>LLEY01000064.1:0-329779 GCA_001414485.1 Calycina herbarum
AAACTGTTGGTTTGACTTGGTGGTCAATAGCTTGATGCAAAAAGAGTATATTATCGTTGTAACTATCGTTGATGCATACCGAGTACAAGCTGTACTCGGTTCTACTTAAATACCTGCCCTCCTCGTTAAGCGAGAAGGGCACGTGGAAGTGCTAACCACTTGTACATACCGACATATACAATTGTAAGGACCTTTTTTTCAGAGGATTTCGGAGAATCAGTAAGCCAACTTTCTAATTCTTCTAAACCTTCTCGAACAATGGTTGGTTAAACTTGCTCTAGACGGTTTCAAAAGCAGAGTCAGTGCCGGAGAGGAATGCCCACTTCTCTTATCTGGAATAGTATACCACCACGGTGATATTGCTGGAACCCACTTTAAGACGTCCTATTTTTACGATATCAAACAGTATTACCATTCCTATTGTTGGTATTTTGATTAATATTATTATGAAGAAAAGTTGACATCTTGGATTAAGTTAAGTGGCTGTTTTTTCGGGGGGGGGGGGGGATATAATCTGCTGATGAGAGAGAATGTTTCACGTCCAAGTACTATGTGTGTTGTGGAGTGTGAATAGCTTCGTGGAGTATATATGAGGGTTAAGTGGAGGATAAGTGGGTTTTGCTGTATGCGTTATTAGTTGGTATACTATTGGGATATCACAATAGTGTTCAAGGGTGGTATGGTACTAATATCGACTTTCCAAAACAAAGACGCACTACTACACTCTCGCGAGATATTGAATTCGGGAATACTGTAGTTCATTTATCGCGAGGAGAATACTGACAAGACTGGATGTGAGTTTTGATTGACTTGTAATGTGTAAGTGCTGCTTTCCGTTCCGTGTATACCTTTTGAGGAATATTTATTCTGGAAGCCTGGCATACTTGTATTGAAGGATGAAACGTGGGGGAAGCTTTGAGGTGATTGGTTTTCGTTTCCCTTGATTTGATTCGTGAGTTGGCTTTTATTTTTCCAGATCGCTTGGTAGAAAGGGGACTTGGGCCAGAATCCTTCATGTATACGCGGAACAATGAGTCTCGCGTTTGAATATTAGTAAGAGAGAGACCGGCTTTCCTCTGGGTAATACCTACCTTTTATAAGGAATATGCGGGAATAGCTGGGATAATTACATCTATTCTCTAAGAAAGCTTGGAAGGCTCGGAGATCGAGTTCTAACTTGTTTGAAGCGTTGAAATTGTCTAAGAATAGGGGAGGGCTGAATACAGAGTAAAACCCAGGAGGGATCCTTACGAATTGGAGGTGTGCCAAGGATTTTCAAGTCATTAGGGGGCAATATTGACTTTGGAAATCACAACACAATACGAAAAGAGGAGGGAATGATTGTTAAAGTATAGGGAAAACGATCTTGCTTATCAGGTGTCGGAAGGCATCCCGTTTTAGCGAGGCATGCCCTTCCTGAACCCCTTTCGAGTATTTTTAGGGAAAAGCGAAGGAGGTTTTTTCTTATATCAAGTGGCGATAATATATTTGTGTTTCTGCGATGAGAGGTACCAGCAGTGGTGGAGGATTAGTGATAGCAGATAATTTTGATTCGAGTCAATACTACAAACGAGAGCTTGTTAGGTTTTCCGTTCTAACACTTCTATAGAACTTCACTTGAAGAAAGTTTCAGTGCACGATCTTGATGAGTGACATCCCATTCTTTGTGATCTAGGTTCTTGTCTCCTTCATTTTCGATTCTTCTGTTTCGAAGTTGTGGAAATTGTCTGGTGTTCCCAATGGGTTTGTGGCGTAATACTCATACCCTCAAATATATTCTGTTTATTTAGAAGGAATGTCTACTGGTACTTAGTGTATTGAAATTAAAAGGATTGCCCCACATACCTTCGAGAATTAATTAGACGTACATTTGACGTTGTACCAAGATTAATTGTCGCCCCACATACAGATCGGGATTCCCATGATACTATATCGACTAGGCGAGAAGTATGAACAATTAAAGATCTTATTGCATGCGATTTCTAAACGCCATACTTCTTATCACCTAAATAAACATGTATTAATTGTGGCGTTCATCAAGTAGCCACCTCGAACAGTCTATTTTTGTTGCAACTCGGCAGTGAGATAATCAAGACAAGGCCCCCGCGCCTTGGTACAACGTTGAAACAATATAAACTGATTAAAAAGAATTAAGCTCGCATTGAGGCAGTTCTTTTTGACCCGGCAGCATCCGTAGATCAATTGATCACAAAATCACTTAAGCCCATCTATACCTCGTACGATATCTCATCCCATTCTAAAGTGTCCATCTATTTTTTCTTCATCCGTCAAAATGCACTATTCCATCCTCCCCATCATTGCCCTCGCGGCTCTTCCAAGCGCCTATGGGCAAGCAGCGCGAATGCTTCGCTTCGCCTGTTCCCAACTAGTAGTAGAACGTCTCGACCCCCTAGTTTCCCCCGGCATCATAGGCAGTCCCCATGTCCACCAAATAGTCGGGGGAAATTCCTTCAATGCCACGATGAAACCTGTGGAGTATGATTTACCAAGCGAATCGACCTGTACGAGTTGTACTTTCAGCGAGGATTTTAGTAATTATTGGACGGCGAGCTTGTATTGTAGGGCGAGGAATGGGACTTTTAAGCGGGTGCCTCAAATGACGAATGGGAACTTGGAACAGAGGGGCGGGATTACGGTTTATTATATTACGCCTTATGATGGGGTTAGTAACGTTACAGCGTTTACACCGGTGAGTTGGTTGAGAAGTTCATTATTGTGACTTAGGCGTTTGAACTCGTCTATTCCAATGGAGAAAAGGACAGGGAAATTTACAGCTGCAAAGGAGAATTAATGAATTCATATTTGATCTCAAATTGAAAAACCATCCACTCAAATTTCTAACTCAATGTACAGGGCTTCCGAATGCTAGCAGGAAACCCAATGCTCCGCACCACAGAAGGAGAATCCCTCGGAATCTGCCACCGCTGCTTCGAAGGCGAAAATTTCGAACCCTTCGGTGGAGCACCATGCACAGGAAATGACACAACGCACCTCCCCGACCATTTCTGCCCTGGCGGTATCCGTACCCAGGTAACATTCCCAACATGTTGGGATGGCAAAAATCTCGATTCTCCAGATCACCAAAGTCATGTTGCTTATGCAACAATTCCATTTGAACCCTACGCGGATCCTGTGATTACTCGTCCTTATACAGTAGAGCAACAGAGAGGGAAATGTCCGGAGGGGTTTCCGATTCATTTACCCCAGTTGATGTATGAGGTTATGTGGAATACTACCCAGTTTAATCATAAGGAGCTTTGGAATGAGGACGGGAGTCAACCTCTTGTTTATTCGATGGGTGATGCGTAAGTTTAGATACTTCTCCTTGAACACGCACTTTGGAAGTGGGAATTGAAGCTGACGAATAATCAACAGTACTGGGCATGGTCAGCACGGCGATTACATGTTCGGGTGGAAAGGAGATTCGTTACAACGCGCTATGGATGCCCGTTGCAACAATGCAGTCTGCGAAGGCGTCTTGCTTCGACAATCCAATGAGGACGCTATGAAGTGCTCGATTCCACAGACTATGAAGGAAGATGTTGACGGTGATAATTGTAAGTTATGCCTCCCAAAAGATTGCTTTAGCAAGCTTCTAACACCATCACATCTAGGGCTGGAGAGTATTCCAGGCGGTGTTGTGATCAGTTAATGTGGAACCCATGATTTCTCTTATGAGAATGAACTCGCAAAGGAGAAACGTTTAGGTGTTTGTATTTACTTGGATGTGTACATAATTTGAAGGTCGTGTTGCGGCTTGACTTTGAGAAATTAATAACATAAATTTTCTCAAAACGTGAAAACTACTTCTATTGAGACAATAGAAGGAAAACATTTGATCAACCGAATGAATAAAACACGAGAAAATCCCTAGAATAAAGGTCCCACGCTTCTTATTTACTGGATCTGGTCTGTGGACTTGTCAAACGAGACCCTGTATGAAGTGAAATTTTGGCATAACCACTTCTTAAGCTGCCATTTTAATCGGACTTATGACACGAGTTAGGAATGCCCTTAAATGTGTATTACAAATTGGCTGATCTCTGTAACCCCCCTAAATTCCGACTTTGAGTATTACAAAGACGTAAAAGAAAGTAAGACAAGTGAGCATTACTCTGCGAACACCTACTTTCACTTCAAACACACGAAATATTCCAAGATATTCAAAAGTACTGTTTGAGTCTTCGAGAAGATCTGAGAGAGTGAAAAACTTAGTCTTTTTATTCTCCTAAAAGCTCTCGGATCATACTTCGAGATACACTCGAGTAATGAGAAATGGGATGTTCGCAACGCTCACTTCTCTTATCGATGCTTGTGTTCTGAGCCCCCCGAGATCTACACGACTTCAGCTGGTCTCATCTCGGCTTATTCGCCTCAAGGCTTTTGCTTACATCTGCTACGCTGAAGTGAGATCGTCGCTTGAAGGGAACGATGCTTCCTAGGGAAAGGCCAGGACATCAAACAAAAAATGGTATTTAGAAAGCTTAAAACAGGAAAAATATTGAGTTAAGATTATCTTCATTATTTGAGATGAGACAGAAAGACGGCTTCTACATTCAGCCGATTTTTACCCGTCACCTGTCGGAGGTCATAAATCACGTGAAACGTGAGATAGGCCTCCGAACCAAAAAGGTAAAGCAATTGCCGTTGCCCTCGGACAAATGCAAATGCTTTTAAGTTACATGTAGACTTTGAAGAGTGGCATTGTCCAGGGACAACACATGGCAGTTGAATTTAACTTTGAAGTTATTCGGGTGTGGCTTGGTTACCCCTTTTCAATTTCTCTTCATCGCTTTCTTGGAACCTACAACCTCGCCTCGCTTACAATTAATCAAAATTAATTGAAAACCTCTAAATTGTCAATATTGCTTCCGAAGATGCCGCTCTCTCGTTATTGTCCGACGGCAATTGAACCGCACCAATTCCCAAGGCATCCCGCGGCTGCTCAATTTATACAGCAGTTCATGCAACGGCTGTGAGGCTATCTGCCGGTCTTCGGTTCCAAGATGGATTGTTGGTTGTCACTGCAGATGACGAGGCTTCATTCTCACTATCGCAAATTCGTGCAAATCTTGCGCCGTGCGAGAAGTTCGTGAGGGGTTGTTGACTCGATTCTGCTTGGTCGTTGAAGGACGTTTCGGCAATTGGCAGAGTCGCAATTGCCGACTGACGGCCAAACTCGTGACTGAAAACGTCACTGAAGCCTCTTTTTCAAGGGGTCCCCACCGCTTCAAATGTCGACTCCATTTCATACGACAACTAGCCTCATGCCACAGCATTTCCTTGCACTTACATCAACCCCTCCTCACACCATTATGCAGAGGTCTTTCGGCAAGTCATGACAGCTCTCGATAACTCCCTCTTTGGCCCTCTTATTTTCTTATGTCCGGGGTCATTTATTCCCCCGCCACTCCAGGCATCCACTCTAACTCCATATGGCGGGGTCGTGTTCTCTCCAGATTCGGATTCGGATTTCCCATCCCACAGAACACTCCGGTACTTATCAGGGTCCTTCCATCTGTCCATGCTGGTCCTGTAGGCCACCTCAATATGCATGTTCATGACCCGGAGACGACACAGAAGTGGCATCTCTGGCAGGTACGCCACATACCATGAAAACGTCGACGAATTATCTCCGTGAGTAGTCCTTGTTCGTTAGTATAACTAACCCTCTCTCTGGCCCAGGAGATCACCCCTCAGTCGATCCGCCGTGTGCACCTTGGGTTGTTTGACAACGGCCCCTAGACGTTTGAAGCTTCTACTTCCCTGTAGAACGGGCACCGGCAGCATGGGCACCACGTTGATGTGAAGCGTCAGCTGGGTTTGTGGATTTCATGAACTTACTTGTTGAATGATATCGGCAGCTGTCCTATACGCTGCAGGTTTTTCTGATGGGGCTGCCAAGCGGCGTTTCCGAAGCAAGAAGAGACGACGTCTCGGAACACGGTGTGGATTGTAAATCCTTTTTGTGTCACATCATCCAATCTTTGCTCTTTTTGCCGTGCCGTCTCGCAGATTGGGTCACTTGCATGTATGGCAGATCGAAGATCCATTAATGAAGGTTTGGGGATTAAAGTGTATACCCACTCCTTCTCCCGGATCTATAGACGGCTCGAGAACCTGCGTTGCATATACTTTTACCCGGACTAAGCCTACCTTTGGGAATATTCATATTCTGTCGTTGCCTCTTTTTCATTCATGAACTCTGGAAAGCAAACCATTCCACGCGCAATCCCTCTCCTCTTATTTTAGCATTTCACATTATGGTTGCGGAATCACTTGTTGGTTCGCTTCTAGGCCACTGGCCTTCCATTCTTCTTGTTGCACTGGTGTCATATCTCGTCAAGAACCGATTCAACCGAGGGTTAAACAAGCATCCTGGCCCCTTTCTTGCTTCCATCACCGACTGGTGGAGATTTTGGATTGTATACAAGCGAAGACCAGAGGTTGAACATATTAGACTACACGCCAAGCATGGCAATGTTGTTCGACTCGGACCCAACGCTCTGTCATTCTCAGATCCCCAAGCACTGAAGACCATATATGGTCTTAACAAAGGCTTCATCAAGGTATTGCGTACATTGGATCCCCTAAACTGAGTCGCTGACGAATTATAGTCTGATTTTTATCCTGTTCAACAATCAGTGGCAAACGGACATCCTCTACCTTCGTTGTTTAGCTCAACCTCGGAATCATTCCATGCGCAATTTCGAAGATGTGTTAGTAGTGCATTCTCAATGTCTACTGTAGTCCAATATGAGCCGTTCGTCGATTCCACAACCGAATTATTTTTGTCACAAACGGAAAAAATATACGCCGAACCAGCAGAAGGTTGCAATTTCTCACAATGGCTTCAATTCTACGCATTCGATGTTATTGGAGAGATGACATATAACAAGCGCCATGGATTTATTGAGCAAAATCGCGACATTGATGGGATAATTAAGTATTTAGGGGGGCTGTTTGATTATGTTGCCCCAATTGGCCAGATTCCAATTCTGGATCGACTCTTTCTCAAAAATCCACTCTACCTAATGGCTGCCAAATATGGACTTATCGATGCTACATTTCCAGTCGCGAAATTTGCCCAACAACGCATGGCTGAGCGACATCAGGTCGATACGTCTAAACCTGCATCCGTCCTTCCATCCACTGAACCCAAAAGCTCCAAGCCAGTGCAACCAGATCTTCTCTCCAAATTTATGCAGGCGAAAGAATCTCGACCAGATTTCATGAACGACACACTCGTCACTACCATGGCTGTTTCGATGGCTTTCGCTGGTTCAGAAACAACAGCAATATCTCTATCGTCCGTATTCTACTTTCTTCTCAAGAATCCTGCCTGTCTTGCTGCGCTATACCGCGAGTTGGATAGCAAGGATGCGGAAAATTTCTTTACAAACCCGAAAGGAGTTGTCACATGGTCCGAGTCCCAAGAACTACCATACTTGGATGCATGCATCAAAGAGAGTTTCCGACTTCATCCTGCAGCAGGTTTACCAATCGAAAGAATTGTGCCTGAACCAGGGGTGGAAATTGCAGGGGTTTTTGTCAAGGGTGGGACTATCGTTGGATGTAATGCCTGGGTTCTCCATCGAACACGAGAAATCTTTGGAGAAGATGTAGAAGTCTTTAGACCGGAAAGGTGGCTTGTTGGAGGTGGCGTGGCAGGTCAAGGCATCGTTGAAATATCGAAAGAAGTAAATGTGAGAGCAGAAGAGAAGAGAATTAAAGATATGGGAGCAACACTTTTTCATTTTGGGATGGGGGCTCGAACATGCATTGGGAAGAACATTAGTTTGTTGGAGATTTACAAGTTGGTTCCTTCAGTTTTGAGAATGTTTGAGGTATGTTTTTGCCCTAAACTACTATGAGAGTTGATGACTGACTTGCTGTTTAAATAGGTCACCCTCGAAGACCCATCAAAGGAATGGACCGTCCATAATGCATGGTTCGTTCGTCAACTTAACTTTCGGACGATATTCCGGCGGCGCGAGGCAGTGATAAGCACATAATATGGCATGATAGATAAACTTGGTATTTCTGCAATTTTTATATCGCAAAATTATCACACCGTTACATCTCGTAATAAAATTTTATACATCTATACATCATAATTCTTCAAATACCTCAATAGAAGAAGCTGGCAAAGTAAGCGCCCACGGACTCAATGCATGTGATCACAAGACGTAAGTACATCCAACCAATAACAGAAAAGAAATTAATTATCTGAAGGTTATTTGATTGTCCTACAATTATTTGAATTCACCCGCTGAAAATCTCTTACATGTACATATATTTTCGAATAGATATTATAGGAAAAAGTGAGGATACTTTAACTAAAATAGCTTTAATGCAAGTATTTTTTCACTTCTCTTATCTTTGGATAGTCATTAGTCAGATGCAGTTGAGAGTTCCTTTTGAATATGGAATATGGAATATGGAATGTGGACTGGAATAATCAAGGGTTAAGTAGCATTAATTATTCACTCTCTCTATTCATTGTCTGATGCGGGGTTGAGGTTGCTAGCGCCCATAATTATACATTCACCAGAGTGTTGCACCCTAAGCCTCGCCGAGCCACGTCCACCACCGCATACAAAAGCTTGATCTTCAACCTCAATTTCTCATCCTCACAAACTTGCGCAAAATTTCGCAAACCCACGCAAAGCTATTCACATAACACCACAGTACAAAATCCGAAAAGATGTACTTCCACACGGCAATCATTGCCTTCGTACTTTTGGTACTTGTCAATGCCGCAACTCTTCACGTCGACGTTGGAAAGGGAGGGGCTTTGAAGTTCGATCCTGAGATCATCACTGCTTCAGAGGGTGACATGTATGCATCACTCTTTATTTCTAGCTTAGGAAAACGACTAGATTCCTTCTTGGTTCTCTCTCGTGGAGATGACAATGGCTTCGCAGACGATCTACTTCACCTTCAACTTTAAATTAACTAGCTGACTTGGAAATTACAGCGTCGTGTTCCACTTCTACACCGGTTCCAACCCTCACTCCGTCGTCAATGGTCCATTCGAGAATCCATGTACCTATTCCCAAAAGACATTCTTCTACTCGGGCGTGATTGATGGGGACAAGGATGGCGTAAGTCTTCTTATTCTTCCCTCCCATACGCACTGAATTTTCGAACTCTAACCATAAAGTAGAATCAAACCTACCAAATCGAAATCCAATCCCAATATCCAATTTGGCTGTATTGTGGTGTAAAGCAACACTGTCAACACGGAATGGTTGGAGTCATCAATCCTCCAGGCAATGAGGGCCTTTCCCAATACCGGTGTAAGTGTTCTCTGAGTTCTTTTTTCAAACATAGTTCTAGAAATAGCAATACTGATTCCGAGATCATTTACAGCTACTGCTGCTACTGTCGCAAATGCAACTTCACCAACTGGACTTTTCAACGGGAACCCTCAAAAACATCCAGGAAACAGCACCGCTACAGGAACAGGAAACGGCACCGTAATCACAAGTAAACCTACTGCTCCACCTTCGTCAACCTCAGCTGCTGCTTCTTCGACATCGAGTAGCATGGCTGGAGCATTTGTAGCAACACCGGAGGCGGGTTCCCTTTTCGTTGGGTTGATGGGTCTGATTGGCGCTGCTTTTATCTGAGTGGCTTGGGATATTGATCATATGGTTGGGTTGGGTTAGCAAGGAAGATTTCTGCTGCATAATCGACTTCAACTTACTGACGTATATATCGAAGACTCGTTGGGTCATGTCTGTTCGAGGGACTTCGAATCGTAAGTCGTAACATTCTCGCATGGGTCGGGAGGATGATTCTCCGATGTTTTTTCTGGGTGGGAAGTTAGATATCTTGTTTTCGGTGGCTCGCTTAGAAGCACTTACACCCCCTTTGCAATTTCTTTACCGGCTGGCGAAAGCATGGTACACATACCACTTAAAGAACGTAGTAATGGTGGTGCAAAACCCAACAAACACATGAAAGGAATCAGCTTATCCAGAGACTTGATCCAGTCATTCTGGTCCTTTCCCTCGTCGGCAAACCCAAATGCCCGACCGTAAAATAGTTCGCCTATGTGAAAGTATACCTAAGATACAGTCCAATATTGATACAGCACATTTGGAGCTTGAGAGACAGTCGAGTGATTACCAATGCAACCATTCTCCAAGATCACACGGCTTCTCAGAACCCGCAAATTGTCCCAACCACTCAGTCAAATGGTTGCTACAAGAATCGAAGTACTTCTCTGATTTTGACACATTACTCATAGAGTAAATGCTACTGGTGATTCTCCGGTTTTTGACCATGCTTCTTGTAGCACGAACACGAGAATATGTCTTCATGTGGACTGAATCCTGTCGTATTGCAAGGCTGGTAGAACTTGAATTTATCTAAGCATTTGAGAAACGGTAGATATTTGCGGAGGCTTCAAGACTAGCAGCAAATTTAGCAGTAGTTATCTTAAAGTGGATGGATAAAACCTTACTCGGAACAAGATATTTCGTGGGATGCAATACGAATCAATGGACCATACTTGTCGTGAGTTTCCTTTCGTGTTTCTCAACATCTTGTGTCTAGATTTTGCCATAAACTCGAAATAGTCGCTAGGAAAGGTCCAGGAATGTTGCTCAAGGGATGTGAGTGGCGAGCGTAGATGTTCCAGCCAAGGTAGTAAACAGCTGGTAAAGCTAACAAAAGACCCAGTGTTGGGAGAGTCAAAGTGATTTCGGTCAACATATTTATTTTTTCAATTCAATATAATAAAAATCATAGAAGTAAGAAGACAATGGATAAAAGAAATTTATACAAAGTCTTCATAGTGTCATATTCGCACCGGACTTTTCCCACTCTACCAAGCGCGGGGTCCGGATCCTAAGATTTACCGCTTTCAGCTTTTGCGGCTCTTCATACCCTCTTTGTGGATCTTCTCTCTCACCTTATATCAGCCATCCCCCTCTGTCTCAGTGTGATGGATAAGAGTAGAATAGTTGGCACCTACTCCCCTCTCATCGCGTACGGAAAAACAAACCTACGTCCGACACAGCTGTAACAGCTTGCAATAAAACCACAACAACGAATTTAAAAGTAGTAAGATTCGACATCAGGAATAATTCGCTTCTGGAGAATCTACTAAAATTTGTTTGATATTTTTGCGATTTAGTTGTAATATTTCAAGTCTTCTCAAGTTTTCAGTCAATTAGGTTGATTCAAATTCAAGGAGGTCGGGGTCGGCGTTGGTCTTCTCCTCCGATCAGGAAGCTGGGGAAACCGATATCCACACCCTCTTTTTGGCTAACTCTTTGTGAGTAAGCCACCAAGTAACAGTTCAGTGTATGCGCTGATCGCGGCCCAAAGCAACGGGAGAGACTCAGGGACCTCATGGGCAACACCGGGACTTGCGAGAAAAATATCAAAGTTATGGTGTTTATAAGTGAAGAGAGACAAGAGGAGGCTAAAACAACTGATGAAGAGACTCCAATTACTACTTCTAAATAACGTATCTCTCATATATTCTATTTATAGACCACCACTAAGCCGCGAGGGACGGGCAGGAACGAGCCTCCAGTTTATTACTCGCAAGCCCCTATCAAAAGAAATCGGAAAAACAAACCAAAAATTTAAAATGATAGAGAGGAGAGCAATTTATTCCCCAAACGAACTTTGTTTCTTTTTACTCTAAATTGCTGGAGTTATTAAGTATTAAAGGGGGACGGTGATTTTGATGTTCTACTGTGGTCGTCTATGTTTGACTTCTGTAGTGTTCTGTGTTGATCTCAACAGCACCTGTTTCATCAAGCTTTCAAGCCGTAGGAATACCAAGATTCAGCTTCCGATCTGCATTCCCTTTACGGGGCATTTATATAAATAATCATGGAGGTCCGTGTCAGTGTGAGGCAGTACAAAGTGGAGAATCTTGGATAATTATCTCAACTGTGCCGCATACGATCCGAATACTTCATCTAGAAGACTCCCCAAGAGAACTCACTCAAACCAAACTCATTCTCAACCCCTCTTTCCCTATCGAACAGCTCCCATATAATAACCATAAACCCCCATCTCAAATATTCGCAAAAGAAGTCAAAAGACTTCAAGTCAAGATGGACACCACACTCACTCCTCAAACCCACCCCATAACCCTAAACCCCTCAAACCCCCACACCTCAACAAACGAAGTAACAATAATAATGCAATGCCACGACCGCCTCTTCGAACGCGTCTCCGTCCTCGACATCGAAACAGGCGGCACCCTCTTCACCGTAGAAGGTAAAGGGCTCGCCTCAATGTCCTGGCGCCGCCTCATAAAAGATTCCCTAGGAACCCCCCTCTTTGAACTCCGTCACCACGGTTGGGCGATGAAAAATAAATGGAGCGTAACCACACCCGAAGGTCGAGAAATCTGTTTGTTAAAACATGTTAAGATTACGTCTGATGATCGGTCGGCGTTGGATCTTACAATTGGGTCGGAAGATGCGGGGGATGTGAAGATTGAGGTTAGACCGAAGGATAAGGGTGCGATTACTACGCTGGTGGCGTATAATGGTGCACATGTCGCTGAGATCCGGAATGTGGAGGATAATGATGTAACGAGTTTGGAGAAGAAGGGACTTGATAGGAGTGTTTGGCGGGCGAGAGTTGCGCCTGGGGTTGATCTCTCTATGGTAGGTGACTTATTCCAGAATGTGAGAAGAAGGCTAATTGAACAAAATAGATTTTGGTTACGATGCTTTGTCGAGCCGAAATGAAACATATTTGGAGGCAATGAGCTGTGTCAAGGGGGGCTGGTTTGTGGGGAAGCATTGTTATAGATGTATGAAATGTGTACAGTGTGCGATAGAACAAGGACGAAATTATGGAATACAAATATCAAATCAGTAAATTCGCGTACATCGTCCTCTTCCAGAGTCAAAAATAAACCCGAGGAGAAGGTATGCTTTATTCACCAACTGCGGAATTGACCAACCACGTTGCTACTTGAGTAGCGAGTCTAGTAAGTTAAGTTTATAAATCATATTACTCGAGGGTATTGGGATTAATTAACTTAAATAAATGAAGTATCGAATATTTTTAAATACAGTTCGGTATCAGAATAAAATTTATTTGATACAAATAGCCTAGACAGTTTAGAAGACTCAAGTTATTTTAACAAACTACGGAGGTTCATCATAACGAATTTACCATATGTCCAGACAGAATTAGTCAATTAAATAATTAGTAAATAAAGTATACCAGATCGCCTAGAAGCAACCTCTTCGGCGGCAAAGAGCACCAGCCCTTGATTTCCAGTCCTCAATTAAGGTTGACCTTGGACTTGAGCAAAGGGTCATCAACCCGGTCGGGAAACTTGTTTTCAAAAGAAAAGAAATCAACATTGACGGTAACGAATACAACGATGAAGCAATGAAACCACGAAGCCCTCCGCACCCCCATCGACTACCATAAAATTGCAATAAAACCCGTATGCTATGCCTCCGCTCAAACGAAACCCGACCCAGCCCACCTCGCCATCCCTAGACACCATCATACAATCGTAATACGTCGTTCAGATACACTCCTAAGCAACTTGCGATCTCGTCGTATCAACCTCACTAGGAGCATAACTTCCAGGTGGTAATCCAGTAGTGACCGACGTACCACTACTAATCCGACTACCATCTGCTCCGTTTCCCGACTCTCCAGCGAGATGATCATGATGTAAATCCTCCCCCAGTTCCGAGTCTGGGACTTGTTGGTGGTGACCTGGCAAAAGATTGTTATGCAAATGAGCATTGGAATTAACGTCTTCCAACTCTGGTTGCCAATCTTTGAGATCATCCTCCGCATCGTTGAGGATCTGTCGTGCTTGGTTTGTGTGTTCGTATACTCCGCGGATGTCTCCAGGGATTACAGGAGTGTCGTCGAGGAGGTTGAGGAGACGACGGCCGTGACGGGCTAGAATGATTTGTTTCTCGGCTCGTTCGATTGTTGCTGCGAACTCGGCGGCGTATGCTTCCTTCATTTTCTGACGTGTCTAAAGAAAGTCAGTAAATGTATATCATACAGGAGAAATTGATAATAGCTCACAATATTCGTCAACTGCGCCTCAGCAACCAAATTCTCCGCCTCAGCACGAACAAGTTCCTGCTCCAAAATAACCAACTTCGCACTCTCCGGTTCCTTCGCCTTCAACTTCGCAATCTCATCCATAAGCTTCGCCTTATTATCTCGACTCGGCTGCACACTCTTCTCCGTATTTCGAATAGCCTTCAAGATAGCCCTACTATCATCCAAATTGTGCGCATACAAGTCCTCCTGCTCTCCCAGCTCCGAAAGCAAAACTCCAATCTTATCTGACACATCACTAATAGCATCATCCGTCGTCGCCTCACCCCAGTCCGAAAGCTGCGTCGCTATGGAAAGTCGTTCTTTACCTGCATTTTCGTAGCAGTTGATAAGATGGTTTTCCGACTTTATCAATTTGTAAAGTTTCTTGCTCAATTCAGGTTGGACGGTTCCTCTTAGGGAACTCAGAGAAAACCCATGGCGTGCCGGAGTTGTGGGTTCGCTTTTATTTTTGTTCGATCGGATGGAGAGTGCTCGATTCCTGAATCAAGAGTCTTGTCAGCACATGTTGTGGAGATTTGGGTGAAAGTGGGGGAGGATGCTTGCAGATGGCTCAATACGGGCTTGCTGCCTTTATCATATTTCTTCTTGGAATTGCTGCGTCGCATGGTGGAGGTTGGGGGGGGGGGGGGAAATAACAAGAAGGTGGATAAATACTAGACTTACATGATGATTTTCGGGAGAAGTTTATCTGAGGAGATCGGGAGGAAGGTTTCTGAGGTTGTTGGTTAGTTCTTGCCCAAGATATCAATGGTCTTGCGATTCCAAAATGGGCATCGCAACTTCCATCCCATCAACCCCGCGGTTTCCCAAAAACCCTTGCAGCGAGCGTGATCGTGACGTCATTCGCAGTGATTCGAACGTACCATATAAATACTCGGATCGTGAGATTTCCTGGTGTCTTTGTGGATTTGATATGAATATTAAGAGCAGTGATATTATCTGGGATCAGGTCTGCAAAGTTTTTTTGTATCCAGGATGTGGTTGTTTGGTGTTGTGCTTTTAGCTTTATTGAATTTCAGGCGATGACGTAGGGGTGAAATTGGTGACAAAGGAGAAGCCTCGAAGCTCGGAGGGTCCAGAGCGAACTTGGTACCGAGTAATGGTACCTGTATGTTGTCTTTGAGAAACCAATAGAACCCTTTGCAGGTATCGTCTGATGATTTTGAGTAATTGAAATCCCACGCGCAATCCGATTTAATTTCTCGTCAGATCTTTGATTCCAGTCCGAAATTTCGGGTCGACTTCTCTCCATGGTAATACGCGATCATGAGCATCAACAATTGAGAACAAATCTAGAGAAAAATATAAAACTTAATTAATCGTAACAAAACATTCTGCCAAAGCCCAAAATTATGCCCAACCAAAAACGCCAGTCCTCATCTCATCTTGACATCGTAAAAGTAACATTCCTTGGCCAGGGTGACCTCCCGTTGCCACCGATATCCAAGCCTCCAATGCGATGAACTCCCACATGACTCCAATCTCCAAAACTACCGGTAGGATCTTGTGCTTCTCCTTTGCTCCACCACGACTGGGACGCTTCTTCGATAGCTGCTCTGGCTAACTCGAGGTGATGGGTAGTAACCGGTGCTTGTTGGTCTTGTGGTTCGAGTTACGGAGGTGTAGGAGGCTCTGCCATGACTTCCATGGCTGCCGTGGTGGTGAGAGTGGTGTGAATGTCTTGAGACTGGTCGAGGTGCGACGACGACTTCCTCGACATAGTGATGGCGCCGTTTTGGTGATGAAAAGAGACACATTTTGAGTTGTGTTCAAGGTGATCGAATTGATTTGTTTGCCTTTTTGTGAGGATAAAGAGGTTTGATGTAGATAGCGATTTTGCTTCAATATTGATGGGAGGTTGAATAGATAGACAAGATACGACTCAAAGGGGGAAGTCCAGATTTATATAGCTAGAAAACTTCACTGCTATCTAAAATCCAAGCAGGCTCAAGGGTGCCAGGAAAAACAGGATGTTGTAGGATATGCCCCCTGCAAACCGCTTAACCTGGCAAATGGATCTCTTTTCCAACCCTCCTCAAGCCCTCCACATCCGCCCCAACCCCGACTTGCGAAATCCCCCGGTCACACAATGCACAGGGTTGAGGCTGTCAAAATATGATACCGAGAGCGCAGAATTGGCCATGTGGAGGCTGAGTCCAGACAGAATCTTCGAAGAGCCTCAACTCGTAGTATCTTACTCCTCACCGAACAGGGTGATTCATTGATAAGACTCTTATTATCAAGACGAAGTCTCGTTGCCTAGAAGAAATCTCTCCAGCTGACGCTTGCCAGCTTATTGCTCACCAAAACCAAGCAGTGGCAAGAACTGAGAGATATGTTCGAATGCGGATACTTCCGACGGCAGTTTTGGAGCTCTTGTGCCGATTTGCGGGGACAAAAAATCCGTATGCACTGTCGTCTTGGAATATAATACAAGTAGGAAATCTAATGAGAGTAGAAAGACAGGGCTGTGTATGGTTTTGGCAGTGGTGTTGTCAAAAATGCTTTCGAGATCTCTACGTCAGCCTGCAGCGCCTTGCTTGGCACTTTACTGATGAATTTTCTCCTCTCACGTGCCTCAACACAACTTTTTGAAACGGCAAGTTCAAGGAAAAGAGAGTCTCCTACTTACTTTTTAGACCTACTTGAGCAAGTTGGACAGTCTTCTGATTATATATTGAGAATATCGTGTCACGTGTCTTGATATTATGCTTCAATAGAAGTTGGAAGATGAATTCATCCTCTAATCTCTAGTTGCTAGTTCAAAGGTTATAAAAGAATAATTCGCGAAAGTTCCAAAATCTTCGGTCTATAAACTGTCTACACCAAAGGCAATAAATGATCCAATGATTCAACTTTCATGTCCAAAGTCATTCGCTACCTCCTCCATTCCAAGTTACCATTCACTTCCACGATAAGCTTCTTCATCAACCTTCGCCAACTTGGAATCCACCACCGACTCAGAGGCCAACCCGTAAAGGTTCTGAAAAGACATAACCATAGGCTTCCACTTCTTCGAATCAACCCTATTCGCGAACCCCTCCAATTTCAACCCATCATCAACATGCGTCCTCAAAATCCTAACCTCCAACGCAACAGCGCCCCCCTCAAGACCCGGAAATCCCTTCATCATCTCATGAACCCCAACTAATTCAACTTCCATCTGCACCTCACACTCCTTCACCCCCACCGCCTTCACGCACTCACTCTCAATAGGAGTCAATCCCGCCACACCAAATTTATCCTTCACATATCGATATCCCATCTCAGCTTTATACTCAGGAACCGGGTGTTTGCCAGTTGTAAGTGCAAGAGCATTGATTTGGGGACCCATGGAATCGGAAGCGAGATTTAAAACACATTGTTTGGTGCGAAGGATGTTGAGTGTGGTTTGAGACTTGGTGCTTAGGCCTAGCATGCAGTGGTTGCTGAGCCACCATGCTGAGGACATTGGTGCGATGTTGGGGGTTCCGTCTTCATTTTCGGTTGTTATGAGGACGACGATGCTGCCCCAGTAGAAGATGGCTGGTGAGATGGTGGTTCGCATTTTCGGAGGGGTTTATTTTGTTCGAGAATGGAAGAGGAGTATGGTGGAAGGAGAGGGAATGAGAATGTTTGTCGCGATGAGTCTTTTGCAAAGAAGAGTTGTAACCTTTTATACATTCTGAGATTATTTTCATACCGGGACCAAAAGTCAATCTTTCTCCGCGCTGGATCGGATTCAACAGTTATCTGTGGAATCTTGCTCTCGATATAGCCAATAATTCGCATAGAAAATCTTAACAATGGGACTGCTTTCTTAAGCAGTGATTCATACTCCGCTAGAATAAAGCCATGTCCTCCGTGATTGGCCACTTTGAAAGCAATGATTTCAGAAACGCGACGCCAAACCCACAATGACTCACTACCACTTAACTCGGAGAAATAATGCTTGTCCGTCTAATTCTAAAGCGCGGAAGGTCTATGTTGGTTGAAGTGCAAGTTGGGATTGGTTTCTCGCTTAAATTCTAGGGGGCAGTTTGATTGCACTGTCATCTTTCGAAAATTGATCATCCGCACACCTTCTGAAATTACCATTGTGTTCCATTCCACCTGCCTACGTTGCAATAGTGTTTCTTCTCCTCATGTATTCGACTCACTATAATAATCCCAGTCCTCAGAACTTCGTCTGCGGTCAGAACCGCGAGCCGGTGGTGGGTGTCGTGGTCTTTCGGCGTGTCTTTGGTTTTCAGGCCCCGTACTCGACATTGATCCTGAAGGCGGCGCACGACTTATCGAAGTAGAAGTATTTCCACTCGAACTTTCATCAGGTCCAGAAGCACGCGAGTTTCTCGGAGCCATTGGCGGTGGAGGACTATCCAACCGACTTTGCATCCTACTCAACCCAGTCGGTGCTCTCGATGCTCTTGGTCTCACAGAAGCTATGCTAACTCTACTCGCCTTCACACTCGCAAACTCATCCATAGAAACATGACTCCTCCCCCGATAGCCCCTCGGAATCGAACTGGGTGCGCTCGAGACCTCTCCACTACCCTCACAATCCGGACAGAGCTCATTCGATGGTGTCTCCAGGATAAAATCTTCTTCGCTTTCGTAGCGTTCGAGGCCTTCGACTTCGCAGTGGGAGTGTTCGTGACGGCAGCGGTTGGAGAACATGCAATGCTGTTTCTTTGTCAGTTCACTTTTCATGGCATCTTCTTCTCTTAATGTTTTATTGCTTCTCCCGCTCGTTGGGAGCATAGAGTACAAGGAGTGGATGGGAGAAACAAAAAAGCACACCTTAAACCACCCAACAATCTTGTCACCATCAGGAGCTCTAAGTCCACGACACCTAAAACAAGCCCCCTCAAACCATTTGACTTCCGTTCTCAAAGGATCAGCACATGTCCTCGTAGGACAAGTACTCCGATCGATGTAAGTTAATCTTGATGTATTGGTTCCATTATGGGGGCACCCATGAAACCGGTTGATGATCTTGATACACATTCTTCTGATGTCTTGACAATGTTCAGCGTAAGACAGATGGTGGCGGAGGAGGAGGAGCAGGAAGTGGTTGCAGGGGGATGACAGGAGTTTTGAAGTAAACTAAACGAATTTACTGTGAATTTCTGGAAAGTGCTTGTGAGTGAAAGGCTTTGTTGGCGTTACCGTCTCCAAAGGCTGTGAATAAAACCATTCAAATAATCGTTCCAAGTCGAAATGCAAAGCGGAAAATCAAAGATCTAAATAGACTTGTCATGGAAGTAGATTCAGGAGGAAAATGCACTTCAACGCCAAACTATGCCAAACCAATCAATCCCCTGACCAGGCAAACCAAAACACACATCATGTAAAGCATCGGTCCCTTAAACACAGTCAACATCAGAAACACAAAACAAACACATCAGAGTAGTCATCTCATTGCTAATCTACATCTGGCTACCTGGCTGCTGGTAAATATACTCACCTAGTCGATGTTGGTGGTATTCGATGCTAATAACGGAAATTTATATGGACATGTGAGGTCGTGTTTTCCCAGAATTTAAATTGTTCACATTACCTCCATGATTAAGGTATTCCAAGATATGGAATTAAATATCTGCAGCAGTATCAGAGTTATGCACGCGATCTACGGCTGTATACACAGGGAAGGACTAGGCTAGCAGCCAAGTATTCAACTTCTCGTAAAACAGGTCAACCCGGAAGAAAAGGTAAAAGAAACAGTACTGGATGTGCCGAGTGAGCAAAGAAGAACCGTAAAGTCCAAGATATCAATAAACGAGTAACTTAATAACTCTATAGAACTGTAAACTAACTTCAACTCACCAAAGAAAGATGTCAAAAACCCAACTTCGACGAAAACACTGGCGCCTCTTCCACTCTAGCAAAAAAGAACCCATCCTCTTCGAAAGACATCGATGTAAAAGAGATCCTAGGAACCCATGAAGGAAAGATGAAATCAGGACTTGAAACTAAAATACATTCTCTCGAAACAGGGTATTGCTGGCCACGAAAAGAATCACATACACAATTCAACTCGGCCAAGGGGCGTATGAAACCAATGAGGATGTTCTACTGGAGAAGAGTGAATAGCAAGAACATACAGGAAACAGTCCACAGGAAGAAGACACAAGACGATGAACCAATCACAATAGCCTGCCAATTTTTACAAAGATTTTGATTAGGCCTCTTTCAGCACGACCAATTCCCAACTACTCAGCCAAAATTTCGATGCGACGCGTTGCTCTGAGTTCCGGTCATGCGCAGCATAGGATTCTCCAAATAAACCAGGTACATCTGTGAATCTAGAAATTTCAGTTGATCAATTTTATAGCCCAAGAGGGAAAATGCATATCGAGAACTAGATGATAGCCTCTCACTCACCGAACACTCTGGACGGACGACGCCGTATTTAGCAGGGGAAACTTTAGGCTTGTGCCCTCCAAGGTGCCTGAAGCCGTATTTCAGTGGAACTCCCTGTAATTTGAGGCTTATTTGCCTTTCTATGGGCTTGCTTAGCCTGATTTGAACGCCTCTTACAGGGCACTTTGCAGGGCATTACGGCGTACTGCCTTGTAGGCGACTTCCGTAGTAAAATCAATCGACAAACCACAAAGCAAAAACACAAAGCACAGAACATAAGAGTAATCATCTCATTGCTACTCTACTCTACTCCTAGCTAGCCGGCTGCTGTAAAATATACTCTCCATCGCTCAATCGCTCTCCCACCCCCTCACACCTCACATCCACAACGCTTTTTCTTCCCTTTTTCTCACTCAAACCTCCCAGGAAAACTCAAGCCCACCATCTTATGTTTATACAAAAACTCATCTGCATACACCAACCCCCCAAAACGCCCAGAAAATGCCGCTCGAAAGTAGTAAACCAAAAAAAAAGGGCACTATATACAGTACAAACAATTGCATGCAGCGAGCCAAAAGATAGGAAACGCCTCGACCCAAGACAAAGAGAGAACCTGGTAAATTAACACAACAGAGAACGAAACAAGAAGAAAAGGGCAAATTTGGCCCAGGTTATGTATTTACACCAACCCATCTGCGGTCGTGATTGTGTCGTCTCAATTATTGGTGGACTGGATCCCAACCTTGAGGTGGAGGTCTTCCACGACCACCACCCGCGCTCAAAGACTCAGGAACACCTCCTAGCGAGCCCTGTTGGGGAGGTGGTGTATATGGTTTATATCCCGGGTAAGCAGGTTCTTGTAAAGGCGGACTTGTAGTTCGATACGAAGGAGCTGGGGTTCCGCCTCCTCCATAGTTATCTCTGCTTGCTTGACGCTGAGGTGGACCACGACCGCCGTATGGCATCTGTTGCGGTGCGGGTCTAGAATAGGCCGGTTGCTGATCGCCAGATCCGAAATCAAATCCAGAGTTGTTTATAGGTCCTGGACTTGCCATTCTTTCGGGTCCGCCACTAAAAGGAACAGGGGGTTGGTTGTTTTGGAAGTTGTCGTATGAGCGACCTGGTGATGGACCTCTAGATGGACCTCTTGATGGGCCTCGCTGTGGAGGAGCATTGGTGTTTTGATAATCGTCATATGATCTACTAGGCTGTGGCCCTCTGGATGGTCCGCGTTGTGGAGGAGTTTGATAGTTATCAAATGACTGGCCAGGCTGAGGTCCTCTTGAAGGTCCACGTTGTGGGGGAGGAGTTGAATAATTATCATATGATTGACCAGGCTGAGGTCCTCGAGATGGGCCACGTTGTGGAGGAGCTTGATATTCGTCATATGAGTTATCGGAATATTGTCTTCCGGGATTTAGTGGTCGTGAAGAATCATTAGAAAATTGTCTTGTAGGAGGCGCCATTGGTCGTGGGCCATTGTTGGAAAATTGACGTTGGGGTTGAGGTCTGCCATATCCGTCGTTTCCATATGAATCTTGTGAACCGGTTTGCCCAAATCCGGGTCTCTGGCCTTGCATGCCCGGTCCTGGAGATCCTCTGTATGCCGAGTTGTTATTAAATCCATTCTGTGGAGTCTGCGGCGATCGATTGTTTATTCCCATATATCCATTTGCTCCCATTGCTTGTCCCGGTTGCTGACCATATTCATTCGCGGGACTTGTTGGCATGTTACTTGCAGGTGACACGGCGCCTGTCATTAGGGGCATCTTTTGCCCAGTGGCCGGATTCAAATTTCCCAATTCCACAGCGTTACTTTCGTCCTCAACATGTTTCTTTGACGCAGCATCCCAACTTGGCATAGGCGGTAAAGCATCATCGCTCACTCCTGCAGGCTTTGGTTCCACATACAAACCGTTCTTTCCAACTTCGAATTGGGCAAATTGGGGAACTGAGGCGGGAATAGGATCGCGAGAGGTGATGAGACCGGAAGTGTTGAGACCTCCACCCATCATAGGAGCCGGTGCTTGATATCCCTGATTCGCGGGTGGTGCGCCAAATCCTCTCTGGTTACTCTTGTCGTCTTCGTCCAGATGCTTCATCTTCTTGTTCTTCTTCCCATCACAACATCCTCCACAACAATCGCAACATTTTAAAAAGGAAAAACACGTACAGCAGCATGACATGCCGCAGCAAGCACATCGTATTATACACCAGAGAATCGAGAATATCATGAGTCCTCCAACAATTATTATCGCTATTACTGGCCATCTGGAATTGTGTTAGCGAGGCTCTACCTAGGGCAATGGGCAACTTACTTGCAGAAAGAGGCCGACATGCAATTGTCCCAACTGGAAAAGGCATTCTTTACATTTGACACTTCCCCTGTTATGTCCCTTCTGCCCAGTAGACTGTCAAAGAAATAATCGTTCAACCCCCTCCTCACACTCCTCTCCATGGTTGTGGTAATGTGAGGCATCGTGGCAGGCGTCGCTGTACTTTTGCGCCTCGAGATACAATCCGTAGAAGTATAGAACTTCGAATGTCGAAAGTCGCAGGGAAAAAACGAAAGGCGGGAGCGACTCGGATGGTTCCTCTTACTCCATATCCCCAACTAAATCAGTCTAATTTCCCCTCGCAGATGGTGCCTTTGCACGCTCTTCGGTCGACGTAGCGATCAACACAGTCAATATCGTTCGTCCAAACGGTACCCAAGCACGTCGAAGTAAGGAAAGATCGGACTGAGTAAAGCAAAATGCAATACGATATGGCGATAAGGTGCAGGCACTTGTGCTTTTCTTTGTTGTCTCGAAGGGCTTCGGGCGGGTGTGAAACAAGCCTGGGCGGGGTGGGCTGTGCAGCAATCTCGAGACTGGCGGGTCTTTTTGCCAGTGAAGAGTAAATCACTGATGATCGTTCACTGGGATGGAGCTGTAGCAAATGATGAGTTGAGAAAGCGGAGAAGTGCCGGTCTCGCGGGATAATTGAAGCAGAAGAGGAGAGAGAGAAGGTAGTTCTAAAGAGCGACTATAGTAAATCAGGATGCGACGGGGCCAAAGGAGTTATTCAGGACTCCTGCCATTTATTTTTGGCCCTCATTCCGAGCCGCTAGGGAGCTTTGTCCTCGTACGGCAAATCAATAATCACGTGGAACTTAATCTCCTGTGGCGCATGGGGTGGCGGGGATCCATTTGAGCATTCTGATCCAATCAATGGAGGAGATGGTGTACGAGTTGAGGAGAAAGTGGTGGCAGAGGAGGACGCGCGGTCGTAAACCGTAGGAAATCATGATGTTGGTCATGGTGGCACTGGTTCGTATGTGTCTCTTGGTATCGTAAAAGGCTTTCCAAAAGGGCAGTGCAAATAGGCTTCGTCACTGAAAGGCTATTGTAGAAATCGACGCAATGCCAGTGAGTGAATTATCATTTACATACTACTGTCAGAGGCTCATGTTTTAGGGCCATAAGCCAAGCCTTATTACTCTCCTGCTAAGCTTCGTCTGTTGTATAGGAAAGGTGCCCCTTTCTGATCTGATCAAATCCAGATCCAATCCCCATGAGCCCTTTAATTATCCCCCCATGACATCCTTGAAATTCATCCCCCGGAAAACTCCCGAATTCAGTAGCAAACTCCATAATTACCCATAACGAGACAATTGTCAAACGCCGGGGTGAGTATCATTGTGCCCAGACCACGTTGAACTTCATAACATTTCTTAAAAAGACCCCTCCTCCCCAAAGCGAAACCCTCACCAACGAAACTATTTTTATCGGATTATGGCATCTCCCTTCTTCGACGGTGGTGGTCCTAATGGAGCCTCGTAGACTTCATCGCCTCCACGTTGTGGTGTATGTGTGTACGCATTTTGAGGTGGTTGTAACTCGATTCCGCCAGTTTGGTGGTGTCCATAAAAGCCGTCATTAGTGTTGAAACTGGTACCGGTTTGTTGATGAGGAACAGGAGCTGGGGAATATGGTGGAGCGGGAGCGCCTCCATTGTAGGGCTTGTTCGCGTAGTAACCTCCAAACTGTTGATTTCCCTGTTGTTGTTGCTGTGGTGGTCCATAGTTGCCCGCTGGAATCCATCCCGTACCATACATGGGAGCCTGTCCTCGACGACGACGGCGGCGGCTGTTGATACATCTGTTGTTTCCTGTTAGCAAAAGGTTTACGCACAAGGGAATCGAAAGGATGGGCGTACGAGAACAAGAATGCGATGACGAGCACCGCGACCACAATCACAGCAAGCGCCACCCATCTTCCCCAGTCCTACAGGGTGGGAGTCAGTATATTTCTTTGGGGATGTTTGAGGAGTAGAAGGAGGAGGCCAAAGGAGACATTTTAGTCAGAGAAGTTGGGTACTCACGTTCCACGAGGAGTAACAATCATAATCGTCGTTGAAGCCGTAATTGTTGCAATAATATCTCTTCAAAAGAGGATTATCGGAAGAAGTGGTGGTGGGTGCCATGGCGATGGAAGCTCGGGTTGTACGTCGTATGTCGCAAGGCCGATCTAAGGCTGGCTGGAAGTATCAAGCTCGGCGGAAGGTTGCGCTGATGAAATAGCAGATGATTGATGTCTCGATTGGTGTCTCGATTGGTGTCTCGATTGATGTATCGATGGCGATGTAGTTGATGAGTTCAGAAATTTGGTTGGAGGATGGAAGAGTTGTTGTGGTGTTGATCGAACAAAGCCAAGGGCGTTATTGTGAGGTAATAAGAGCAGGCTGGGCTGGCAACTTGGCTGTGATATCAAGGTGGCGGAGCACTCTACTAACTCTTACCCCTCGTCCTCGTGGCCGAAGAATCCGAAAGAACGAACGAAAGAGGTGAATCTTTGGGGAATTCGCGAATCAGATGTTGGTTCCAATTGAATTGTCACCTTTCAACGTGGTTTGCTTGCGCGTACCTACGTTGTCGGTTGTATGTATCCACGGGAGGGAGGCTGGGGTGGAATCTGGTGATGTCTCTAAGTACTTTGCCACCCGGAATTCGACTGGTTCGTGCCTGCCCGTACTCGTTGTTCCAGCTGTTTGGGGTAATTCAAGGTAATTATTCTAAATACTTGGAATAATTTGAAATATTAACCCGGGTGTTCTAGAACAATCAACTTCAATTGTCCCAAAGTATCCGGTATTTGTAACAGCGAGTTATTCACTGCACGAGCCACTCTCGGAACTCAACTCTCGGCCTAAGTAATGCATCATTCACGATAGAATTAATAGTCTGCACTTGCTCTGATTCATAATGGAAAGAGTAGCCCGGAACGTTATTCAAATAACTCTGGCTGGCACCTGTCTGTTTTCCGTCTAGAAGTTGCTCCGTACTGCCGGAATCATCTTTGCCAGCAGTAACCATGGAAGTAGCCGTCTGAATAAAATCGTCTAATAATTCCAAGCAGCTCTCGTTATTCTAATTTTCGTTTTTCTAAAGAGTCTAGGTAAATATTCTAAATTGTTTTAAAGCTTTGGAATAATAACTAGATTTCAAATGTTCTAGAAATTTTAAACGAGGGCTTTTTAATATCAAGTCTATCTCGCGATAGACAGTAGTAAATAATTCTAATAGAATAATTTAAAGTTATTTCTCTAAATAATTAGAATAATATAGAATATTTACTTAGATATTTAGAATAATTAAGTTATATTACTCTATCTTATTAATATATATCTAAATCTTATATATAACGTAGTTTATTACCGAGTAGCGTATATTACTAAGTAGCGTACTTTCCTCTACTTCACTACCTACTAACTTTAATATACGTTTTCTTAACAACTAACTATGGAAATCTAAACCTAAGAAGTACGAATTATCCTAGCTATTAAGACTATTCGAATATCTAAAAAACTTAGTCGCTACTCTACTATAAAAATCTATAAAGTTCTTAAAATAACACTTCGATATAGAATAGCTAGCTAAACCTATTACCTTGAAACTAAACCTGATTATTATAAATTAAACGACTTAGAAGAGAAGACACTTATTCGATATATACTTAATCTAGATATAAGAGGATTTATACTCTAACTAGCTAGTATAGAAGATATAGCGAATTATATTCTTAAATCGTAAAAGGGAAAACGCGTTAGTAAGCTCTAGGTATATCGATTTATATAACGTCGACTAGAATTAAAGACGTGTTTTAATCGTGTTTATAACTTTTAAAGAGCTTTATACGAAGATCTAGAGCTTATTAACACGTAGTTTCGACTTTTATAACTTTAATAAGACAGGGTTTATAATAGGAATTATCTGCCTAGTAATAGTTATAACTCGCGCTAATCGACGTAGTAGAGGTAAGGTAGTTTAGCCTAGTAATCGGGAATAGACTATAGTAATTACTTATATTAATAGCGAGAGTCGAGACGTGCCTCTGTTTTTAGTAGTTTAAGAGAAGAATTATCTTACGAATTAGTATACTAAGAGCGGCCTCCTATATAACTAGGTTATTAAACCTATAAGTAATAGATAAACCGATAATAAGATAAGCCTAGAATAGTTATAATACTTCGATAAATATACTCGTAGTTACGCGAAAGAGCTATATCGAATACTAGTGTTAGATAGACATAAGAGTTATAAATCAGCTGTATTTCAAGAGTATTATAAAGCTAATAATATTATTACTCTTTACCTATCTCCTTATTCCTCTTATTTAACCTAGCTACTTAATATTAGATATTTTAGTATTCTTAAACATATATATAAGCGTTAAATTAAGACCTTTATTAAAGCTTATATTAACTATATTACTAAGGTTAAGTTCTTTTTAGCCTTTTACGTAGCTTATAAGTAATTAATAATAACTTAAAACGCCTAGGCTAGATTCCGTAGAGCTAGCTTAGTACCTTTTAATCCCTAGGCTATGATATTAAAGCTTAATATCTAATTACGAACTCCTATACCTACTAGACCTCTCTCTATAGCCGCTAACTCTTAGGTCTTATAGACCTCTCGTAATCTAACTAACGCTCTTTCGTAAACAACTTTAGTTAAGAATCGTATTTTACGCTATTAAGAAAGCTTACTAACCTCTATTTTCAAGACTATAGCTATATTAGCAAAGAGTACAGAGCTATTAGCTTATAAGATAACTTTATTATTAGCCGAAGTCTATACCCTTCGTAAGGCAAATAAAGCACTTAGTAAGCGCCGCAGAGCTAAAAAGACTCGGGTCTATTAAGGAGGTACACTTACTATAGAGAATATATAGAACGTATTAGCTTAAAAGAAGATAAAGAAACAGGCTTAACACGACAAGCGTTCTAAGAGAAGTAGGTAAAATAAGAGGTAAACCTCTAGGCGACGGTATAGCACTTATAGAAAGACTAGTTATAATATATAAACTTGTTAAGAGGTTATAGATATATCTAGTTTATTAGATTCTAAGTAGTTTTAATTAATATTATTTATTATAGTTAATTAATCTAATATTAAAGTAGTAGAGTAGAGAGAAAGTACGCTACTCGGTAATATACGCTACTTAGTAATAAACTACGTTATACTAGTACTATATAGTATTTCTAAATAAATTCTTTTATATATAAGTTAAGAACCTAAAGTTTTCCTTTCTTATATCTATCTTTATAGTTTTACTCTTCTTATAAACAGTATATATTAATATCTAGTTTCTATTCTAGGTTTCTTTCTTTTTAAAGTATCTAATATTATTCTTTTTCTTAAGTATTCTAGATTTTATTTCTCTAAGAGTTAACCTCTCTTAAAACTATAACCTTATAAACTATTAAAGCTAAATCTCTATTCTTAAGAGTTTTTAAGATTATAATCTTTTTATACTCTTTATTTCCTTTATACCTAAGTTTCTAGCTAAGAGTACTAGCTTAAGCGTTTAATATTCTACTTATATAGTATATAATAATATTAAATCTTAATAATATTTTAAACTATCTTACTAGTTATCTAGTTATAAGTTCCTTTATTTTTATAAATGTTTTTAAATTCTTATAGTTAGTTAGAACTATAATATAATATTTTACTTCTTAAAGATATATTCTCTAGTATTCTAAGGTTAGTACTATAGTAAGTAATTCTTTATCAAAGATACTATAGTTCTATTATACTAAATTAAATATTTCAAAGTAGTATATAACAGATATAAGCTTCTCTTTATTATTTAGTTATAAGTAAATCGTATCTACTACTATATCTAAGGTATCTATTTCTACTATACTAGGTTTATCTATATTAAAATTATATAGAATAGTTTTTTCTATAAGCTTTACTTTTATCTTTTAAAAAGCGTCTTTAGCTTATTTATTCTATATAAATATAATAGTCTTTTTAACTAGTATTAATATTAGTTTAGTAATCTTTATATAGTCTTTAATAAATAGATAACAGAAGTTTATAAATCTAAGAAAGAACTATATATCCTTTATATTTTCTAGTAATTTCTAGTTTAAGATATCTTAGATCTTTACTAGATCTATTTCTATTTTTCCTAAGCTAAATACCTAGCTTAGGAAAAGTGTTTAAGTTACTCTAAACTTATATTTCAATAGTTTAAGATAGGAATCTATCTTAAGTAGTTATTATAAAACTTCTCTTATATATCTCTTATACTTCTCTTCTCTTTCTAAGAAGATTAGAATATTATCTAGGTAATAGATTACTATTACTTTTAGAAGATCTACTAAAATATCGTTGTTTTATCTCTAGTATATAGCTAGTATATTATATAGTCTAAATAGTATAACTGTATATTTATAGAGACTTAATAGTAAAGTAAATACTGTTTTCTATTTATTACTAACTTTTATTTATATAAGTCTATAAGTGTTTTATTAATCTAGTTTTATAAATCGTACTATCTTATCTAACTTGTCTTATAAGTACTAGCTAGTAGGTAGTAGATAAGCGTTCTTAACCGTAGTATAATTTACTTCTTAGTAATTAATATATACTCTTCTATCTAAGTCGTTCTTTTTCTTAATAATAAGTATATTTAAGATAATTAGTAACTTAGACTTTCTAATATATCTCTTCTTAATACCTTCTTTTATATAACTTTCTATCCTTTATAGGTTTTTCTAGTTATATAACTAAAGCTTCTACTTTTTTAGATTATAACCCTCTTTTAGTTTAATCTTATAATCCTATAAGCGATATTCTAGTAAGGCTTATAAGTCTTCTAGGTTTTTAAATAATATCTTAAATTCTCTGTACTATATAGGTATTTTATTATTAGCTATCTTACTAGCTTATAAAGGACTCTAGGCTAGATATTCTAGTATATTAGAAGAGGTAGTACTAATCTTATTCTAGTCTTATAGTTATAAATACGACCTTATATATTTATATTATATTAGTATAACTTAGTAGCTAATAGTATAATATAAAAAGAGTGTATTATCGTTCGTATATATAGAGCAAAGTAAGCTGCTCTGTCTACTTAAATAGACCTTAAGCGAGAAGGTTACGTAGAGTGCTATTTACTCTGATTATACCGACACTAGCACTTCTTTAAAACGGTGGAAGTTACTATCTAAAAATCATCAAAATCTCTTATCTCGTCTAGCTAATTATAGCCCTCTATTCTATGTCCTCGACTAATAAGAGCGTTCTATTCAAAGGTCTTATTATCTCTTATTCCGTTCTACCTATTCTATAAGCTTAATATCTAGCTTATTAGTATCGATTAGCTTTTATAAAGCGTTATAATAATCTTTCTTAGTTATAGTATCCGCTAGATTACTCTTACTATCGATCTACTTAATTTCGTCGATCTCTCTTAACTTATATACTTCTCGCAAGTATATAACGTTAATTATTAAGCGCTTCTTCTTAGTAGTGCCTAATTTAGCTATATATTCGTAAATAGACTTCGAATCGGTATATATAACAAGCGGGACCTTAAAGCCTAAGATACTTTCTAAGGTTGATTTAATAGAAGTAGTAGTATCAAATCCGAAGCTTATTTTATATAATTCTAAGGCTAAAACGGTGTAAGTAACTCTTTTACACTTAGTAGAAGACTAATATAAAATATTAGTATTATTATCCTTATTTATAAGTACTATAATATATCTAATTTATAATAATAAGTTCTTATTATTTATAAAAGAGCTATCTATAAAGGCGTATAATTTAAGCGAGTTTTAGTCTAATTTAACGTATTTAAGCTCTTTTATAGCATTGTCGATTTACTATTGAATTCGCTTATTAAGAAGGCTAATATCGACTTCTTATAGATCGGTTATCTAGGTAGTATATAATAAATCGAATACTACTTCTAGCTAGGATACTATTACTAAATATACTCTACGAGTACGCTAAGTAATATATTAATCCTTAGTAGATACTATATAGAAAGTGTCTTTAGTATTAGATATCTCCGCTAGTACCTTTTATACTAATTTTAAGTACTTTATATAATCCTAGATAAGCGTAAATAAGCTATCTATATACTTACTAATTAGCTCTCTATTAAACTAGATTAGATAGATAATAGTAAGTTCTTATCTATTCTTTGATATAAATCCAGCTTTCTTAATAGTACTTTCTTTCTTAGCTATAAAAGCATCGTTTATAAGTATAAGAGTATCGTTAGTTTAAAGTTCTACTACTCTAAAAGGTTTATCTAATTATTTAGTATATAAAAGACAGGAGTAGAAAGTGGATTGTTCTATTATAAGCTTTATAACGTAGTATTTATAGTATATTATAAACTAGTGGTTTTTAGCTTCTAGAATACTATATAATAGCTTAATAACTTTAAAGAATATATCCTTCTATTATAGATATCTCTTTAGTAGGTATACGAAGAACTTTCGATTTAGTTCCGTAAGTAACTAGGTATATACTTATATAATATCTTAAATATAAACTTATAAATCTAGGTATACTACTATAAGTATAAGAATGATTCTTTACCTTACTCTTTAGATAGTAGAAGCTTAAGTAAGGACTAAGGACTTTCTATTATTATTATATACTTAGATAACTAGTCTTAACTTTATAAAAGCAAGTACTATGCCTTTAAATTTGATATTATCTACGAACTGTAATCTAAAGATTCTAGCGTTAGAAAGTAGGTTATCCTAGGTAACGATCTTAAAGACGCCTCGATCGGTTAATCTATTAACTTCCTTCTATTATAACTTAACGTATATTATACTATTATTAGCTACGAATACTTTAATATCGTATTCCTTTTTAATAGAAGAGAGGAAAGTCTCGATATCGCTAATAGTAACGTAGTCCTTAGTATTATTAATAAAAGCATCTATCTCTTAGAATAAGATCTTAAAAGGCCTATTTAGTAGTCTTAGATGCTTTCGTAGTCTTCCTCGTCTACGCTTCTAGACTAGTTCTATTATCGATTCTAGAGGATTAGTAAGATTATCTTATCGTATCTATGTCTAGTAAAGTTAGTATCGAGTTTATAGACGAGATTAAGACTTCTCTTAAAGCTTAGTTCTATCGTCTATTCTATCTCTATAAGATTATAGTATTATCTTAAACAACGGTGCTGTTCTAGAAATCTCTCTAACCGCTAGTACTATTCTAGAGTCTTTAAAGATTTCTTCGAAGTATAGCTTTACTACTATAGATCTAAATCTTATAGAACCACGATATAGTCTTTATTTTCGATTTCTTATAATAAGAAGAGACCGGTCTAGGATTTTTAATACTTATACTAGACGAGTATATTAGTATTTAGTAGTAAGTTCTTAATTCTACTAGGTAATAGACTATTCTAGGTATTAAGAGCATCTGTAATTTAACGCTTTATAAGTAATTTATATGCTTCTTTAGTAGCCTTTATATAGGTCTTAGATCTCTAAGATATTAATTATAAGAGAGTATTACTTTCAGCTATTCTAGGATAAGCGCTATATACGAGTAAAGTAGGTACTAAACTATTAGGTTCTACTATGTTATTAATAGCTTTAAAAGCTATTTAGAGAGCGGAGGCCTTTACGAGGCTAGGTTGTTATTCCTAGATAATTAAGTAAATACAGCGGATTAGTCTATAGTATCGTTCTACTATACTAATAGAGTTGTATACTTCTACTAGTACGGTTTTAACCTTAATTCCTATCGAATTTATATATCTCTTAAACTCCTTTATAACGAAGTTCTTTCTAGCGTCTATAGTAACATAGTCGGGAGGTTCTAAGTAGATGTTAATCTAGCACTTTTAAAAGATCTTCTAGGCACTCTTTATACTTATATCTAGTAGGAAGTCTTCGGATTAATATCGAGTTCCTTAATCTATAATATATAATACTAGCTTTTCTTCTAAAAAGAAGACATCTATGATTATATTATAATTAAACTTAATATCGTTGTAAAGTGTAAATTTAAATCGACTAGATAACTTTCCATGCTTTTAGTAATAGTTATAGTATTTAGTAAGATATTATAGAATGTCTTACTCGACGTCGTAACTAGTACGCTCGAGTATACGCTGTAAGCGTAGTATAGATAGGTAACTAAAGCGCTTATAGAGGCATCTAATATCGACATCTATAAGGTAATATAGGGATTCTTATACGAGGTTATATATAGCCTTATTCTAGAGTAGAAAGAGGTGTCTAAATCGTCGTATAATTCTAAAACGTTCTACTTTCTAACTCTTTCTATCTTCTTAAATAAGAACGTTCTAGAGGTTATTAAGCGAGACGTATAAACAGTCTATATCGTTAATATATATATAATAAATAGTAACGTAGTTTATTAGAACCTAGCGTATATTAGGACCTGGCGCACTTTTCCTATCTTCTCTACTTTATTATTTTAATACACGTTATCTTAATAACTACTAATAGAAATTTAAACTTAAGAAGCTCGAATTATCTTAGCTATCGAGGCTATCCGATTATCTAAAAAGCTTAGTTGTCAGGCTACTATAAAAATCTACAAAGTTCTTAAAACTAGCCTTCGCCGTAGAATAAACAGCTAACTTCCTCTCCTAGAACGACGGCTAGTAAATATTAAATTAACTCAACTTAAGAAGGAAGTGATTCTTTAGAACATACTTAACTTAGATTCTAGAGGGTTTACACCCTAGCTAGCTAGTATAGAAGATATAGTAAATTATATCCTTAAATCGCAGAGAGAGAAACGCGTTAGTAAGCTTTAAGTATATTGATTTATATAACAACAACCAGGGTTAAAGACGTGTTTTAATCGCGTTTATAACTTCTAAAGAGCCTTATACGAAGATTCTAACCTAATTAGCGCGTAGTTCTAACTTATATAAAATATAAGAGCGAAATACAGCGTTTTAGATTACGATTTCTATAACTTCGACGAAACAGGCTTTATAATAGGTATGATTTGCTCTATAATAGTTGTTATACGTGTAGATCGACGTAGTAGAGGTAAGGTAGTTTAGCTAGACAATCGGGAATAGGCTATAGCAATTGCTTATATTAATAGCAAGAGTTAAGATATCTCTTTATTTTTAGTTATCTAAGAGAAGAATTATCTTATAAATTAGTATATAGACGGCGGCCTCCTATACGACTAGGTTATTAAACCGACAAGTAACGGATAGACAAATAATAAGACAGGTCTAGAATAGCTAAAATACTTCGATAAATATACTACTAGTCGTATAAAGAGTCTATATTAAATACTGGTGTTAGATAGGTATAAGAGTTATAAATCAGCTGAATTTCAAGAGTATTATAAAGTATATAATATTATAACTCTTAGACTACCTCTCTACTTATCCTATATAACCTAACCACTTGATATTAGATGCTTTAGTATATTAAAGCAGGCGTATAGTCGGTAGATTAAGACGTTTATTAAAGCCTATATTAACTATATTATAAAGGTAGAGTTCTTTTTAGCTTTTATAGCAGTATATAAAGAATTAATAACGGTCTAGAACGCTTAAGCTGGATTCTATAGAGCTGGCCTAGTACCTTTTAACCCGTAAGTAGTACTTTCAAAGCTTGACGTAAGGTTACAGACTCTAACTCCTCTAAGGCTCTCTACTGCTAATTCTAATACTTAGATCTCCTAGACTCTCTTAAACCCTACTAAAGCGCTCTTATAATCGACTCTTGTTTAGAAACAGATTACCTGTCACCAGGGGAGCTCGCCGACTCTACTATTTAAGACAGTTACTATATTAGCAAAAGGTATAGAGCGAATAGCCTATGAGATAACCTTGTTATCTACTGAAGTACGTACTCTTTAAGCAGCGAATGAAGCCTTAAGCAAACGCTGTAGAGCTAAAAAGACTCGTGTATATTAAGAGGGGGCACTTATAGTAGAGGATGTCTAAGATCTTTTAACTTAAAAGGACGTTAATAAGTAAGTACGACGCGACTTACGTGTGAAGAGGAGTAATAAGAAGGAGGGGTAATCGTCTAGACAGTGTTATAGTACTTACGGAAAAGCTGGTTATAATATACGAACTTGTTAAATAGATGTAGATATGTCTAATTCTTCGGATTCTAAGTAGTTATAGTTAATTTAATATATTATAGTTAATTTATTAATATTCAAAGTTAAATACTAAGGAAAAGTGCGCCAGGTCCTAATATACGCCAGGTCCTAATAAACCACGTTATATCTAAATATATAATATAGAATTCCGTATAGCCGATTAGTATACTAATTATAATCGATCCTAAGAAGGTAGTATAACCTTTACTAAATTATATACTAATCTAGTCTTTAGTACTTTCGTTAATAGAGATATTCTAGACGTATTTAGTATACGCTAGGTATTACTCGTATCTTATACTTAACTTCTCTTCTATACTAGAATCGATTATAACTCTAAAGAAGTAATCTTATACGTACTTCTTAGCTATAGATATAAACACTTCTTTTATAAATTCGTAGAATATAGTATCTAGAATTAGTAGTAGAATAAATCTACTAAAAGCGTGATTTTATACTAAGTTTATTAAACTAGTAGTAAGAGTCTAGGTACTCGAATTATTAATATATCTAATAGAAGTAATTAAGTAGTAGATAACTTCTCTATTAGAATCACTTATATAATCTATTACGATTATCTAGAGTGTTTTAGATATATCTTCCTCTTCTATACGTTCGACATTAGCGATATAAGTATAGTAGATTTTCTTAACAAAACTACTATCCTTTCTATAGAAGCTGCCTCTATTACTCTTTTACTATTTAGTAAAGTAATAATCCTACTCTTCTTAAGTATAGTTCTAGGATCAGTAGCCTTTCTTTCTATATATATAACACTTATTACTCTTCCTAGAGTTCTAGTATTACTAGCTATAAGAACTGCTAGAATTATTATACTTATAGAAGTAACGATCGGTTATTAAAGTCTCGGTATTTAAGGTATTATAGCTTACTTCGTAATTATAAATAGAGCTTCTTAAAAGAGTAATAGTACTTTAAAGTAACGAGTTTTATAGTAAGGTCGAGTATATACTTTAGTATTCTAGTACTTTCTTATATATAATAAGTAGCTTATTAGCTAATTATCTATCGCTTTATATATCCTTAGGAAGTCTATAGCGAAGTTCTTCTAATTTAGATAGTATCTTCTTAAAGTACTAGCTAGGTGTCTTTTCTGAATATTCTAGCTTAGCTTTAGTTCGTAAGAATATAACACGATTCTACTTAGAGAATTAACCTCTTAAGTATAGCTTATTCTTAAAGTATAATTAGATAGTAGTAGAAAGAACTTCGTACGATTAATCTGTTCCTTTCTTAAAGACGCTAGTATAAAAGTAGTTCGATACCTAACTCTTAAGTATAATTAGAAAAGTAAGGTTATATACTAAGAGTAATATACTATAACGATTATATATATCCTTGAATATTCTCGACTTAAGCTTGAAGTTATCTCTCTTACTACTATACTTTTGTTTGTCCGAGTATAACTTTATAAGGTTACTAAGTGTAAAAGCAGGGTTGTCTATCTAGCTATTCTAGTTACTAGAATAGCTAGTTTAGTTATAGGTTATAAGAGCCGCTAGCTGGTTTGTAATATTATTCTAAGTTACAAAAGCTACTAGTAGATCTATAAGAGCGTTCTAGGTTATAAAAGCTACTAGTAGTATTACAGGGATAGGAATATTAGCTATAACTACTACATTATTCGCAAAGACGTTAGAAGAGTTCTAGTATCCTAGAAGAAGCTTAGGGAATCGGTTAGAGTATTCTTTAATATACTTATATCTCGTAACTATCTCTTATAATTAAGTTTACGATTTATATACTTAATCTCTTAATTCCTAGATCGGCTATTTAGGCTTTATAAGTTCTTAAGACGTATTATAGAGTACTTTTAATATAATCGTCTTATATCTATTCGTCTCTACTTACACGCCTCTATTACGTAGTAGGTTACGTATCTTAATAAGAGTGTTTCTTCTTATATTTATAAACTTAGCTTTAGGCTCTTTGTTAAAGTCTATAAGATATATCTCCTATAGATAATCGTCGTCTATTCTATTAACATCGTATTCCTCTAACTTTATATTTATATAAGCTGTGGCTTCCTTATCTTTAATCTACTATAGTAGTAGTACTATAGTATCGGTAGTATCGACGAAGTTGTCGGTGTCTAAAGTAGTAATAATAAGTAGTATCTTATACTAGGTAAATAGTATATTATAATTTTGTTTTATAATTTTGTTTTTATATAAGTCACTCTTTTAATACTTATAAGTTATTAAAATCGAGTGAATTATCTTTATATAATAGTCGTTCTAAAGAGTTCAAGAGCGGTTATAAGTAGAGTAGTACTATAAGTCGAAGAGATTATAAGGTTATATTAGTTATATTATAAGTCGAAGAGGTTATAAGGTTATATTAGTTATATTATAAGTCGAAGAGGTTATAAGGTTATTATAACTGTATTATAAGTCTAAGAGTTTACAGTAGTATTGTCGAGGGTGTAACTAGTAGAAGGAGTCTCTTCTGAGAAGAGGAGTCTACTTTGTATAACTACGTAACTATACGTAAGCTTACGATTCCGAGAACCGCGATACGTATAGCTAGTTTTTCTAATCTACGCGCGCGATACTAATCAGTGTTAGTATAACTTAGTAGCTAATAGTATAATATAAAAAGAGTGTATTATCGTTCGTATATATAGAGTAAAGTAAGCTACTCTGTCTACTTAAATAGATCTTAAGCGAGAAGGTTACGTAGAGTACTATTTACTCTAATTATACTAATATATTAACTAAAGGTTATTATTCGAGCCTTCTAGTTAATATCTAGATTATATTCTTAAATCTATAGTATACTAAGTATTACTTCCTTACTCTCTATTTTAATAATATTAAATTATATATCTAAGTAGTGTCTTTTAATATTAACTATATTAAAATAGTTTACTAATTAATAATTCTATTTTAGTATATAACGTCTATTCTATTAACTACTCTTAGATAGTATAGCTTTATATCTTTAATTAAGACGTTTAGCTTCTTTAGAGCTATTAGAGAAAGGAAATTACCTATTACTCTAGAGTTAATTATAACTCGGAGTTCCTTTCCTCTTATCTTTACTATTATTATAAGTTGATTTTCTCTAGTAGTAGTATAAATCTCTAGTTTAATATAATAAACCTTAAATCTTTATTTACTAGTATCTTCTCTCTAAGAGCTTAGGAAGAATATTATCTTTTTATTATTAGAAAAGGCTATCTTATATATTAGACTATCTTCTATAGTTCTCTTAGGTTTTAGAAGTATTCTTATAAAACGTCTTTTTATTAACTAATCTAATATAGTATATAGTTTATATTAAACCTATTTAATAGCTACTTTATATAAAGTTTTAATAACCTATTATTTATCTCTTATAGGTTAGTAAAATTCCTAGATAAAGTCAGCTTAGAGGTCTACCTTAGTAACTCTAAATATCTACTAATCTCCTAATTCTTTAAATACTATTATAACTCCTTTTTCTACTTTTAATACTTAATATTTCTTATTAATTATTAACTTATAATCTTAACTAGGTCGGTAGGTAATAATATCTAACTTTAGATATCTATTATATTTATTAAATCCTTCTAGGTAATACTACTACTATTTAATAGTATTGTCTTTTAAGTTAGTAGCTATCTATATATCTCTCTTCTCTAGGTAGTTATTAGATACTATCTACTCTGATCCTAGTTCCTTTAATTCGATGCTTTCTCTTCTAGTAATAGAGCTAACTATAGTTACTCGGTCCTAGTTATTCTATACTATTATATAAGTAGTTAAGATAATAGATTTAATTTCTTAAGTAGAATATAGGCTTTAAAAGTTAGGTTTCTAGCTTTCTATATATACTTATCTATTCTCTCTTTCGAAGGTTCTAATAAATACCTATATCTTACCTTATTTAGGCTTATATATTCTAGGATCTATCTCTAATAAGTTAGATACTAACTCTAATAACTCTAATAAAATTATTAATAGTAATAATTTATATTCTATTTAAAGAGGTAATTCGTATTCTATTTCCGACTATATATTATAATATTCTTTAAAAAGTAGATCTCTATTATTATTAGTGTTTTATACCTTACTAACTTATAACTTAATTCCTTTATTTAGTTATAGGTATATAGTATCTACTATTATATCTATAGTATCTGTTTTAATCTACGTACTATATCTTCTAGCTTTAAGTTTATCGTCTATAAGTTCGATTTTATTAAGTAAGACTACTTCTTTTTAAATAGTAGTATTAACCTATCTCTTCTCTTTAGAGTTCTTCTTCTTATTATACTTATTTACTCTATAGCTAGAGAGGCTATAGTTATAATATAAGTTCTACTTATATCGACGATTTCGCTTCTTCTAGGAAAGTCCTTCTTTCTAAGGGTTTCTCTTTATAGTCTCTTTCTTTAAAGCCTATGATTTCTAAGTAACGTTAATTTCTATAGAATCTCTATAGTTCTTTTTCCTACTCTTTCTATATCGATGTTTATAACTACTTCTTTTTTCTAGGCTTTGTTTATAATTCTAATTATTAATCTTAATTACGTTATTAGTTAACTTGTTAAGTATGTCTAAGAAGTCGTCCCGAGCTAGCTCGTCCTTAATACTATCTTTTAATCCTCTATAGAACTGTTTATATAAGGCTTTATTATTCTAGCTAAGGCGTATAGAGTACTACTAGAATATTAATATATACTTAGTAGCTAAACCCTTTTATTAAAGGCTATATAAGGCTTATACTGCTTTTTTCTTTAAATCTATATCTATAAACGTCTAATTAATTCCTTTCTTAAATCTAGTAATAGTTAAGAATAACTCTTAAGTACTCTTACTTATAAGATTTAATACCTTTCTATTTAATATTTTGTTTTTCTAAAAATCCTTTAAATAAGGTTCTATCTAGTTATATACTACTCCTTTAAAGCGGGTAGTAAGCTATATAATCTAATCTGTTTTATAAGTAAACTATACTAAGTAAAAGTTTAAGTATATTAAGACTTTTATAATAAACTTAGTAAGTTTCTCTAGAGAGCTGTTAAATGTTTTTAGTACTAGTAGCTTTACTTCCTCTCTAAGAGTAGTAATCGGTGCTACTAGTATTATTAGCGCTACTAGTAGTATAGAAGTTAAGCTTAAGACTAGTATAGTTTTTAATATCGTATTAGTAGTACTTCTAAGTAGGTACTCGAAGTGTAATAAAACTTAAATAAACTAAACAAAGATAACTAAGTCTTAAAGGTTAGTATATAAGTAAGAAGTATAGACGTAATAGATTATTTACTTAGAAGCGAACTCGTTACTTATATTAAAGATATTAAATAATATAATAAGATTAATAACTAAGTTAAGTACGAAGCTCTTATCTAGATAGTAGACGTGCTAGTATATATAGAACCTCTCGTACTACCTAGATCTCTATATAAGCCTAGATCCCTAGATCTCTTTAGATCTCTTTAGATCTCTTTAGATCTTATAAGAGATCTAAGAGGATCTACTACGTAACTACTAACAGTTATCTAATAGTAAGATTCTAGAATATCTAAATACCTTTGTATTACTAATTCCCTCCGGTGTTACCTTCTATTTCCTAGATATTATACCTTATTCTATTAGAGTACTATCTAGACTACTTATCGCGTATAACGTAATTCGTAATAGTAACGTTAAAACTACTAGTATACTACTTCTTTAAAGTAGAGTTCCTTTTCTATACGCTTATAGCTAGTAAGACTATTATCTATTTAGTACTTAGCTAGTACTAGTATATTAAGGTATACTAGTAGATTAAGGTATTACTAACTAGTAAGCTCTTTTAGTCTCTAGTCGATTTCGTATAGTAATAGAGAGAATACTTCTATATCTTATTATCTAGCGGAAGTATAGAATACTACTATATTAATTATCTTTAGAGTACCTTTAGTAGCTTTAATATAACTATAGACTAATACTTTATCTCTTTTTATATAATATTTATAGTCTTAGTTAAACTATAAAGTATTCTTTCTCTAGTTAATTAGAGGGTTATATTTTATAAGCTAAGGCTTCTTAAGTATAATCTTATAAAAGCTAAGCTTAGTAACGTAAAAGCGTTATTAGTAGTTAATATACTAGTCTATATATAGGTTAAGAGTAACGAAGTAGATAAGGTTCTCTATTAACAAAGGCGATCTATTAGCTATATAAAGACAGCGAGGTTTTACTATACGTAATTAGAATTAATAAAAGCTTTAGCTTTAGTATTAGAGTTAAGTATAAAGTAGGTAGTAGAGTGCTTTATATTATTAGTACTAACTAATTTATAAGAAACCTCTATTACACTCTTCTTCTACCTTTTCTCTAGTAACGATAATATTAAAGCTTTCTTCTAATTTCTATATCTCTAGTAGTAACTATTAATAGAGACTAGGCTTTTCTCTTAACTTTATCTATATTCTTTACCTTTTCTTCTTTCTAGTAGTAGGCTTCCTTTAGCTTAGTATAACCTAGAAGGCTATATATCTTATTATTATAGTAGTAATAGAGCTTATACTCTGCTTAAAACTTCTTATAAGTAGCTTTTAACTTAGAAGTATTAGCCTAGGTCTTGTTTTTAACATTCTTCTAAGTCTAGACGTGTTTTCCTCTAACCTTTAAAGTATTAAGATCTATTATCTTAGAGTTAGAGAGTAAAGTAGTCGAAGCTAGAGTAATTAGAGTAGTAGTAGAGCTAGAGTTATTCTTAAGATACTAAGTACTATAAACAGTTTAGTTAATATTATCTTTCTCTTATATTAAGTTAGCTAAGGTATAGCAAGAGTCTATAAAGATAAGAGCTCGAATAGAGAGGTAGATAGTAAGGAGAAGCCTCTAGATATAATCAAATCTAGTAGAGTTAGTAGTAGTAGCTAATAATAAGTAGAAGAAGAGGAATTCAGAGACTAATTAATAGCTCTGCTTCTCTTTTTAAAGTTTAATAAAAGTTTTCTTATAACTAAACTTATTACTAAATATATTATAAAGAATATCTAATATACCTTCTACTAAGGCTATTATAGTAAATTCGCTAGCGTTGTTAAGATAGAGGTTAATATACTTATATACTTCTCTCTCTAGAGTTAATAAGACGTAAGTTATTTATTAAGATTTAGTAGAGACCTAGTTAGAGTTAGTATAAAGCTTAACTTTAAGATTAATAATATATAATTATAGCTTAGTAGTAGATTAGCAGCTATTACTAAATATAGCTAGGCTAGTATAGAGAGCTAATTAGATAGAGAGATAAATCTAGAGTTACTTAATTTAGTTTTATAACTTCTTAATTTAAGAGTTACTTATAAAAGTAGGAGTAGCTTAGTAAAGGCGTTAGATTTCGTTATTAAGAGTTATAATATAGTTGTTAAACTTAGTAGCGTCTTATATAGCGTCTACTTTAGTAGATTATTAAGCTTACTTAGTAGTATACTATACTTATACTATAGTATCTTTGTCGATAGTAGTCTAGTTATAGAGCGAGAGTAGGTCTTATAGACCTTACTAGAAGGTGTCTTCGTTTCTATTAATAAAAGCTTTAAGCGTACTACTATTAATAGTAGCTTAGAGTTCTTAGATAGTAAATCTAAGTATAGTAAATTCAAGGTAAGAGTATTAAGTAATAGTAAGAAGAAAGGTGTTTTAAAAGCGGTAGATATAGTAATAATATATACGCTATATAAGTAAAAAGAAGACGAATAATATATTATAGTAGAGATTATAAAATAGATTATTTATAAAGAAGGAAGAAAGAGAGAAGCTCTTTCTTAGATATTTATATATCTATAAAAGAATATATCTACGATATTCGTAATCTCGCTTAGTAAGCTACTTAGAAGCGAGCTTAAAAGCAAGCTTATTTACTAAATTAAAAACTCTTATAACCTGTCTAGGGTATTTAGCTAGGTCGCTTATATATTAACTAAGCTTTTCTAGTATATATATAATATTAGAGTAGGTAAAAACTATTATATATATAAGACTTCTAATCGCTTATTAGTATTTAGATATATTAATTCAGGTATCGTTTTTAGTAACTAGATATAAGTTTTTATAATTAGTAGTAGAGATCTTCTTTACCTTAGCTTTCTCGTTTATAATATTAAATCTCTCTAAGACTCTAGTTAGATATTACTCTTAATTAATCGTAATTAATTAGGTCTTCTAATTATAGATTACTCTAGTACTAAGAATCTTTCTAATCTCTTCTAAAGACTTAGTATTAAACTAGGATTCGAGTCTTACTTAGAACTATTTAATATCTAACTTTATTCTTACTAAAGTAACTATATTATTAACGTAGATAAGGAGTTTTATAGATTTCTCTAGGTATATAAAGAGATATAGATTAGCTAAGCTTTAGATAAATCTCTATTTTAGTAGCTCGTCTTATATTAGACGATTCTAATCTCTTATAGCTTGTTTTAATCTATATAAACTTCGAAGTACTTATTAGACTTTTCTTTTTAGTAATTTAATCTTTTAAGATAGATCTAGAAAGATTTATTCCTTTAAGTATAACTTAATAAACACGTTCTTAATATCGAATTAGTAGTATTCTAAGTTCTTAAGTACTATAGTCGCGAGAAATAGACGAAGTATATCTATTCGTACTATAGAGGCGAAGGTTTTATTAAAGTCCTCTTCTTAAATTTAGCTAAAACCTCTTACTACTAGTCGAGTCTTAAATCTCTCGATCGACCTGTTTTTAAGTATCTTTATTATAAATACCTATTTATATAATACTCGGTTAGCGTCTTCTAGTAGAATAACTTCTTAGAACGTGTTATTTATATAGAGTTCTAGTAATTCTTTAGCTATTATAGCCTTCTATCGCTTACTATAGACTAGATCGTTTACCGTGTCTTAATATAATCGAGGAACGTAGATACTATAACAGACGTACTTTAGATAAGACTTAGAATAAATAATACTCTATTCTTAGAATAAAAGACGAGAAGAGCAGAAGAGCTCGAGAGAACCGGGAACTAAATATAAGTTATCTACGCTAGTGCCTGCGCTAGTACTAGCGTATATCTAAGTGAATATATAATATCTAGCCTTTGTAACTATAACTGTTATAGATACTATAAATCACTTCTACTAGAAAAGCTAACTTAATATTAAGAAAGACCTCGAGCTTATCTATATCTATATTATCCTCGCTTATTATCTATATAATTATTACTCGAACTCGCTTAATATCTAGACTTCCTACTAGGTCTATCTTAGCTTATCTCTTTATATCTCTAGTAAAATATACTAGTACTAGCGACGTAGCTTAGGTCTTAGCCTAGGTCTCTAGTTTATTAATATTATTCTCTTCTTTAACAGTTAGTTATATTTAAGCTAGGGATTAGGATTATAATAATATTAATAAATTTTAACTTCTTAATTACTTTTATCTCTTTTATACCTTAGTCTTTTCTAGTTCTAATAACTAAATACGCTCTTCTTATAGTTTAGCTTCCTTATCTTCTATATCTTCTATTTCTTTCTTAGTAAATATAGAAACATTTAGAGAGAGTATAAATTCAGAGACTACGACTTATATAGTCGTTAAATCTATAGATATATTCTTAACTAGTTCTAGTATCTTTAAAGGTCGTCTATAAGACTTTCTATTCTTTATTACGTTTATCGTTCTTTAAGAACCGCTAGTATAGTTCTAAAGCTTTAGCTTAACTTCTTCTCTCTTTAATCCTTTATTAATACTTATAACGCTTATAATAATCGTACTCACTTATTTAAGAGAGTAGACTCTAAAGTGTTTAGTCGTTTACTCTAAGTATTCTATAAAGATACTAACTTATCTAGGGTTTACTAGCTTATTACGTCTTTCTCTAGTAGAGATTATCTTTTAATCGACGTAATAGTAGTATTTACTCTTCTATTATCGAATATAGCTTATACTTAGAACCTTCTTAGTAAATACCTCTATTAAGCTTATCTTCTTACTATTAATTATAGGTTTATAATCGGTTCGATTTCGTAAGTATACGTCTATTTCTATAGCTTCGTTCTAGAATTCTATTAGAAGGCTAGCTTAGTTAAGCAAAGCTCTTATACTTACTTTAGTAGTTTAGATAGCTCTCTTAGCTAGTCTATTCTAATATAATAAGATAATAATAGTAGATTATCTTTTAATACCTGTTTTAACTTACTATTTCTTAATAGTTTTTAAGAGTTCTAGTATATTATTAGTTTAAGTACTCTTAATCTTTCTATTAGTCTAGTTCTTAATATAGATTTTCTAGTATAGAAGTGTCTTATACGCCTCGTCTTTTATCTTTAGTAGAAATACCTAGTTACGTTAAAAGAACGTATTAATAATTAATAAGATCTATCGATTTTCTTATATTATAATTAAGAAAGAGCTAATAACGTTAAACTAGATTTAGACTAGTATTATTTCTATCTATTTAGCTAGTTCTTTTAAGAACTTGTTTTAAAGCTTAGTAAGTATATATACTTTATAGATATTTAAGTCTTTTAGGATTTTAATTCTCTTCTAAAGCGTAGTAATATAGTATAAGTTTATAATCTTCTTTAGACTAAGATATATAAATCTCTAGTAGTACTTAAGATATTAATCTATATTAGTTTCTATTATAGCTTTATTATTGGATTTATAGTAGTAATTACTCTCTACTACCTCTTTAGTAATCAAAGTAGTTTTCTTATATCTATTTATAACGTTTATAATAATATAAAAACTATTTTATCTTTTAGAGCTAACTAGCTTCTAATCTCTATTTATTAGGTATATCTTTCTATAATTACCTACGAATTTAAGTCTAGAAATAGACTAACATAGCTATTAAACTAATAATAAGTTAATACTAAGTTTTAGAATATAGAGAACGTTTAATAAGAATATTAAAGAGCTGCTCTTATATACTAGTCTCGTATCTTCTATCTAATTATATATTAGTTCTCTCTCTCTAACCTTTACTTATATAGACTTAATTTTCTTTAAAGATCTAAAGATAGAGGATTAGTTAGATATATAAGAGGATACGCTAGTATTAACTAGCTACGAGGAGAGATCGGCTTTACTAATACTTAATACTAAGAGTATAATACTCTCGACGCTCTACTTACTATCTCTAGAGTCTTTAGTTTTAGATTCCTTAGGCTTTATAATATAACCCTTAGTTTTAGTTAAGTAGCGCTTATATAATAGGTGTTTCTTTTTAACTCTTAATCTATTTACCTTAGAGTATCTCTTTTTATATTTTCGAAGAAGTATTTAGATATAAGAGAGTCTAGTATAGTCTCTAATAAGGTGATTCTTTTCGTATAGAAGATATATAATATCTTATTACTTACGACGAGTTTTAGATAAAGTAGATTCTTAGCTACTATGTTAACGTTAGTAAAGTAGAATATATCTACTACTTTATACGAGATATACTAAGTATCTTTAAAATCATATATATACCTTTTTTCGTAGATCGAATTTTTTGTTCTAAATCACTCGCTCTCACCTACTCGTATTTAATAAGCCGATTTCCTTCTATAGAGACCTCTCTTAAGAGGCCTCTAGTCTTACCTACGCCTCTAAGAAGAGACCTAGGAAAAGAGAGAGAGCGCTCGATTCCCTCTCTTCTAAATATATAATAGTACTTTGTCTTAGCAACTTCTAAAGCTCTTAAGCGTAGTACTATAAGCTAAACCTTCTTCGGAGGAACTGTAGAAGCTGTAGATTACTACCTAAGCACTACTCTTAACAAAGCCTCTTCTAACCTTCTTCTCTACCTCTAAGCCTTTTATACTTAAGTTGCCGATATCAGCCTACTATTCTACTAAGTATATACCTTAGAGACTCTCCCTCTACTACTCTTGATCTTAGAAACCTCCTCTATTATATATAAAGAGGGCTCTACGCTATCTACGACTCCTCCTCTCTCTCTAGGCTCGGCCGAAAAATTTTCATACGTATAGACTATAAAAGGTGCCTTAGCGCCTAAAAGCACACTAGTAACAATACCCTACTCTCTCTCTCTCTCTACTAGTACTTCAAAGCTATAGAAGAATAAGAATAAGAGTTCTTTAGCTAAACCAGATCTTAGAGTCTTTATCTAACTACTCTCTAATTCCCTGGAAAGGAAACATTCTGCTCTAGCTATCTTTCTTACTCTCTATAATCCAAAGATAGGCTATAAAGAGCTTATATAAGAGGTCCTCTCGGTTAGCTCTGGTTTCGCTATTATACTAAAGAACGAGGCTGCCTTAGAAGCTCTGTTATCGACAAAGAAGGCATTTATATAGACGCTATTCTCTATAGCTAAGATTGAGACCTTATAAAACTAGGTAGTATACCGCTTGTTAGAGATACTCTAAAGTATCGAAGCTGTCGAGATTAACGAAAAAGGAGCAATTATATTAACCCTCGTCTCTACTACTTCTAAAGTAGTAGCTATAGCAATCAAGGAACGAATCGGAATAGCTCTTATAAAGGTTAATATAATAAGGATCTCGCTATCGGATAAGCTGTTCTACACCTCTTAGACTGTCTTCTTTAAAGAGGAAGAAGCCTAGGATAGCTACGTTATCTTAGACATAATATCTCTTCTTAGTAGAAGAGTCTTCTTTAAACCTCTTCCTAAGGTTTCTATAATTACATAGTACTCTAAGTACTAGGGGTGGTATAACTAAAGGAACTATAGGAAGAACCAACGGTGCCGTCTATATAGTACTACTTAACACTCTGAAGACTTTTACTCTTCGTATTTAAGATATATATAGTATAAGCTAAAGTGTCTATATTATAGTAGACCTTATACCTTAGACGACCTAGAGTGCTAGCTTAGACTAAGGAACTCAGAGACACGCCTCTCAACCGAGAATAAGAGAACTATTTAGTAAGTATATAATAAAATACGGATAAGAAGAGAGGAAGACTCCTCTTATAGTAGCCGAGACATAGAAGCTCCGGCTACTCTATAAGCTAGAGTAGACAGCTCTTCTAACTCGACTACCTCGCCTACTTCGCCTGCCTTACCTACCTCGCCTATCTTACCTTTCTCGCCTCTCTCGCCTCTCCCGCCTACCTCGCCTACCTCGCCTACCTTACCTATCTTACTATCCTAAGAAGATAATTTTAATACCCTTATAGACACTTCTATAGAAGAGGCTCCCGACGACCTCTCTATTCGAAGAACCTAAGGAAATACTATTATAGTTTCTCTATAAGTAGATAAGAGCTTACTAAAAACCACTGCCTCTAAGTTCTATAGATTAACGTTTATAAGTCTAGCGAGTACTAGGAGCTAGTTCTTTAACTAGCTTACTCTAGACGAGTCGACATAGTCCTTATCTAGGAACCGTATATATACTAGAGAGAGATTAGCTATTAGATTATAAGACGCTACCTGAATTACACCTGCTTTACACCTATATATAACTAGAACGATAACCTCCCTAGAGTGCTTATATTTATACGAAAAGGAGCGGGGATTCTCTTAAGTTAATAAACACCGATTACACCCTTGCTTAAATACTAAGACCTTGTTTATATCGAGATCACGCTCTTCTAAGGCCTCCTATTATATATCCTTAACGTATATAACGTCTCTCTAGGCGCTAAGGGCGCTGGAGAGACTATTAACCTCGTCCTTTACTTATAATATATTACTATAACGAATACCCTTATAGCCGGCGACTTGAACCTAAAGAGCTAGCTCTGGTAACTGGATTTCCTTAGACAGGAAAGTATATAAGCTCCCTCGCTTATTAACTAGACAGAGGACAGAGAGCTATAACTCTCTACCTCTTCTAGGACATAAACGTATAACCTTAGCAACACCCTCGACCTTGCCTTTTGCTCGAGTAACCTCTACTAAAGAGGGGCGTCTACCGAGATAGACCTTACCTTCGAGTGTAGCTCTAACTACCTTCTACTTCTTACCCGGCTTCCGTGTATAGGAAACCTAACAGAGAAGGATCCGCCTTTGAAACTTAGTACTCTTAACGTTAAAACCTTCGAGACTACTCTCTAAAGTAAGCTTGAAACGTAATAGCTATACGAACTTACGTAACAACTAAACACGGAATCGCTAGAGGCTCTAGTAGGATTTATTACTAAGAGCGTATATAGCGCGTACCTCTGTAGTGCTAAGCGAGGTCTTAGACATAGATTCGGACACCTCTGGTAGAATAAGAAATGCTAGACGGCGGCTACTAAGGTAAGGTAGGTATAAAAGCTTAACACGAGCCCTCGAGCTTTAAAGTCTCTTTATAGGAGTCTTAGGTAGGAAATCCGGAAGGCAAAGAGAGAATACTTCTATAACCTAATCGATAAGGCTACGAAGAGCAAAGACGTCTTTAAGATTTACAAGTAGTACTAGAGTACTAGAATATATAAGTCTCCTCTCTTAAGAGACCTAGCAGGTTAGCTAGGCTTTACTACTTAGGAGAAGCAGAAGATCCTTATATAGGAGCTGCTTATAAACAAGGCTAAAGTTAGAGATATACTATTTAATACCTTAATCACTTCTACTTAGGCTCTCCTGTAGGCAGACCTTACTTTATACGAGGTCGAGGAATCGATTCTCGGCAAAGCTTTAACTGTACTAGGAGAAGACGAGCTAGTAACAGGGGTCCTTAAAGTAGCCTAGCTATAGATCTCGAACCTTGTCTTCCTACTATTCAGAGGCTATATAGAGACAGGCTTCTACCCGAAGATCTTCTAATCCGCTGTCGTTGCTATTATCCTAAAACCTAATAAGAAAGACAAGTCCTCCTCTTAAGTATACCGGCTAATTACTCTGCTCTCGGTCCTTAGAAAAGGGCTTGAAAGGCTCCTCGCTAAGCGAGTCTCTTAGATAGCTATTAAGCACTCTGTTCTAGAGCAGAACCAGTTTAGGGCTCTTCCGCTAAGAGCCGCTATAGACCTTACTACCTGTCTTACCTTCGATATTAAGTCAGCTCTTACGGATAAGTAGGAAGCCTCTCTTCTTACACTCGATATTAAGAGCGCCTTTGACGTAGTACTCCTTAGCCGCCTAATTAAAAGGTTAAGAGAGTAAGGATAGCTGTATTACTTCGTAGAATAGGTCTCCTCTTTCTTAACTAATAGATTAGTAAAAGTAAAGCTTGATAGAGAAGTAGGCGACGCTACCCCGCTTTAGTATAGCCTTCTACAAAGCTCGTCTATCTCATCGATCCTCTTTATACTCTATATCCAGCCTCTCTTTAGATTAGGAGTTGGTTCTCTCCTAGTAGTACAGAGATTCGGCTACGCTGACGATATTAGATTACTTACTTTCGAGCCTTTAAAGGTAGAGAATGTCAAGGACCTAGCAAAGCAGGTAGTAAGCGCACTTAAGTAGAGCATAGACGAGGGTATTACCTTTGACGCTGAAAAATCAGAACTTATCCACTTCTCTTATAAAAGGAAACAAAGAGGGAGAGATATCTAGCCCCCTCCTGCTATTGTAGTTAAAGGAAAGATAATAGAGCCTATATAGGAACTCCGGTAGCTTAGTATCTTCTTCGACCCCTGCCTCACCTTTTACAGTTATGTTAAAAGAATAGCTAGTAAGGCTACACTTGTAGCTAATACTCTTAAAGAAACAATAAACATAGTAAGAGGATCTCTCTCGCATCTGCTAAAACAAGTAGTTACTGCTTATATCCTCTCGATCGCCTATTTTAGACACGAGACCTAGTACTCTAGTCGTACGAAAACAGGCTAAGCAGGTACTATAAATAACCGGATCAGCCGCTACCTAACTCTCTTAGATAGAGTAGTATCAAAGTATACTAGAATCATCCTTCTAGTCTATAAGACTACCCCTACCTCGGCACTCCTTATAGAATCTAGCCTCTTAGCTGCTAAAATCGCTCTTATAGTAAAAAGCAGAGTATTTAAGACTAGAACTCGCCGACTTAACTCGGCTCATCTGCTTAAACGATGTATAAATAACTCTTACTCAAAGGCTAGGCTTATTTACCGCTCTTCTAAACCCCTCTTCCTCTTAGAAGAAATCGACCTAATATAAGACCCCTCGTAGAATAAAGGGTTTAACCGGTAGGCCCGCCTTCTCGAGGTAGCAGGTCTAAGCTCTAGTAGTAATAAGGACTCCTATAAAGCTGAATTCCTTGTATTCCTTACCTCTGTCTCGTCTATAGACCTGGTTATATTTACCGACGGCTCTCGCTTAGACGACAAAAGTACTAGTAGCGGCGTATGTCTTATAAGAGAAGGGGTTGTTCTAAATATAAGGCTCTTCTCTTTTGATAAAACATTAGAGATATACAACGTAGAAGCTAAAGCTGCCTTATATAGTCTAGAACTAGCCCTAGACTCCTCTTTCTAGGCCTCGGCTACGAAGTGCTAGATTTGCCTCGACAACCTTGAAGCTATATTACAACTAACTTACCGGTCTTATAGTACGTTATAAGAGACCTTTAATAAGGTATATAGCTTTACTTAGCTATACTCGGGGAAGATTTAGACAAGGTAGTGCCCTAGTTATATAGGAATCCGCGGTAACGAAATAGCTGACAAAGCTATAGGAAAAGCGGCTCGAACACCCTCTTCTAGTTCCCCTCTACTCTATACTACTACACTTAAGAGAGAGGTTAAAGAGATAGAGATCAGGCTTGTAAATCAGCTCTAGTAGACAACGCTCCTAGATACTTATAAAAACCTAGGACTTACTTCCTAGCTTTTAAAACCTAAGACTCTCTAGCTACTAAGAGAGGTCCTAGCTCGGCTAATTATAGCTTAAACTAGACACGGAGACTTTACAGCATATTACCTCTGCTTCTTCTACCTCGATACGTTACTAGAATTAGGGAATTATAAGTATAAAAGAGCGAAAACATAATTCTACCTACTCTACTATAGGCTAGTAAATAACAAAGACCTAAGGCTATTAGCTAAGGCGGAGGGAAACTCTTAACTTCTTTTCAGACCTGGCTACGAGGAACTCTTTAGTAAGATCTACGCTAAAACCAAGTTCTTTACGAAAATCTGTCCTTCGAGATAGCTTAACTCTCTTTTCCTTTCTTTTCTCTTTACTTATATATCTCCTTTGTCTTTCTCTGATTCTATAAACTAATTAAGAATAAGAGCTGTTCTGAAAATAGAGCTTCTCTTTAAACTGTCTCTTATAAATTAGCTTACTCGTTTACACCCCCTGTAGCCTAGGGCACCCCCCTAGCGTCATTTGCCCTCTTTTGAGACCTTTTAGAACCTAGACCACGCGATCTAGACTCCGTCTAACGTTAAATAGAAATAAATAAATAAATAAATATACGAGATATACTAATTCTTTAGTTCTCTTAATACTATTACTTTCTTTCTCTTACTTCTTAATCTTATATAAGGCTTTTAGCTTCTTATTAACAGTTATTATTAATTAGTACTTTAAGACATCGATAGTAGCTTTAAATTAGACTAGTATCTTTCGAGTAAATAGTAAGAAAAGTGCTTTATCTAGGTATACGTTCTTTATTATAGAATTAGCTATAATTAGTATTTAATAATAGTTCTTTAGCTTTGTCTAGTAGGAATCGATTCCTAGTTTAATATTATATTTAAAGCTTATAATAGTAGTAATATACGAGTTAGTAGCAGCCTCGTTCGTCTTACTATATTTAACTTTAATTATAGTCTAGAGCTTTATTATAGTATTATATTTATCTATAAGAGCTTAGTTATCTTTACTAAGAGATTCGAGTATAAAATCGATTACTTTAGCTTCGTTCTTAGTATATTTCTCGTGTTTTTTAGTATACTATAATCTATTACTCTATTCTATAAAGTTACTAGTAAGCTTATTAATATTACTACTACTACTAGCTTCTAATATAGAGGTAGATTCTAGGTTAACTTCGGTTACTTTAGGATTTTTAATAAACGTATATTCGTATTTAGTCTTCTCTATAGTATAGAAGATTTCTTTACTTTTAAGCTTAAAAATTATTTAACAGATCTATATCTCGTAGTTTTCTCTTATAAGTATTAGAATATAAGCGCTCTTTTCGTTATTATAGTTATCTATTATTTAATAGAGACTAGGTATATATATATAGTTAGAGATAAAGGTAATCGAGTTTAAGAGTAAGGTATTCAAAGTCGACTAATTAGTAAATATAGTATATACGTAGCGCTCTGCTACGTCTTCTACCTCTTATAGGTCTTTTAGAGATAGCTATTCTTTTAGCTTTTTACGTTTTATACGAATCGTATATTATAATAGTAGACTATTATCAGCTTTATTAGTATCGTAGATACTCTTTTATAGCTTTATATACGTCCTTCTATAACCTCTATTAGAGTTCTTAATACGACTCTAAGTTTATTATAACTACTATATCTACTATAGACGAACCCGAGCTTATAACCTATTAAGTAGATCTCTCTATACCTAGTATAACTAGTATAGTAAGTCTATATAGCAAAGGTAGAGAGCTAGTAGAATAGTGTTACAAATCACGTTATACGTAGTAAGTAGTCTAGACAGCGCTCTAATAGAATAAGACACGATATCTAGGAAACAGAAGATAATATAGAAGAGAATTAGTAATACGAAGGTATTTAGGTATTCTAGGATCTTACTATTAGATAACCGTTAGAAGTTACGTAATAGATCCTATTAGATCTCGTAGAGGATCTATAGAGATCTAGAGATCTATGTCTATATAGAGATCTAGATAATATAGAAGGTTCTATATATATACTAGCACGTCTGTTATTAGATAGGAGCTTCGTGCTTAACTTTAGTTATTAATCTTATTATCTTATTTAATATCTTTAATATAAGTAACGAGTTCACTTCTAAGTAAATAACCTAGCGTATCTATACTTCTTACTTATATATTAACCTTCGAGACTTAGTTATCTTTGTTTAGTTTATTTAAGTTTCGTTATACTTTAAGTACCTGCTTAGAAGTTCAGTCGCTATAGCTCTAGTAACCTCTACCGCTATAGCTAGCTTAAACGCTAGCTAAGTTAATATTATAGAAACCTCTAGAAGTGCTACTAGAAGAACATCTGCTAGTATATAGTTAGCTAGAAACGACGACAATATTAGTATACTAGACGTCTCCGAGCCTTATAAGGTCGAAGTACTTAAGTCTATTAAAGTTAAGATACTAGACACGTATTATAGAAAGCGAAAGAAACTTAACTCGTTCCTTCTTTAAATAGATATCTACTTTAACTTTAACTCTAACAAATTCGAAGGTAATTATAACTCGTAAACTATCTTTACTATCTCCTACTTAAGAGGATTAGTATTAGAATAGGCTTAGCTATATTTAAAGGACTTCTTCGAGAATAAAGATAAAGATAGAAAGATAGAATTAACTAAGATTATATTTAAATCTTAGAGAGGATTTAAGGTAACTATTAGAAAAGTCTTTAGAGACTTTAATACGATCTAAACTACTATATATAAGCTTTTAGATTTATACTAAACCGGATTAGTAATAGATTACGCTAATGAATTCTAACGTTATAAGACGAAATCAGAATAGAATACTATCGCTCTTATAGAACTCTTTTATAGAGGATTAAAGGTATATATTTATAAGGAAATAGCTAAATAGAATATATAGTTCTTAACTATTATAGGTATAATTAAGGAGGTTGTCTAGTTAAATAACTGTTTATACGAATTTAGAAAGAGTAACCCTAGACATAGAGAGAAGAGTAAAGAGTTAGGAAAGTAGAAGTACTCTTATACTAATAAGCATAGTAAGAAAGCAAACGCTATATAGAAAAAAACCTTTTTAAAGAAAGAAGGACTTTCCTAGAAGCAGCGAAATTATTAACGTAAGTAGAACTTATATTATAACTATAGTCTTCCTAGCTATAGAGTAAACGAGTGTAGTAAGAAGAAAGACTCTAAAGAAAAGAAGTAGATTAATACTACTATTTAATAATAAGTAGCTTTAACTAATTATATTAAACTTATAGATAAGGAACTTAAAGTATAAGAATATAGAACCTAGATTAAGAATAACGAAGAAATCAGTAGTATATAAAATACTAATAATAATAGAGATCTACTTCTTAAAGAAAATTATAATATATAATTAGTAGTAGAATCTAAGTAATATCTTTAAGTAGAATACGAATTACTACTATTAACTAGTTCTTTAGAATTATTAGATTCATCTTCTAGTTTAGAGAGAGAAGTTAGGAATAAGAACTCTAAAGTTAGAAAAACTTAAGCTTTTCTTAGAATATTCGAATAAGGAAATTAATAGGTATATATAGATAGTTAGAAGCTAGACTTCTAGAGTTCTTATACTATATAAGAAGTTAATCTAACTATTTTAATAATATATATAGTTATAAGAAATAACCTTAAAATAATAACTCTAGTTAGTATAATTACTAAGCGAGAAACTATTAAGAAGAAAGAACCTAAGTATAACTAATAATAAGTTAAGAAACCTACCTATTCTAAGATAAAAGATATATAGAAGGTATATAATATTTTAGAAGAGACTAGTATATAGACGTAGTAGGTTCTAATAGAATTCGAGAGAAAGATTAAGACCGCTTTTCTTAGAATAATACTCGAAGACGTTATACTAGAGGAATTTAAACGATATATCGTAGTTATATTAATTAGAAATAATAAGATAGTGTTTAGAAAATATAGTTTATAAAAGTTGTTTAGTATACTATTCTAGAAGTAAAAGAAGCTTAATATTACTAGATAGGCTAAAATAGAACTAGAAGAATCTTACTACCTTTTAGTAGAAGAACTATAGTTTATAAAAACAGTTTAAGAAATAATAACGTAATAGATATAATACGAACTAAGTCTAACTATAGACTAGTTATTATAGAAACGGTTTAAAGGAATCTTATTAGAATCTACTAGAATAGTAGAATATTATTAGATATACGAAGTAGCTTTATCTAATAAAGAAGGAGTAGTATTCTTTCCTTAGTCCTGAATTTAAGTAGTTAAGAAAAAGAACTTAAGAGATTATATATTTAAGGTTTACTATATAAAACTAGAGATAAGTATATTAGAAACTACTTTAGATAATTTATATATAGAAGAACTATAGTTTATAGAAACTATTAAGGAAACTAGTTATAGATAGATCTAATATAGATATAGAAACTTACTAAAACGATTTATAAGAAGAACTTCTAAGACTATAGAAATTATAGAATACTAACTAGGATAGAGTAAGATTCTTTTTATAGTATAGAAGTAAGAAAGAACGGAGATATAATTAGGAAAATTAATTCTTCGAAGTCTAATACGTTAAAGTAAAATTAAATACTACTTTAGAAGAAAGATAGTTAGTAATAACTATAGAAATACAAGGAAAGAAGTTATAAGTTATAATAGACTTAGAAGTAACAGGTAACTTTATTTCTTTAATAGCTTAAGAGTAGCTAAATATTCTAATTAAAGAAATAAAACTATATTATTTAAGAGTAGTCGATAGAATAGATATTATATACTAGAATAGGATTATTAATTAGTAAACTATTCTAACGAAAGTTAATATTAAAGGATACTGTTTAGATAAATAATTCGATATTATTAAAATAGAAAGTAAGAAAGTAATACTTAGTATACTATAGATTTAAGAATATAATCTAGAAATTAACTAGAAGGCTAGAATAATAACCTTTAACTAATATAAATATATAAGCTTGTATTTATAACTATAAGGCTAGAATAAGGTTAGCGCTACCTTATCTAATACGCTAGGACACCTTGCCTAGGGTCCTCTATAGGTCAGCTGAACTGCTGATAATAAAATACCTATATAGTATAGAGAATTCGCAGGGTTATTCGAGGATCTAGAGAATATATATACTCTCCTAGAATATTAGTTATAGGATTATAAGATTAAATTAAAAGAGAGTTATAACTTTAGAAAGTAGAAGCTTCGACTATATAATCGGAATAACTTAGCTTTATTAGAAAGTTATATCTAATAAGAAATAAAGAAGAGATATATTTAAAAATCTAAATTATCTATCTTCTTAAATATACTTATTATTAAGAAAAAGAACGATCTAAACAGACGAGTATATATTAATTATAAAGAACTAAATAACGTAACGATTAAGAACGCTTATCCGTTACTAACCGGCTAGTACTTATAGAATAAACTAGGCTAGGCGAAGAAATTTATAAAACTAGATTAATAGAATATCTATAGATTAATTAGAATTAAAGTAAGCTATAAATAGAAGACTGCTTTTATCTTACTATTAGGACTCTATAAGTATATAGTAATATCTTTTAGTTTAACTAATATACCGGCTACTTATTAGAGATAGAATAATAGTATTTTAGAAGATCTTCTAAGAGTAACTATTATATATTACCTAGATAATATATTAATCTTCTTAGAAAATCTAAAAAAATATAAGAGCTATATAAAGAAAGTCTTATAAAGACTTACTAAAGTAGACTCTTATCTAAAACTCTTGAAATATAAGTTTAAAGTTAAAAGAACTCTCTTTCTTAGATAGGTATTTAGTCTAAGAAAGATAGAAATAGATCTAGAAAAGATCTATATAGTTATTAAATAGGAATTATTAAAAAACGTTAAAGATATATAATTCTTCTTAGGATTTACTAATTTCTATTACTAATTTATTAAAGACTATATAAAGATTATAAAACCTATATTAATACTAACTAGAAAAGCTATGATTTTTATCTAGAATAAGAAGACTAAGAAAGCCTTCTAGGAAACCAAAGAACGGTTTATAGTAAAACCTATTCTATATAATTTCGATTATAAGAAACTAAGTATAACGTAGTTTATTAGTACTCTACGTATATTAGTACTCTACGTACTTTTCCTCTACTAACTATACTCTAACTTTAATACGCGTTTTCTCAACCGCTTTAAATAGAAATTCAAACGTAAGAAGCACGAATTATCTTAGCTATTAAGGCTATCTATATAGCTAAAAAGCTAAGTCGTCGGTCTACTACGAAAATCTATAATATTCTCGAATCTACGCTCTAACTTTGAATAAACAGTTATACTACTCTTTATAAACGTCTACTACTAAACCTTAAATTAAATAACCTAGAGTAGAAGGTGATTATTTAATATATACTTAATCTAGATATAAGAGGATTTGCGCCCTAGCTAGCTAGTATAGAAGATATAGCGAATTATATCCTCGAATTATAGAGAGAAAGACGTATTAGTAAGCTCTAGGTATCTCGATTAGTATAACGTCGACTAGAATTAAAAACGTGTTTTAATCGTATTTACGACTTTTAAAGAGCCTTATACGAAGATCTAGAGCTTATTAGTACGTGGTTTCAACTTATAGAGAATATAAGAGTAAAATATAGTGTTTTAGATTACGACTTCTATAACTTCGATAAGACAGGCTTTATAATAGGTATTATAAGCCTAGCTATAGTTGTTACACACGCCGATCGACGTAGTAGAGATAAGGTAGTTTAGCTAGGTAATCGAGAATAGGCTATAGTAATTGCTTATATAAATAGCGAGGGTTAGAACGTGCCTCTATTTTTAGTAGTTTAAGAGAAGAATTATCTCGAGAATTAGTATACTAAGAGCGGCCTTCTATATAACTAGGTTATTAAACCTATAAACAATAGATAGATAAATAATAAGACAGGTCTAGAATAGCTTTAGCACTTTAATAAGCACACTACTGCTTATATAAGAGGTCTATATCAAATACTAGTATTAGATAAGTATAAGAGTTACGAATCAGCCGAATTCTAAGAGTATTATAAGGCTTATAATATTATAACTCTTTGCCTACCTTCTTACTCTTCTTATCTTACCTAGCTACTCGACGTTAGGTGTTTTAGTATATTAAAACGGGTATATAGTTGCTAAATTAAGACTTTTATTAAAGCTTATATCAACTATATTACTAAGGTCGAGTTCTTTCTCGCCTTTAAAGCAGTGTATTTAGAATTAATAACAGCCTAAAACGCCTAGGCTAGATTCCGCGGAGCTGGCTTAGTACCTTTTAATCCCTAAGCTATAATATTAAAGCTTAATATCTAATTACGAACTCCTACACCTACTAGCCCCTCTTCTGTAGACGCCGACTCTTAGGTCTTATAGACCTCTTATAACCTAACCGATGCTCTTTTATAAACAACTTTAGTTAAGAATCGTATTACACGTTATTAAGAAAGCTCGCTAACGCCTATTTTTTAAACAGTTGCTACGTTAGTAAAGAGTACAGAGTAGTTAGTATATAAAGTAACTCTTTTGTTAGCAGAGGTCCGTACTCTTCAAGTAGCAAATAAAGCCCTTAGTAAGCGTCGCAGGGCTAAAAAGACTCGGGTCTGTTAAGGAGGTATACTTACTATAGAGGATACGTAGGACGTATTAGCTTAAAGAGAGGCAGAGGAATAGGCTCGACGCGATAGACGTTCTAAGAGAGAGAGACAAAATAAGAGACAACTCTCTAGGCGACGGTATATCACTTATAGAAAGACTAGTTATAATATACGAACTTGTTAAGAGGTTATAGATATCTAGTTTATTAGATTCTAAGTAGTTTTAGTTAATTTAATATATTATAGTTGTTTAATTATATTCTAAAGTAATAAGATAGAGGAAAAGTACGCAGAGTACTAATATACGTAGAGTACTAATAAACCACGTTAATAGAAATAGACGTCTTAGATATAGTAGTAGGCGCTATATATCTATAACTAAATAAAACAGGAAAGCTTATATCTATAGTATATTTCTTAAAAACTTTTAATATTATATAATAAAACTATAGTATTTATAATAAAGAATTAATAGCTATTGTTTTAGCTCTTAAAGAATAGAGAATTTATCTCTAGAGTACGATATACCTAGTAATAGTACTTACTAATTATCTAAATCTAAAAACATTTACTATAACTAAGGAACTCGTTATAAAATACCTAGCTAGGTAGTCTAAAACCTTAGTAAGATTTAAGATAATTATTTAATATATTAGTAGTATAAGTAATACTTAAGCCGATGCTCTAAGCTGGAAACTAGGCTATAAGAAAAACAAAAAATACGTTAATATAGTAATATTAAAGTATAACGAAAACGGCGACTTAGTACCTACTATATATAAAATAGTAGTAATAAACGATATATAGATAGATAGAATTCAGAGTATATACAAAGGTTATAACTAGTATATAAAAGGGAAACTATAGATTCCTAGCTTATATATAAAGGAGTTTATATAAGAATACTATACTACGCCTACTTACAGCTACTAAGGAATTCGTAGAACTCTCTAGTAGATAAGATAATATTACTATATTAATTAGTTATCTACGATAGTTAAGAAAGTAATAGTAGAATATAATACCTATACTAGGAATAAGACTTCTTACTATATATCTTATAGATAGATAAATACTACTTTAATACTATAAATACCTTAGAAGTTAATATCTTAGGATTTTATTATTAAGCTACTAAAATCTAAAGACCTAATAATAGAAGTTAAGTATAATTCGATCCTAGTTATTATAGAATAACTTATAAAATATATAATTTTAGTACTATATATAGAGTTAAGTATAGCTAAGGAACTAGTATTTACGTTCCTTAAAAAAGTAGTTTTAAGATATAGACTATCTAAAGAAATACTCTTAGACAAAGATAAACTCTTTACCTTAAAATTTTAAATCGCTCTTATAAAATAATTAAGTATAAAAAGGAAACTTTCTATAGCTTTTTAATCTTAGATAAATAGAGTAAATAAATAGATAAATTAAGTAGTTAGAATATACTTTTATTATTATATAAACTACTAGTAAAACAACTAGGTAGAACTACTACCTTTAGTATAGTATACTTATAATAGTTTAGTAATAGAAATAACACTTATTATACTATTCTATACTAACTTTAGATATAAATTAATAGTATATTAAGAACCGCTATCTACGACTATCGATAACTAACTTACTTATATTTAGGTTTTAAAAATTAAGAGGTTATATAAAGAACTTATAAAGGATTTATAGTTTATTACTAAACGGAATACGTACTACTATAATAAACGACGTAGTTAGAAGCTAATACTAAAAGAGAGAGATAAAGTCTACTTAGTATAGAAAAATATTAATATAAAAAGACTAAGTAATAAATTAAATTATAAGAAACTTAGACTATTTAAAATTAAACACGTTAAAGAACTTTTAAATTATAAATTAGTACTACTATAAATAATAAACATCTATCTAGTATTCTATATATCTCTACTCGAACTAGTACTACCGAGAGCACTACTAGCCTTATATATAGAAATTTAACTAGTAAACCTAAATACTAAGTACGAAGTTAAGAGGATTCTTAACTATAAACTTATTAAAGGATAAGTTAAGTACTTAATTAAATAGTTAGATTACTTATACTTAGAGAATACTTAGAAACTAAGAAGTAATCTTAACTATTACTTAGAGGAACTTTAGAAGTTCTACTAGCGAAACCTAGGTTTACCTATATCTTATAGTTTAAAGGAAAAGCCTTAAGAAAGACTAGATTAAGGCCTATATTAGATTAAGAACTAGTAGGAATAGGCAGGGCTGCTAGACGAGCAACCTCTACCTCTTGCTACTCTTGTTCCTCTCTCTCTTTCTCCTCCTTTTCTTTCTTTTCTATCTCTTTAGTAGCGTCAAGTTTATTAAGAAAACGAAGCTCTTAATAGAACATTTTATACTACCTTTCTTTTAGAAAGATCTTCTGCTTTTATAACCGTAGAATCCTTACTATCGCCTTCTTCTCCTCTCTCTCTAGCTTCTTCTCTTATCTTTTAATAGAGGTCTAGTCGCTAGTATAGAGAACGTTCTTCTCCTAGGCGTCGTCGGTTCTATTATATTTTAACTTCGACTAAACGTATTTAAAATATTAAGAAGATTAAGAGAAATTAATAAAACATCTACGCTTTTAAGAAGCATAGTAAGAGTATAGTAATATTTTATTATAAACTATTTTAATACTTTTTATAAGAAGTATTTATTCTTCTTTCTTTTTCTATATAAGATAGAATATAATAAAAGGAAAGGATACTACTAGTACTCTAACCGAGTTCCTTAGCTTATACTTAAGCGTAAGAACACGCTAGGCTAAGAAGAGGATAGTATTACGAATCACGTTATACGTAGTAAGTAGTCTAGACAGAGCTCTAATAGGATAAGATACGATATCTAGGAAATAGAAGGTAATATAAAAGGGAATTAGTAATATAAAGGTATTTAGGTATTCTAGGATCTTATTATTAGATAACTGTTAGAAGTTATATAATAGATTCTATTAGATCCTATAGAGGATCTATAGAGATCTAGGGATCTATACCTATATAGAGATCTAGATAGTACAGAAGGTTTTATATATATACTAGCACGTCTGCTATTAGATAGAAGCTTCGTACTTAACTTTAGTTATCAATCTTATTATCTTATTTAACATCTTTAATATAAGTAATAAGTTTATTTCTAAGTAAACATCCCGGCGTATCTATACTTCTTACTTATATACTAACTTTCGAGACTTAGTTATCTTTGTTTAGTTCGTTTAAGTTTCGTTATAAATAGTATAATATTAACTAAAGAGTATAGAAGATCGAGGTTTACGTCTATATATATATAGCTATACTATTATATATAACGCTATACCTAATCGGGACTAGCTACGGCTATACCCTAGTTAGACTAAACTATATATTTTCTTAATAAATTACTTAATACTAGAATAAGCTATTATATAATAAAAGATATTATAAGATTATTTTATAATAATACGAACTAGATACTACTCTAGAAGAGATATATAGAAGTACGTTCGAATAGAATTTTATATATAGATACTAGACTCTAATATAAAGGAAAAGACTAAATTAGTCTTTCTTAATAGAGAGAAGATTACTATTTATAAGAGGTTTAGATAATAGTAAGTTTAGAAGCTATCTAGCTATTCTAAATCTTGAAATAATATCTATATCGTATTCTATTTAGTACGTAGACTCGGTAATTATAATTTCGATTATTATAATTAATTCCTAATAGTTCTATTATATTCTCTCTTCTTAAAAAGACTCGTCTTTAAGGCTTTATATTATTAGTATAGTATCGATATAGTATTAGTAGACGGTGTCTATAGGTAGTAGTATTATCGTTTATAGTTTAAATCGTAGTTTATTAGTCGTCTTTTATATAATAATAGCGATAAACAAAAGAAAGAGATCTAATTAGCTATTAGATAGAAGTTAGTAGACTATAGTAGTATTTATAAAACCTTTTTTCGTAGATTAATCTCTCTTACTTCTGTCTAATAAGCTAAATTCCTTCTATAAAGACTCTCTTTAAAAGGCCTTCGTTCTCGTCTACGTCTCTAGAAAAGAGTATAAGAAGAGAGAGAATTCGCTTAATTCTCTCTATCTCGAATATCTAATAATACTTCGTTTCTAAGACTACTAGAGCTCTTAAACGTAGAGCTATAGCCTAAACCTTCTTTAGAGAGATTAGAGAAGCTATAGACTACTACTTTAGTACTACTCTTAATAGTATCTCTCTAGAACTCCTACTCTTTCTCTAAGCCTTTTATACTTAAGTAGCTGACCTTAGCCTTGCTTTCTACTAGATATATACTAAAGAGACCTTATCTCTACTCTCTTTAGCCTTTAATACTTACTCTAAGTATAGAGACGCCTCTACGCTCTCGTTAACTCTCTTCTCTCTTCTAAGCCTTATAAGGAAAATTTTATACGTATAGACTATAAAGAATACCTTAATATCTAAGAACAAAGCTAAAGCTATAAATATAATAATAATAACAACTATACTATCTCTCTCTTCTACTACTTCTAAGCTATAGAAGAATAAGAGATCCTCGGCTAAATCTAACTTTAAAGTCTTTGTTTAACTATTACTAGACTCTCTTAATAGAAACTATTCTGTCTTAACTATCTATCTTATACTTTATAACCTAAAAATAAGCTATAAAGAGCTTGTTTAAGAAGTACTCTTAGTTAACTCTAGGTTTGTTATTATACTTAAAAGTAAAGAAGTCTTAGATACTCTTTTATTAATAAAGAGAGCTTTTATCTAAACTCTATTATTTATAGCTAGAATAGAGGTCTTGTAAGAACAGGTAGTATATTATATATTAGATATACCTTGAAGTAGAGAAACTATCTAGATTAGTAAGGAAGAAATAATTTTATTAACTCTTATCTCTACTATAGCTAAAGTAGTAGCTACTATAATAAAAGAGTAAATTAGAATAGTATCTATAAAAGTAGACATAGCTTCTAGCTTCCTTTCGAATAAACTGTTCTATACTTCTTAGATTATATTCTTTAAAAAAGAAGAGATAAGAGCCTCTTATACTATCTTAGATATAACGTCTCTTCTTAGCAGACGAGCTTTTCTTAAGTAACTTCTTAAAATCTCTACTATAATATAGTACTTAAAGTACTAGATATAGTATAACTTATAAAACTATAGTAAGAATTAACAGTGTTATATATATAGTAGTACTAAATACTTAGAAGTCTTCTATCTAAGGTATATTAAACACTCTTAATATAAATTAAAATACTTATACTATAGTAGACCTTACGTCTCTAACGACCTTATATATCAACTCTGATTAAAAGCCTCTAGACTCTCTTCTTTAATTAGGAATAAGCGAGCTATTTATTAAGTATATAATAAGATATATATAAGAAGAGAGGAAGACTCGTTTTATAGTAACGTAGATACTAAAATAAACCGCTCTACTACCTTCTCCTCTCTCTTAAAGCTAAGTAAAAAGGTACTTACGAATATAGAAAAGAACTACTCTTCTTTCTCTCTTTTAAACCTCTTCTCTTAGCTAGAAAGCCTAGATCCTTACCTCTCTCCTCTATAAATAAACGAGGTCTTTTAAGATAATACTACTTCTAAGTCTTATAAATTAATATATATAAGTCTAGTAAGTACTAGAAGCTAGTACTTTAACTAGCTTACTCTAAGCGAGTAGATATAGTACTTATCTAAGAACTATATATTTATTAAAAGGAGATTAGTTACTAGATTATAAAACGTTATCTAAACTACTACTACTTTATATCTATCTACGACTAGAATAATAACCTTTCTAGAGTACTTACTTTTATATAAAAAGAAGCGAGTATTCTTATAAGTTAACAGTTCTCTATTACACCCTCGCTTAAATACCGAGACCTTGTTTATATCGAGATTACCTTCTCTTAAGACCTTCTATTATATATACTTAACGTATATAACGCTCTTCTAGATACTAAGAGAGTAGAAGAGGCTGTTAATTATATTCTTAGCTTAGTATATATTCTTATAACTAATACTCTAATAGCCGGCGACTTTAACCTAAAGAGCTAGCTCTAGTAGCCGGACTTCCTAGATTAGAAAAGTATATAGTTCTCTCTGCTTATTAACTAGATAGAGAATAGAGAGCTATAGCTCTCTACCTCTTCTGATATATAAACTTATAACCTTAGTAACACTTTTAACCTAGTCTTTTACTCTAGTAACCTCTTCTAAAGAGAGGCTACTACCGAGGTTAACCTTATATTTAAGTGTAGCTCTAACTACTTTCTACTTCTTACTCGACTTCTATATATAGAAAACTTAACTATAAAGGACTTCTCTCTTAAACTTAGCTCTTTTAATATTAAAACCTTTAAGATAATTTTTTAAGAAAAGCTTAAAGTTTAATAGCTATACGAACTTATAAAGTAACTAGACTTAGACTTACTAAAGACCTTAGTAGGATTTATTACTAAGAGTATATATAGCGTATATCTTAGTAGTACTAAGCAAGGGCTAGAGTATAGATTTAAATACTCTTAGTAGAATAAGAAGTACTAGACTATAGCTACTAAGGTAAGAAAGATACAAAGGCTTAATACAAGTCTATAGATCTTAAAAGGTCTCTAGAAAGGTCTAAGATAGGAAATCTAGAAAGTAAAGAGAAAACACTTCTATAACCTAGTTAATAAAGCTACGAAGAGTAAAGATATATTTAAAATTTATAAGTAGTACTAGAGTACTAGAATCTATAGATCTCTCTTTTTAAGAGACTCGGCTAGCTAACTAGGCTTTTCTACTTAAGAAAAGCAGAATATCCTAGTATAAGAGCTACTTATAAATAAGGCTAAAGTTAGAAATATTTTATTTAATACTCTAACTACCTCTACCTAGTCTCTTCTCTAGATAGACCTTACGCTATATAAGGTCGAGGAATCGATTCTTAGGAAAGCTTCTACTATACTAGGAGAAGACGAGCTAGTAATAGAGGTTCTTAAAGCTGTCTAGTACTAGATCTTATATCTTATTCTCTCTCTATTCAAAGGCTATATAAAGACAGGTTCCTACTTAAAGATCTTTCGTACTACTATTATTACTATTATCTTAAAGCCTAATAAGAAAGATAAGTCGTCTTCTTAAGTATATTACCTAATCACTCTACTCTTAGTCCTAGGAAAAGAGCTTAAAAGGCTTCTTATAAAGAGAGCCTTCTAGATAGCTATTAAGTACTCTGTTTAAGAGTAAAACTAGTTTAAAGCTCTCTTTTTAAGAGCTACTATAGACCTAACTACTTACTTTACCTTTGATATAAAAATAGCTCTTATAGATAAATAAGAAGCCTCTCTTCTTATACTTAATATTAAAAAGGCCTTTAATATAGTACTTCCTAGTCGTCTAATTAAAAGGCTAAGATAGTAAGATTAGCTATATTATTTTATTAAATAAGTTACCTCTTTCTTATCTAATAGACTAGTAAAAGTAAAACTAGATAAGAAGATAGAAATATCTACCTCGCTTTAATATAGGCTTCTCTAAAGCTTATCTATCTCGTCTATCCTCTTTATACTCTATATATAACCTCTCTTTAGCTTAGAGATTAGCTCTCTCCTAGAATTATAGAGATTTAGCTACGCGGACGATATTAGATTACTTACTTTTAGGCTTTTAAAGTTAAGAAATATTAAGGTTCTTATAAAGCAGGTAGCTAGCGCGCTAGAGTAAAGTATAGATAAGGGTATTACTTTTAATACTAAGATATCTAAACTTATATACTTCTTCTATAAAAGAAAGTAAAAAGAGAGAGACATCTGTCTCTCTCTCTCTATTATAGTTAAAGAGAAGATAATAGAGCCTACGTAAGAGCTTTAGTAGCTTAGTATCTTCTTTAACCTCTGTCTTACGTTCTATAGCTATGTTAAAAGAATAGTAAGTAAGGTTACACTTATAGCTAATACTCTTAAAGGAATAATAAATATAATAAGAGGCTTACTCTCTTATTTGCTTAAGTAAGCTGTTACTACTTATATTTTATCGATTATCTACTTTAGAAGCGAGACCTAGTATCTTAGATAAACGAGAGTAAAAACAGACTAAGTAGATATTATAAACAACTAGATTAGCTGTTATCTAACTCTCTTAGACAGAGTAGTAGTAAAATATACTAGGATTATTCTCCTAGTTTATAAGACTATCTCTACTTTAGTACTTCTTATAGAATCGAGCCTCTTAGCTGTTAAGATTACTCTTATAGTAAGAAGTAGAGTATTAGAGACGAGAACTCGATAGCTTAACTTAGTATACCCGCTTAAACGATATATAAGTAACCTTTACTCTAAAGCTAGGCTTATTTACCGCTCTTATAAAGCTCTCTCTCTCTTAGAAGAAATCGATCTAATATAAGACCTCTTATAGAATAGAGAGTTTAACTAGTAAGCCCGCCTTCTTAAGATAGTAGGTCTAAGCCTTAGTAGTAATAAGAACTTCTATAAAGCTGAATTTCTTGAATTCCTTACCTCTGTCTCGTCTATAAACCTAGTTATATTTACTAACAGCTCTTACTTAGACGACAAAAGTACTAGTAGAGATATATATCTTATAAGAGAAGAGGTTATTCTAAATATAAGGCTCTTCCTCTTTAGTAGAATATTAGAGATATATAATATAGAAGCTAAAGTTGCCTTATATAGTCTAGAACTTACTCTAGACTTCCCTTTCTAAGCTTTAGATATAAAGTACTAGATTTGCCTTAATAACCTTAAAGCTATACTATAGTTAACTTACTAATTATATAGTACTTTATAAGAGACTTTTAATAAGATATTCGACTTAATATAATTATATCTTAGGAAGATATAAATAAGATAGTGTTCTAGCTATATAGGAATCCGTAGTAATAAGATTATAGATAAAGCTATAAAGAAAGCGGCTTAATTAATCTCTTCTAGTTTCTCTTCTCTACTCTATATAGCTATGCTTAAGAGAGAGATAAGAGAGATAGAGGTAAAGCTTATAAACTAGCTCTAGTAGACGATACTCCTAGATCTTTATAAAGACCTAGGACTTACTTCCTAGCTTCTGAAATCTAAGACTCTCTAGTTAATAAGAGAGGTCCTAGCTTAGCTAATTATAGCTTAAACCAGACATAGAGACTTTATAGTATACTACCTTCGCTTCTTCTATCTAGACACGCTACTTAAATCAGAGGAGTATAAGTATAGAATAGCTAAAACCTAATTCTATCTACTCTTTTATAGACTAATAAATAATAAAGATCTAAGACTATTAGCTAAGGCTAAAAGAAACTCTTAACTTCTCTTTAGTCTTTACTATAAGGAACTCTTTAGTAAGGTCTACTCTAAGACTAAGTTCTATACTAAGATCTATTCTATAAGATAGCTTAACTCTTCTTTCTTTTTCTTTTTCTTTTATTTATATATCTTCTTTATTTTTCTCTAATTCTAAAAGCTAATTAAAGATAAGAGCTGTTCTAGAAGTAGAGCTTCTTTTTAAACTATCTCTTATAAATTAGCTCTCTCGTTTATACTTTCTATAGTCTAGAGTACCTCTCTAGCGTTATTTACTCTCTTTTAGAACTCTTTTAGAACTTAGTCTATACGAGCTATTCTTCGCTTAACGTTAAATAGTAATAAATAAATAAATAAATATATATTATAAATCACGTTTTACGTAGTAAGTAGTTTAGACGACGCTCTAATAGAATAAGATATAACGTCTAGGAAATAGAAGATAATATAAGAAAGAATTAGTAATATAGAGGTATTTTAGAATTCTAAGATCTTACTATTAGAAGTCTATTAGAAATCACGTAATATATATATCGCTTATATTAACAAGCGATATAAGCGATATATCGCTAGTATCGACAGGTGATACAGGTAATAGAGAAGAATAAAGGTTCTATATAAGACTAGTACGTCTACTATTAGATAGGAGCTTCGTACTTAACTTTAGTTATTAATCTTATTACTTTACTTTAATATCTTTAATATAAGTAATAAGTTTACCTCTAAGTAAATATAATATAATAGCTGTCTTCTTTACTATATACTAACTATTAAACTCGATACTTTTATAGTTAGTTAGATACCGGTTTCGTTATATATTAAGTATCTACTTCTAAGTTAATACTATTATAATAACTTTATATTAGACACCTGTCTCCGCTACTAGCTCTATAGTACTAGCTTAAGTAGTCGCTGCTATATATTATAATTGAATTAAAGTTAAGATTCTAAACTCTTACTTTAGTAAACGAACTAAGCTCTAAAGCTTCTTACTCTAGTACGAAATATATATCGTCTTTAACTTTATAGAATTTACTAACAACTTAGAAAAAACTATATAAGCTACTACATTCTTATATAGACTAGCTCTCGACTAGATTAAGATATTCTTATAAGACTACCTTAAATCTCTAGAAACAGATTAAGCTAAGAATCGATAAGACGAGATAAATAAGATTTTTAGAACTTAGATAGAATTTAAGAGAAAGATTAGAAGAGTGTTTAGAGATATTAATATAGAAAGGACTATTAAATAGTAATTATTAGAATTATAACAGAAGAAGTTAGCTACTAACTATATAGTACGCTTCTAGTAGTTCGCTAATAGAGTAGAATAGAAAGACTTAGCTCTTAAGACCTACTTTTATAAGAGACTTAAGAGCTATATAAAAGACGAGATATTCTATAAAGAACGACTAGAAGACCTTAGTAAAATAATCGACCTTTCTATTAAAATCGATAATCGAGCTTATAAACGAAGTCTTAAAAGAAAAGACTAGTATAGTTATTACTCTATCTAACGTAGAAGGTTAAGACGTAGCTAATAGCTATAACTAATAGAACTAGATACGATAAAGAAAAAACCCTTTAAGAAGAGAGGTCTTTTCTAAGAAGAACGTACTAAACGACGTAAATAGAACTTATATTACTTATATAACCTTTCTAGCTATAGAGTAAACGAGTATAGTAAAAAGAACGCGAAGAAATTATAGAAAGAAAAGAAGTATCTTAGTACTACTTAGTAATATATAGTAGTAGTACTTGAAAAACAAGAGCTTACGAAAGAAGAGCTTAAAGCACGTAGATACGAAACCTAGGTTAAATATAACGAAGAAACCAGTAGTATATAAGACACTAATAATAGTAGTAATCTACTTCTTAAAGAATACTACGATACGCGATCTAAAGAAGAGTATATATTACCTCTTTAAGTAGAATATAAGTCGCTACTCTCGACTAGTTCTTTAGAATTATTAGACTTATTATCTAGTTCAGAAGAAGAAGTTCGAGATATAAGCTTTAAGATAGAAGAGACCTAGGTCTTTATAAAGACATTTAACTAAGGAAATCGCTAAGTATATATAGATAATTAGAAACTAGATTTTTAAAGCTCTTATACTATATAAGGAATTAAACCGACTCTTTTAATAATATACATAGTTATAAGAGATAATCTAGAGATAATAACTCTAGTTAGTCTAATTACTAGACGAGAAACTATTAAGAAAAAAGAACCCGAACATAGCTAAAGATAAATTAAGAAACCTAGCTATTCTAAAGTAATAGACGTATTAAAAGTTTATAATATTTAGAAAGAAACTAGTACGTAGATATAGTAAGTTCTAATAGGATTTATAAGACGATTTAAAACACCTTTTCTTAGAACGCTATCTAAGAACGTTATACTAGAAAAAGATAGACGATATATTATAGTCGTAGTAATCGGGAATAATAGAATAATATTTAGAAAATACGACTTATAAGAGTTATTTAGTATACTTTTCTAGGAACGATAGAAATATAATATATCTAGATAAGTAGAGATAGAACTAGAGGAATTCTACTATCTATCTATAGAGGAATTATAGTCTACGAAGATAATATAAGAGATAATAATATAATAGATACGATATCAACTACGTACTACTATAGACTAGTTAACCTAGAAACGATTTAAGAGAACCTTACTAGAACTCGCTAGAATCGTAGAAGGCTAATAAATATACGAAGTAGCTTTATCTAACGAAGAAAAAGTAACGTTCTTTTCTTAGTCTTAAGTCTAATTAGTTAGAGAAAAGAACTTAAAGAATTAGATATTTAAGATTTACTATATTAAACTAGAGATATATACTACTTTAGAAGAAAGATAGATAATAGTAACTATAAAAATATAGAGAAAAGAACTATAAGTTATAATTAACTTAGAAGTAATAGATAACTTTCTTTCTCTAATAGCTTTAAGAAAGCTAAACGTTCTAATTAAGAAGATAAAACTATACTATCTAAGAGTAGTCGATAGAATAGATATCACTTACTAGAATAGAGTTATTAATTAGTAAACTATTCTAATAAAAACTAATATTAAAAGATATCTCTTAGATATATAATTCGATATTATTAAAATAGAGAGTAAGAAAGTAATACTTAGTATACTATAGATTCGAGAATATAATCTAGATATTTACTAGAAGACTAGAATAGTAACCTTTAGCTAATATAATTATATAGGTTTGTAATTTTAACTATAAGATAGAAACAAGGTTAGTACTACCTTTTCTAATATATCTAGATATCTAGCCTAGAGTTCTTTATAAGTTAGTAAGAAAGCTAAACCAGAGATATCTATATAGTATAAAGAATTTAAGGAATTATTTAAAAATCTAAAGAATATATATACTCTTCTTAAATATTAACTATAGAATTATAAGATTAAATTAAAAGAGAGTTAGAATCTTAAGAAGTAGAAGCTTTAGCCTTATAATTAGAGGAACCTATAGCTTCTTAAGAAGTATATATAAGAAGGAATTCGAAAAGAATATATCTAAAAATCGAACTCGCTAATAGCTTCTAATATACTTATTATATTTAAGAAGGATAATCTAAATAGAAGAGTTTATATTAACTATTAAGATATTAATAATATAATAGTTAAGAACGCTTACTTATTATCGGAAGGCTAGTACTTATAAGATAATGTCGGTATAATCAGAGTGAATAGCACTCCACGTGACCTTCTCGCTTAAGGTCTATTTAAGTAAACCGAGTAGCTAACTTTACTCGGTATATACGAACGATAATATACTCTTTTTATATCATACTATTAGCTACTAAGTTATACTAACAGATAAGTTAGAAAGAGCTAAGAAATTTATAAAACTCGACTAAAGAAACGTCTTTAGCTTGATATAAATTAAGTAAGAAGATAAATAGAAGATAGTATTTATCTTACTATTAGACTTCTATAAGTATATAGTAATACTATTTAGATTAACTAACGCGCTAGCTACTTATTAGAGATAGAATAATAAAATACTAGAGGATCTTCTAGGAGTAACTATTATTTATTACTTAGATAATATTCTTATATTTTCTAAGTTTAAAGAGAAATATAAGAGGTATATTAGAGAAGTCTTACGAAGACTTACTATAGTAGACTCTTACTTTAAGCTTTCGAAGTATAAATTCAGAGTAACTTATATAACTTTTCTTAGTTATAAAATCTCTCTAGAATAAATAGAGATAGACTTAGAAAAAGTTAGAGCGATCTTAGAATAGAAATTACTAGAGAACGTTAAGAATATTTAATTATTCTAAGGATTTACTAACTTTTATTAATAGTTTATTAAAGGTTATACTAGAATCTCTAAGCTAATAAGGAATCTTACTAAAAAAGACGTTCTATTTAGATAAGATAAGATTATAGAAAAAGTATTCTAGGAAATTAAAAGACGATTTATAGAGGAACTAATTCTCTAGAATTATAATACTAATAAACTAAGTACTATTAAGACAGACGCTTTAGACATAGTAGTCGCTGTTATATACCTTTAATCTAATAATAAAGAGAAGCTTATATCTGTAGTATACTTCTCTAAGATATTAAACGCTGTCTAATAGAACTATAGTATCTTTAAGAAAGAACTTCTTACTATAGTCCTAGCTCTTAAATATTAGAGGATCTACTTTTAAGATACGAAGTACTAGATAATTATAAGAGTTTTTAATTTAGTAAATAAGCTTACTTTTGAGCTCGCTTTTAAGTAGCTCTCTAAGCGAGATTACTAATATCGCGGATATATTCTTCTATAGATATATAAATAGCTAAGGAAGAGCTTCTCTCTTTCTTCCTTCTTCGCGAATAATCTATTTCTTAATCTCTACTATAATATATTATTTACCTTCTTTTTACTTATATAGTATATATATCGTCGTTATATTTACTACTCTTAAAACACCTTTTCTCTTACTATCGCCTACTACTCTTACCTCGAATTTACTATATCTAGATTTACTATCTAAGAACTCTAAGCTACTATTAATAGTAGTACGCTTAAAGCTTTTATTAATAAGAATAAAGACACCTTCTAGTAAAGCTTATAAGACCTACTCTTACTCTATAACTAGACTACTATCGACAAAGATACTATAGTATAAGTATAGTATACTATAATATAAGTATAGTATACTACTAAGTAAGCTTAATAATCTACTAAAATAGACGCTATATAAGACGCTACTAAGTTTAATAACTTTTAATAACGAAATCTAACGTCTTTACTAAGCTGCTCCTACTTCTATAAGTAACTCTTAAATCAAAGAGTTATAAAACTAAATCGAGTAACTCTAGATTTATCTCTCTACCTAATTAGCCTCTTACGCTAACCTAGCTATGTTTAGTAATAGCTGCTAATCTGCTACTAAGCTACGATTATATATTATTAATCTTAAAGTTAAGCTTTATACTAACTCTAACTAGTTCTCTACTAAATCTAAATAAATAACTTACGTCTTATTAACTCTAGAGAGAGAAGCACGTAAGTATATCGACCTCTACTTTAATAACGCTAGCGAATTTACTATAATAGCCTTAGTAGAAGATATATTAGATATTCTTTATAATAAATTTAGTAATAAGTTTAGCTATAAGAAAGCTTTTATTAAACTTTAAAAAGAGAAGCAGAGCTATCGATTAGCTTTTGAATTCCTCTTCTTCTACTTATTATTAGCTACTACTACTAACTCTACTAGATTTAATTATACCTAGAGACTTCTTCTTACTATCTACCTCTCTATTTAAGCTCTTATTCTCGTAGACTCTCGCTATACCTTAGCTATTAAGCTTAATACCTTAGCTAACCTAATATAAGAGAAAGATAATATTAACTAAACTGTTTATAGTACTTAGTATCTTAAGAATAACTCTAGCTCTACTACTACTCTAATTACTCTAGCTTCGACTACTTTACTCTCTAACTCTAATATAATAGATCTTAATATCTTAAAGATTAGAGGAAAACACGTCTAGACTTAGAAGAATATTAAGAACAAGACCTAAGCTAATACTCCTAAGTTAAAAGCCGCTTATAAGAAGTTTTAAACAGAGTATAAACTCTATTACTACTATAATAATAAGATATATAGCCTTCTAGGTTATACTAAGCCAAAGAAAGCCTACTACTAGAAAGAAGAAAAGGTAAAAAACGTAGATAAGGTTAAAGGAAAAGCCTAGTCTCTATTAATAGTTACTACTAGAGACGTAGAAATCAGAAGAAAGCTTTAATATTATCGTCGCTAAAGAAAAGGTAGAAGAAGAGCGTAATAGAGGTTTCTTATAAATTAGTTAGTACTAATAATATAAAGCACTCTACTACCTACTTTATACTTAACTCTAATACTAAAGCTAAAGCTTTTATTAATTCTAATTACGTATAGTAAAACAACTTTACTCTTAAACCCTTAGTAAAACCTCGCTACTGTTATATAGCTAATAGATTACCTTCGTTAGTAGAGAACTTTACCTACTTCGTTACTCTTAACCTATATATAAGCTAGTATATCGACTACTAATAACGCTTTTACGTTACTAAGCTTAGCTTTTATAAGGTTATACTTAAGAAGTCTTAGCTTATAAAACATAACCCTCTAATTAACTAGAGAAAGAACACTTTATAGTTTAACTAAGACTATAAATATTATATAAAAAGAGATAAAGTATTAGTCTATAGTTATACTAAAGCTACTAAAGACATTCTAAAGATAATTAATATAGTAGTATTCTATACTTACGCTAGATAATAAGACGTAGAAGTATTCTCTCTATTACTATATAAAATCAACTAGAGGCTAAAAGAGCTTACTAGTTAGTAATACCCCGATCTACTAGTATATCTTAATATACTAGTACTAGCTAAGTACTAAATAGATAATAGTCTTACTAGTTATAAGCGTATAGAAAAGGAACTCTATCTTAAAGAAGTAGTATACTAGTAGTTCTAACGTTACTAAGAAGTAGCTAAGCTATATCTTTAAGCAGTCTTACTTAGTAATATTTAGAAAAGCCTTAATAAATACGATAATCTAAAGACTATTAATCTAGCCTCTTTACTACCTTAGTAGTATTATTAATATCTTCTGCTTTTCTAGCTATAAGTAGTAGATAAGTTACTCTCTTACTAAGACTACAGTCTCTATATTAAATTAAAACTAGGAATAAAAGCACCTTATAGTCTATTATATAACATGTCTATTAGAGAATTAGAAGTCTTACGTAAATACCTAAAAGAGTAACTCGATAAGAGCTTTATAAGAGCTAGTACGTTACTAGTAGTATCGCCTATACTATTTACTAAGAAGCTAGGAGAAGGCCTACGCTTTTGTATAAACTATAGATAGCTTAATAATATTACGATTAAGAATCGATACCTGATTTCTTATATCTAAGAGACTATTTAGAGATTAAGTATAGCTAAGTATTATACTAAGTTAGACGTTATTATAGCGTTTAACTATATTAGAGTATAAGAAGAAGACGAGTAGCTTATAGTATTTAATACTTAGTATAGCCTTTTTAAGTTATTAGTTATACTATTTAACTTAACTAATATACCTATAATATTTTAAGCTAGGATTAACAAAGTCTTATACCTCTTCTTAGACATCTTCTATATAGTATACCTTAATAATATTCTTATCTTTTTAGACACTCTACTCTCTTACTACTAGCACGTATACTAAGTTCTTAACACTCTTTAAAAAGCTAGCCTCTACCTAGATATTAAGAAGTATAAATTTAAAACCTAAGAAGTTTAATACCTTAGTATAATTATCTCTATAAATAGAGTAAGAATAGACTCTAAGAAAGTCTCTATAATCGTTTAGTAAGAGGTACCTTTAAATATTAAAGACTTCTAAGCCTTTCTAGGTTTTATAAACTTTTACTATTACTTTATTAGAAACTTCTCTAATATAGTTAAGCTACTAAATCGTCTATCTAAGTCGAATATACCCTAAGAATAGACTAAAGAATATACTAAAGCTTTTAAGACTTTAAAGTTAGTATTTATATTAGTATCTATATTACGCTATTTTAATTTTATAAAAGAGGTTATCTTAGAATATAACTCTTTAGACTATATATCTACCGCTATTCTCTTCTAGTACTATAATAGCGTATTATATCTAGTCGTCTTTATATTAAGAGTCTTTAATCTAGCTAAATATAACTATAAGATTTATAATAAAGAGCTACTTACTATTATTTAAGCTTTTAAAGTATAGTATTTAAAACTCTTAAGAATAGTCTATCTAATCTTAGTTATTACTAATTACTCTAATTTAAAATACTTTATAACTATAAAGTAGCTTACTCGCTACTAAGTATACTAGAGCGAATTCCTTTCCTAGTTCGACTTTGTTATTAAGCTAGTACCTAGGAAAGTAATAGTAAAAGCAGATAGTAGAATAAGGCTTTCCTAGGATCTACTCTTATTATCTAACAACTCTCGAGTACTATACTAGTAGTAATTACTTCTAAAACCTTATAATTTAGACCTAGCTATACGTATAATACTCTTTTAAGATAAACTTAAACCTATAGAAGAGGACCTAGAAGAGCTAGAGCTAGATAATCTTAAACTTACTTAACTTCTTTATAAAGGTTATTAAGAAGACCTATTTTAGACTCGTATTTCTAGAGAGATAAATAGAATAGACTATACGCTTTACTTAAAGGAAATAGCCTTATTAGAATGTTATATTACTAAGAGTAAGCTCTACTTTTAAGATAGACTATACGTCCTAGATACTAAGCTTAGAGTCTAGCTCTTTTAGAAAATCTATAATTCAGTTAAGAGTAGCTACTCTAGTAAGGATAAGATGTTTAAGCTAGTATCTAGAGACTACTAGTAGTCTAAACTTTATAAGAATATTAAGTAATTCGTTAAAACTTATAAGAGTTACTTTTAAAATAAGTTTTCCTAGCTATAATACTAGGGTATTTTAAAGCTACTCTCTAATCTAACTTAGTAGTAGAAGAACCTATCTATTAGTTTTATAAGACTAATTATAATAATAGATATTAATAACTATATTATAGTACTTACTAATAGACTTATAAAGAACTACTATATTATTCCGTTTTATTTAAAGTAGACTACTATTAACTTAGCTCGCTTATTTATATAAGACGTCTAGAAGCTCTATAGTCTACTAGACTCTATTATCTCTAATAGAGGCTCGTTATTCGTTATAGTATTCTAGAAAACAGTCTATAATATATTACATATACGAATTAACCTTTCTACTATCTACTACTCTAAGACTAATAGCTAAACTAAAATCGCTAATAAGTCTATTTCTAAGTACCTCTACTAGTATATCAACTATACTTAAAAGAATTAGGTTCAGCTCTTACTACTAGTTAAGTTTCTTTTAAAAAACGTATATAGTTTAGCTATAAGTATATTACTCTTCTTTATAAACAACGGTTACTATTCTTAAATAAGCTTTAGCTCTTCTTAAGCTATACCCGATTCTCAAAGCATAGTTACTAGTATAACCTTCGCTACGAAGATAGGAGACGTCTTAGCACTTCTACGTACGAACCTTCTTATCTTAAGAGATAAAATAGAGGAAGCTACTAACGTCTACCGATTACAAGCTCTAGTATATAGAGTAGAGAATATAGTTACACTTAGTACCTAGAATATTAAGTTAGCTAAACTAATTCCTAAGTTTAATACTAAGTATATTACTCTCTTTTATATACTTTAAGCTATAAACTCTTACGTATATAAACTAGAATCGATCTATAACATATTCTATACTAATCTACTACGCTCTACTACTAGAACACCTATACTAGGATAGATAAATTAACTTCTACTACTTGTAATAATTAACTATAGTAGGTATATACTCTAGACTATAGAGGAAATAGTAAATTTAAGAAGAAATAAGACTAGATTCTAATACCTTATTTAATAGAGAGACTATAGAGTAGAGACAGACTCGTAGGAGCTATTAACTTACGTAATATATAGTACTACCTCTATTTATTAATTTAAAAAGCGCTTTCTATATAAGTTAAAATCTACTAAAAACGAACGACTATAAGCCTAGAAAGACTATAAGACAGATAAAGAGAGACGAGGAAATTAAGTAGAAAAGAGAGACCTTATAGAAGAGTTTTTAATTTAGTAAATAAGCTTACTTTTAAGCTCGCTTCTAAGTAGCTCGCTAAGCGAGATTATAAATATCGTAGATATATTCTTCTATAAATATATAAATAGCTAAGGAAGAGCTTCTTTCTTTCTTCCTTCTTTGTAAATAATCTATTTTATAATCTCTACTATAATAGGAATAGTTCTTACTAATTATAAGAAATTTAAAACATAGTCTATAACGAAAGAACTTAGTAATAGACGTCTTACTAGATAGTTCTAAACTCTTACTAGATTTAATATTATAATTTATTATATTAAGAAAACGGATAATCTATAAGTAGATACTTTAAGTTAATAACTAGGTTATAAAGAGAATAAAGAGTATAAAAAGATCGCGATTTTAAAGACTCTTAAGAATAGAGATTTAGCTTCGACGATTTACGAAATTACTACTACTAAAGAACAGGTTTATATACTAAAAACTATTAGTAAGGTATTTATTATAGAATAATATAAATTACTAGCTTATAGATACTAAGGAATCTAAAGAACTCTTTAGAGAATAAGATAGTAATATAAGATCGACAGACTTATAGTAATAGTTAAGAAAGTAATAATAGAGTATAATACTTATACTAGGAATAAGGCTTTCTACTATATATCTTATAGCTAGATAAATACCACTCTAATACTATAAATATCTTAGGAATTAATATCTTAGAATCTTATTATTAAATTATTAAAATCTAAGAATCTAATAATAGAAGTTAAGTACGACTTAATCCTAGCTATTATAGAACGACTTACGAAATATATAATTTTAGTACTATATATATAGTTAAGTATAGCTAAAGAACTAGCTTTTATATTCCTTAAAGAAGTAGTCTTATAATATAGACTACTAAAAGAGATTCTCTTAGATAGAGATAAGCTCTTTATCTTAAAATTCTAGATAGCTCTTATTAAACAACTAGAAGCAAAGAGGAAGTTATCTATAACTTTCTACTTATAAACGAATAGAGAGAACGAACGTATAAATTAAGTAGTTAAGATATACCTTCGTTGTTATATAAACTACTAGTAAGATAATTAGATTAAATTACTACTATTAGTATAGTTTGTTTATAATCGTTTAATAATAGAAATAACACTAGTTACGCTATTCTATACTAACTTTAGATACGAATTAATAGTATATTAGGAACTATTAACTTCGATAATAAATAACTAACTTACTTAAATTTAGATCTCGAAAATCAAAGAGCTATATAAGAAACTAGTAGAAGATTTATAGTTCGTAGTAGAACGTAATACGTACTACTATAATAAACGACGTAGTTAGAAGCTAATATTAAAAGAGAGAGATAAAGTTTACTTAGTATAAAAAAAGATTAATATTAAAAGACTAAGCGATAAACTAGACTATAAGAAACTAAGACTATTTAGAATTAAACGAGTTAGAGAACCTTTAAATTATAAATTAGCTCTATTATAGATAATAAATATATACCTAGTATTCTATATATCTCTACTTAAACTAGTACTACTAGAGATACTACTAGCTCTACTTACGGAAATCTAATCTATTAACCTAAACGCTAAATATAAAGTTAAGAGAATCTTAGACTACTATATTATTAGAAACAAAGTTAAATATCTTATTAAATAGTTGAATTACTTATACTTAGAAAACACCTAAGAACTAAAGGAAAATCTTAACTAGTACTTAAAGAAACTCTAGGAGTTCTACTACTAATACCTAGGTTTACCTATATCTCGTAGTTAAGAGAGAAGACTTTGAAAAAAGAAGAGTTTAGACTAGGATTAGAATCGATAGAATTAGATAGAGCTATTAGCTTAGTAACCTCTGCCTTCTTTTCTTTCTTTTTCTCTCGTTCTTCTCTTTCTTTCTTCTCTTTCTCTACGGCCTCGTCTAGCTTATTTAAGAATAAGAGCCTATACTATAATATCTCTTATTTACACTTGTCTAAGAAACGCTATAGTTTCTTAAAACAAAGGATCTTCGCTATTACCTCCTTCTTCTTAGCTTAAAGCTTCTTCTACTACTTATTAAAAGTTTTCTAAGAGTAAAGTAAAGAAGCCTCGTTTCGTTTCTTAACGTTATAAGGCTTACTATTAGTGGTTTAACTTAGTAATTAATAGCTTAATATAAAAAGACTATATTATCGTTATAACTATCGTTAATATATACCGAGTATAAGCTATACTCGGTTCTACTTAAATATCTACTCTTCTTATAAAGCGAGAAGAGTACGTAGAAGTACTAACCACTTATATATACTAATACTAGCACTTCTTCAAAGTCAGTAGAAGTAGTACTCTAAAAATTATTAAAAATCTATCTTATTCTCTCTAACTAGACATAGTACTTAGTTCTATAACCTAGATTACTTCTCGCTTCGTTCTACCTATTCTATAACTCTTATATCTAGCTTATTTATATCGATTAGTCTTTGAAGAGTGTTATAATAGTTCCTTTTTATTATAGTATCTATAGAGTTACTTTTACTATCTATCTACTTAATCTCGTTAATCTCTCTTAACTCGTTTATCTCTCTTAAGTATATAACGTTAATTATTAGACACTTCTCTTTAGTAGTTTCTAATTTAACTATATACTTGTAAATAGACTTAGAGTTAGTATATATAATAAGAGGGATTTTAAAGGAAAGAATACTTTCTAGAGTTAATTTAATAGAAGTAGTAGTATTAAAGTAAGAGCTTATAGTATATAATTCCAAGGCTAAAACGCTATAAGTTATACGCTTATACTTAACGTGGTTTATTACCGAGTAGCGTATATCACCGAGTAGCGTACTTTCCCTCTACTCTACTACTTTAATATTAGATTAATCAACTATAACAAATAATATTAATTAAAACTACTTAGAATCTAATAAACTAGGTATATCTATAACCTCTTAACAAGTTCGTATATTATAACTAGTCTTTCCGTAAGTGCTACACCGTCGCCTAGAGGTTTATCTCTTATTTTGCCTACCTCTCTTAGAACGCTTATTATATTAAGCCTGTTCCTTTATCTCCTTTTAAGCTAATACGTCCTATATATCCTCTATAGTAAGTATACCTCCTTAACAGACCTAAGTCTTTTTAGCTCTACGGCGCTTACTAAGTGCTTTATTTGCTTTATAAAGAGTATAGACTTCGGCTAATAACAAAGTTATCTTATAAGCTAATAGCTCTGTACTCTTTGCTAATATAGCTATAGTCTTGAAAATAGAGGTTAGCGAGCTTCCTTAATAACGTGAAATACGATTCTTAACTAAAGTTGTTTATAAAAGAGCGTTAGTTAGGTTATAAGAGGTCTATAAGACCCAAGGGTTAGCGGCCGCAGAAGGGGGTCTAGTAGATGTAGGAGTTTATAATTAGATATTAAGCTTTAATATCATAGCCTAGGGATTAAAAGGTACTAAGCTAGCTCTGCGGAATCTAGCCTAGGCGTTTTAAGTTGTTATTAATTGCTTATAAGCTACGTAAAAGGCTAAAAAGAACTTGACCTTAGTAATATAGTTGATATAAGCTTTAATAAAGGTCTTAATTTAACGTTTATATATACGTTTAAGAATACTAAAACATCTAACGTCGAGTAGCTAGGTTAAATAAGAGGAATAAGAAGGTAGATAAAGAGTAATAATATTATTAGCTTTATAATACTCTTGAAATACAACTGATTTATAACTCTTATATCTATCTACTACTAGTATTCGATATAGCTCTTTCGCGTAACTACGAGTATATTTATCAAAGTATCGTAGCTATTCTAGGCCTGTCTTATTATCGGTCTATCTATTACTTATAGGTTTAATAACCTAGTCGTATAGGAGGCCGCTCTTAGTATACTAATTTATAAGATAATTCTTCTCTTAAACTACTAAAAACAGAGGCACGTCTTAACCCTCGCTATTAATATAAGTAATTACTATAGCCTATTCTCGATTACTAGGCTAAACTGCCTTACCTCTGCTACGTCGATTAGCGCGAGTTACAACTATTACTAGGCAGATAATTCCTATTATAAACCCTGTCTTATCAAAGTTGTAAAAGTCGTAGTCTAAAACACTGTATTTTACTCTTATATTCTCTATAAGTCGAAACTACGCGCTAATAAGCTCTAGATCTTCGTATAAGGCTCTTTAAAAGTCGTAAACGCGATTAAAACACGTTTTTAATTCTAGTCGACGTTGTATAAATCGATATACTTAGAGCTTACTAACGCGTTTTCTCTCTTATAATTTAAGAATATAATTCGCTATATCTTCTATACTAGCTAGTCGAGGCGTAAATCCTCTTATATCTAGATTAAGTATATATCGAATAAGTGTCTCCTTCTCTAAGTCGTTTAATTTATAATAATTAGGTTTAGTTTTAAGATAATAGGTTTAGCTAGCTATTCTATGTCGAAGTGTTATTTTAGAGACTTTGTAGATTTTTATAGTAGAGCGGCGACTAAGTTTTTTAGATATTTAAATAGCCTCGATAGCTAGGATAATTCGTGCTTCTTAGGTTTAGATTTCTATAGTTAGTGTTAGAACGTGTAGTAAATACTCGTGAATTAAACTATAGAGGTAGGCTTTATATAAGGACGAATAACTGCTATTCTAAACCAGAGTCCCGACCCTCTCTATATGCTATAGAAGTGGCTACGTGTCCTCTATAAGTATTACGTGTTATGTTATAAGTATTACGTAGATTACTACCGCTATACCACTGCTATTGCTACTGCTATACTACTGCTATTACTACCGTTATACCACCGCCTATCGCCGGGCAACTAAGACTACTTCACGGGTATAACCCCTAACAGTTAGTTATTAAGAAAACGCGTATTAAAGTTAGTAGATAGTAAAGTAGAGGAAAGTACGTCACTCGGTAATATACGCTACTCGGTAATAAACTACGTTAGTAGAAGACTAATATAGGATATTAGTAATATTATCCTTATCTATAAGTATAATTACGTATCTAATCTAAGATAAGAGGTTCTTATTATTTATAAAAGATCTATTTATAAAGACGTAGAGTTTAAGCGAGTTCTTATCTAATTTAACGTATATAAGACCTCTTATAACATTGTCGATCTACTACTAAATACGTTTATTAAGAAGGTTAATATTATTCTTTTATAGATCGGTTATTTAAGTAGTATAGAATAGATTAAATATAGCTTCCGGTTATAATATAGTTACTAGATATACTTCTTAAACTCTCTAGATAACGTATTAATCTTTAGTAGATACTATATAAGATAATCTCTTTATATTAATAGTTTTAGCTAGTAACTTCTATACTAGGTTTAGGTTCTTAGTATAATCCTAGGAAAGCGATATTAAGCTGTCTTAGTACTTAGTAATAAGGCCTCTATTAAACTTAATTAGATAGTCTATCGTAAGTTATTCTCTTTTCTTAGACGAGAAGCCGGCTTTCTTAATTACTTATTCTTTCTTAGTAAGAAAGACAGCGTTTATAAGTATAAGAGTGTTATTAGTTTAAAGTCTTAATATACTAAAAGAGTTGTCTTTGTTAGTATATAAAAGACAGAGGTCGAAAGTAGATTAGAGTATAGAAAGCTTATCTATATAGTACTTCTAGTATATTATAAACCAGTAGTTACTAGTCTCTAGAATACTATATAAGAGCTTAATCACTTCAAAGAATAAACTCTTCTACTATAGATATTCTTTTAGCAGTCGTATAAAGAACTTCTAATTCAGTTCTATTAGAGATTAAGTATATACTTATATAATATCTCGACTCTAGACTTAAAGTTCTAGAAAGATAGTTATTAGTACTAGTATTATCCTTTAACTAACTCTTTAGATAGTAGAAGCTTAAGTAAGTACTAGTAACTTTCTAGTATTATTATATACTTAGATAACTAGTCTTAACTTCGTAAAAGCAAGTGCTATACTCTTTAGCTTAATATTATCAACGAATTAGAATCTAAATATTCTAGTATCTAAAAATAGATATTTCTAGGTAATTATCTTAAATACGCTACGGTTTATAAGACTGTTAATTTCCTTTTAGTATAACCTAACGTATATTATACTATTGTTTAAAATAAATACTTTAATATTATAGCTGTTATCCTCTACTATAGAAGAAAGAGAGGTCTTAATATCTCTTAAAGTAACGTACTTCCTAGTATTATTAATTAAGGCTTTGATATCTATCTCTTATAATAAGGCTTTAGAAGTGTTATATAGTTTTAGATAGTTTTATAGTCTTTCTTATCCGTGTTTTATAACTTAACTTAAAAGTAGGCTTTATTCTAGTAGATCTATATAAATATCCTAATGTTTAGAAAGATACTAGAGTTAGTAACGAGTTTAAGATCGAATTAGAGAGTCTTAGTCGTAAGTTTATATATAAGGTTAAACCTCCTAGTTCTCTAAGTATTAAAGCTCTTATAGTATCGTATCTAGTACTAGATTAAGAGTTTTAGAGATTTCCTCGAAGAATAGTTTTACTACTGTAGATCTAAATCTTATAGGTCTACTTAGTAGTATTATAATACAGTTCTCGTTTTCTATTCCTTATATATTACAAATCACATTATACGTAGTAAGTAGTCTAGACGGCGCTCTAATAGAATAAGATATAATATCTAGGAAATAGAAAGACAATATAGAAGAGAATTAGTAGTATAGAGGTATTTAAGTATTCTAGGATCTTACTATTAGATAACCGTTAGAGGTTACGTAATAGATCCTATTAGATCCTAGGCTATGTAGAGATCTAGGTGATATAAAGAGTTCTATATATAACTAGTACGTCTACTATTAGATAGAAGCTTCGTACTTAACTTTAGTTATTAATCTTATTATCTTATTTAATATCTTTGATATAAGTAACGAGTTCACTTCTAAGTAAACAACCTATCGCGTCTATACTTCTTACCTATATACTAACCTTCGAGACTTAGTTACCTTGATTTAGTTTATTTAAGTTTTATTATACTTTAAGCACCTGCTTAGAAGTACTACTAATATAATATCGAAAACTACACTATTCTCAGGTTTAACCTCTACTCTACTACTAGTACTAATAATACTAGTAGTACTAGTTACTACTCTTAGAGAGGAAGTGAAGTTACTAGTACTAAGAACATTCGACGGCTTACTAGAGAAACTTACTAAGTTTATTATAAAAGCTTTAATATATTTAAACTTTCACTTAGTATAGTTCGCTTATAAAACAGATTAAGTTATATAGCTTACTACCCGTCTTAAGAGCGTAGTATATAACTAGATAGAACCGTACTTAGAGGATTTTTAGAAGAATAAAACATTAAATAGAAAAGTGTCGAACCTTATAAGTAAAAGTACTTAGGGATTATTCTTAACTATTACTAGATTTAAAAAAGGAATTAATTAAGTATTCGTAGATGTAGATTTAAAGAAAAAAGCAGTATAAGCCTTATATAGCCTCTATTAAAAGGGCTTAGCTACTAAGTATATATTAATATTCTAATAGTACTCTACGCGTCTTAGTTAGAATAACGAGGCTTTACATAAGCAGTTCTATAGAGAACTAAAGAATAGCGTTAAGAACGAACTAGCTAGAGATAACTTCCTAGATATACTTAACGAATTAACTAATAATATAATCAAAATCGATAATCGAAATTATAAGCAAAGCCTAGAGAAGAAAGGTAGTTATAGACATCGATAAGAAAGAGGTAGAAAGAAAGACTATAGAGATCCTATAGAAATTAATACTACTTAGAAAAGATAGATCTTAAAACAAAGGACTTAGAAGAAAAACCTACTAAAGAGAGAGCTTTTCTAGGAGGAGCGAAATCGTCGACGCGAGTAGAACTTATATTATAACTGTAACCTCTTCAGCTATAGAGTAAATAAGTATAGTAAGAAGAAAGACTCTAAAGAGAAACAGGCTAACGCTACTGTTTAAAAAGAAGTAGCTTTACTAGAAAGAATTAAACTTATAGATAAAGAACTTAAGACTAGAGGATATAGTACGTAGATTGAAACAGATACCTTAGATATAATAGTAGGTACTATATACCTATAGCTAGATAAAGAAATTAAGTTATAAGTTAGTAAGGTATAGGATACTAATAATAGTAGGAATCTACTTCTTAAAGAATATTATAATATATAGTTAGAAATAGAATACGGATTACCTCTTTAAGAAGAATATAAATCGCTACTATTAATAAGTTTATTAGAGTTATTAGAATTAGTATCTGATTTATTAGAAATAGATCTAAGAATATATAAGCTTAAATAAGGTAAGATATAGGTATTTATTAGAACTTTTAAGAAAGGGAATAGATAGGTATATATAGAAAACTAGAAACCTGATTTTTAGAGCTTATATTCTACCTAGGGAATTAACTCTACTATTTTAACTACTTATATAATAGTTTAGAACGAATAAGACAGAGTAACGATAGTAAGCCTTATTACTAGAAAAGAAACTATTAAATTTAAGAAACCTAGACTAGAGTAGGCAATATCTAACAAGCTATCTAGTTAGCCTAAGATAGGAGATATATAGATAGTCGTAGATCTTTAGAAAGAAACTAGTTTATAGCAATAGCAGAGTCCTAAGAACTTTACAGGTTAACTAAAACCTAGTTTCTTAGACACGCTACCTAAGGAAACGTTGCTAGAAATAGAAGACTAGTATACTATAGTCGCTCTAGTTAGTATTATTAGAGTAATATTTCAAGAACCTGGGACTAAGAGATTATTTAGTATAATCTTTTAAGAAAGAAATAAATATAATATAGACTAAGAAATAGAGTTAGTATAAAGAGAATTATATTATCTAATAGTTAGAGAATTATAGTTTATAGAAATAATAAATAAAACTATAGCTAAATAGACACGATATTATCTAAATATTACGTTCTATTAGTCTATAGAGAAACGATTTACTAGAACCTTACTAGAACTAAAACAAATTATAGAATATAGATTAAAATATAAGGTAATTTCTATAGATTTAGAAAAAGTAACCTTTATTCTAAAGTCTAGTAAAGGAGATAAGAATAAAAGAAGATTTAAGATATACTTTATAAAAAAAGAATTAAATACTACTTTAGAAGAAAATTAGTTAGTAGTAACTACGAAAATAAGAGAAAAGGAACTTCGAGTTATAATCGACTCTAGAGTAATAAGTAACTTTCTTTTCTTAATAGCTTTAAAAAAGCTAAACGTTCTAATTAAGAATATAAAGCTATACTATCTAGAGGTGGTTAACAGAATAGACGTTGCCTACTAAGATAGGATTATTAATTAGTAAACTATTCTAATAAAAGTTAATATTAAAGAATACTACTTAGATATATAATTCGATATTATTAAGATAGAAAGTAAGAAAGTAATACTTAGTATACTATAGATTTAGGAACATAATCTAGATATTAACTAGAAGGCTTAGATAATAACCTTTAGTTAATATAATTACGTAGGTTTATAATTAAAACTATAAAGCTAGAACGAGGTTAGCGCCACCTCTTCTAATACGCTAGAACACCTCGTCTAAGGTCTTCTACAGGTTAGTAAAACAGCTGATAACGAAATACCTATATAGTATAGAGAATTTAGAACTTTGTTTAAAAACCTAGAAGACTTATAAGCCTTACTAGAACATCGTCTATAGGATTATAAGATTAAATTAAAAGAGAGTTATTATCTCTTAAAGCAGAAGCTTTAGTTATATAACTAGAAAAGCTTATAAAGAATAGAAAGTTATATAAGAGAAGGTATTAAAAAGAGATATATTAGGAAATCCGAGTCGTTGATTACTTTAAATATACTTATTATTAAGAAGAAAGACGACCTAGAAAGGAGAGTATATATTAATTACTAAGAAGTAAATTATACTATAGTTAAAGACGCTTATCTGCTATTACCTAGCTAATACTTATAAGATAAGTTAAGTAAAGTAGTACGATTTATAAAACTAGATTAATAAAACGCTTATAGACTTATATAAATAAAGGTTAGAGACGAATAGAAGACAGTATTTGCTTTACTATTAGGACTTTATAAATATATAGTTATACTATTTAGACTATATAATATACTAGCTATATATTAGAGATAAAATAATAATATTTTAGAAGATCTTCTAAGAGTAATAGTAATCTATTATCTAGATAATATTCTAATCTTCTTAGAAAAAGAAGAAGAATATAAGAGATATATTAAAGAAGTTTTATAATAACTTATAAAGGTAAACTCTCGATTAAAACTCTTAAAATATAAGTTTAAAGTAACTTAGATACTTTTCCTAGGATAGGTATTTAGCTTAGAGAAAATAGAAATAGATCTAGCAAAGATCTAAGACATCTTAAACTAGAAATTACTAGAGAACGTTAAGAATATATAGTCCTTCCTTAGATTTATAAATTTCTACTATCTGTTTATTTAAGACTATATAAAGATTATAAAACTAATAATAGTACTAGTAAAAAAGGCTGTTAAATTTGTTTAGAATAAGTAGACTAAGAACGCTTTTTAGAAAATCAAAGTAAGATTTATAGAAAAACCTATTCTATACGATTTTAATATAGATAAACCTAGTATAATTAAAATAGACGCCTTAGATATAGTAGTAGGTGTAATTCATCTATAACTAAATAATAAAGGAAAACTTATATCTATTATATATTATTCTAAGATATTTAATCTAGTATAATAAAACTATAGTATCTTTGATAAAGAATTACTTACTATAGTATTAGCTTTAGAATACTAGAGAATCTATTTATAACTAGTAAAATACTAAGTTACGGTTTTATCTAACTATAAGAACCTTAGAACGTTTATAATAACTAAGGAACTTATAACTAGATAGTTAGCTAGATAGGTAGAGATATTAGAAGAGTTTAATATTATTATTTAATACGTAAAGAGAATGTTAAACGCTTAAGCTAATACTTTTAGCTGAAAACCCGGATACGAGGGAAATAAAGAGTATAGGAAAATTATAATCTTAAAAACTCTTAAGAATAGAGACTTAGCCTCTATAATTTATAAAATCGCTACTATAAAGGCTAAAGATCCTTAGTAAGAAAAGATATAATAGGCGTAAGAGAAAGATCAGCTAGAGTTAGCTAAATAGGAAGATATACTATCTAACCTAGTTTCGAGAAGGAATTCTATTAATATTTATCACGTTATAAATAAGCGTAATAATAAAGAAAGATATAGAAATAGAAAATTATAGGTTCTAGATTTATATATAAGGAAATTTATTAAAGAATATTATTTAGTACTAGCTTATAGATACTAGAGAGTTCGTTGAACTATTTAGAGAATAAAATAATATTACTATATTAATTAATTATCTATAATAGTTAAGAAAGTAATAGTAGAATATAATATCTATACTAGGAATAAGGCTTCCTACTATACTTCTTATAAATAGATAAATACTACTCTAATACTATAGATACCTTAGAAATTAATATCTTAGGATTTTATTATTAAACTACTAAAATCTAAAGATCTAATAATAGGAGTTAAGTATAACTTGATCCTAGTTATTATAGAATAATTTATAAAATATATAATTTTAGTACTATATATAAAGTTAAGTATAGCTAAGAAACTAGTATTCGTGTTCCTTAGAGAAGTAGTTTTAAGATATAGACTACTAGAAGAAATACTCTTAGATAGAGATAAACTCTTTACCTCTAAATTTAAGATCACTCTTATAGAGTGATTAGGTATAAAAAGGAAGCTTTCTATAGTCTTTTACCTCTAGATAAATAGAGGAAACGAATATATAAACTAGGTAGTAGAAACATACCTTCGTTATTATATAAACTACTAGTAAGATAACTAGGTAGAACTACTGCCTCTAGTATAGTTTACCTATAATAGTTTAGTAATAGAAATAATACTTATTATACTATTCTATACTAACTTTAGATATAAATTAACAGTATATTAAGAACTACTATTTATAACCGTTGATAACTAGCTTACTCGTATTTAGGTCTTGAAAATTAAGAGGCTATATAAGGAACTTATAGAGGATTTATAGTTTATAGCCGAAAGAAATATATACTACTATAATAAACGACGTAGTTAGAAGCTAATACTAAAAGAGAGAGATAAAGTCTACTTAGTATAAAAGAATATAAATATAAAAAGACTAAGTAATAAACTAGATTATAAAAAACTTAGACTATTTAAAATTAAATAAGTTAGAGAACTTTTAAATTATAAATTAGTACTACTTTAAATAATAAACATCTATCTAGTATTCTATATATCCTTACTTAAACTAGTACTAATAAGAGCACTACTAGCTCTAATTATAGAAATTCAACTAATAAATCTAAATACTAAATATAAAGTTAAAAAGATTCTTAACTATAAACTTATTAGAGAATAAGTTAAGTATTTAATTAAATAGTTAGATTACTTATACTTAGAAAACACTTAAGAACTAAGAAGTAATCTTAACTATTACTTAGTAGAACTTTAAAAGTTCTATTAGAAAAACCTAGGTTTATCTATATTTTATAGTTTAAAGGAAAAGCTACGAGAAAGGCTAGGTTAAGACCTAGCTTAGATTAGGAACTAGTAGAAATAGGCAGAGCTGCTAGATAAGTAACCTCTACCTCTCGCTACTCTTATTCCTCTCTTTCTTTCTCCTCCTTCTCTTTCTTTTCTACCTCCTTAGTAGCGTCGAGTTTATCGAGAAAACGAAGCTCTTAATAGGATATCTTACGCTGCCTTTCTTTAAGAAAGGCCTTCTACTTTCGTAATCGTAGAATCTTCGCTATCGCCTCCTCCTCCTCTCTCTCTAGATTCTCCTCTTCTCTTTTAATAGAAGTCTAGTTACTAGTATAAGGAACGTTCTTCTCCTAGAAATCGTCGGTTCTATTATATTTTAGCTTTAACCGAACGTATTTAGAGTATTAAGAAGATTAGAAGGAGTTAATAAAACATTTACACTTTTAAGAAGTATAGTAGGAATATAGTAATATTTTATTATAAACTATTTAATACTTTTAGTAAGAAGTATTCGTTCTTCTTTCTTCTTCTATATAAGGTAGAATATAATAAAAGGAAAAGATACCGCTAGTATCTTAACCGAGTTCCTTAGCTTATACTTAAGCGTAAGGATATACTAAGCTAAGAAGAGGATAGTGTTATAAATCACGTTATACGTAGTAAGTAGTCTAGACAGTACTCTAATAAGATAAGGTATAATATCTAGGAACTAGAAAGGTAATATAGGAGAGAATCAGTAGTATAGAGGTATTTAAGTATTCTAGGATCTTATTATTAGATCCTAGAAGAGATCTATAGAGATCTAGGGATCCTAGGCTATATAGAGATCTAGGTAGTACGAAGGGTTCTATATATAACTAGCACGTCTGCTATTAGATAGAAGCTTCGTACTTAACTTTAGTTATTAATCTTATTATCTTATTTAACATCTTTGATATAAGTAACGAGTTTACTTCTAAGTAAACAATCTATCGCGTCTATACTTCTTACCTATATATCAACCTTCGAGACTTAGTCACCTTTGTTTAGTTTGTTTAAGTTTTGTTATATTATAGTAGAAAGGGTTCTATCTAAGACTTTTTATATTCTCGCTAAATAAGAACTTCTATATTAAGTAGCAAGTTCTTAATTCTATTAGGTAATAGACTATTTCAGGTATAAAGAGTATTATTAACTTGTTATTTTATAAGTAACTTACGAGCTTCCTTAGTAGTCTTATATATTTCAGATCTTTATAATATTAATTATAATAGAGTATTACTCTTAACTATATAGAGATAAGTATTATATACTAGTAAGGTAGGAACTAATCTATTTAGTTTTACTATATTATTAACAGCTTTAAATACTATTTATAGTACTAAAGTTCTTATAAGTTCTAGCTGTTATTCTTAGATAATCGAGTATATACGTCTAATTAGTTCGTAGTAACGTTCTACTATACTAATCGAGTTATATACCTTAACTAGTACTGTCTTAACCTTGATTCCTATTAAGTTAGTATATTCTTTAAACTTCTTAGTAACGAAGTTCTTCTCTTCGTCTATAGTAATATAATCTAGAGGTTCTAAATAGATGTTTATCTAGCACTTCTAAAGAATCTCTTAGACGCTCTTTATACTTATATCTAGTAAAGATTCTCTAGATTAGTATTAAGTTACTTAGTTTATAATATATAGGACCGCCTTTTGTTCTAAAAAGAAGACGTCTATAATTATATTATAATTAAACTCGATATTATTATAAAGTATAAACTTAAACCAGCTAGGTAACTTTCTATACTTTTAGTAGTATTTATAGTACTTTATAAGATACTATAATATATCTTAATCGATATTATAACTAGCCTTCTCTAGTATACGTTATAAACGTAGTACTAAGAAATAGCTGAACCGTTTATATAAGTAGTAGATATCGACTTCTAATAAGTAATATAGTAATTCCTAGATAAGATTATATATAGCTTTATTCTAAAGAAGAAAAGGATATCTAAACCGTCTTATAATATTAAAGCGTTTAGTTTCTCTTCTCTTACTATCTTTCTATATAAGAACGTTTTTAAGATTATTTAGTAAGATACGTAACTTGTCTATATCGTTAATATATAGGATAAATAGTATATTCGATTATATAATATAGAATTCTATATAACTAATAAGTATACTAATAGTAATTAAACTAAGAGAAGAAGTAAAACTCTTACTAAACTAGATATTAAAGTATCTCTTAGTACTGTTATTAATCGGGATATTATTAATATACTTACTATAAGCGAGATATTAATTATATCTAATACTTAACTTTTATACTACTCTAGTATTAATTATAACTCTAAAGAAGTAATTCTCTACGTACTTTTTAGCTATAGAAGTAAATACTTTCTTAGTAAACTAGCTGTTCTTTTTAGAAGTAGTATTAGAGATTAATAGTAGAATATATCTATAGAACAAGTGCTTTTATACTAGGCTTATTAAGTTAGTAGTAAGAGTTTAAGTACTTAAGTTATTAATTCGTTCTATAGAAGTAACTAAGTAGTAGATAACCTCGTCTTCTAAGTTACTATCGTTAGTAGATAAAGTAACTATCTAAAGAGTTTCTACTATATCCTCTTCTTTTATATATTCTATATTTATAATATATATATAATATACTTTCTTAATAAAGAGACTATTCTTATCTAAGAAGCTGGTTTTATTACTCTTTTACTATTTAGTAAAGTAATAATCCTATTCTTTCTAAGTATAGTTCTAGGATCGGTAGCCTTTCTTATTATATACGTAATACTTATTACTTTTACTAGGTCTACGGTTTTAGCTTCGGTTATCGTTATACTTATAGAAGTAACGATCCGTTATTATAGTCTCGGAGTTTAGGTTTTAGAAGTAGTAGTAGTTAGATATTAAAGTCTCGGTAAGTCTAGTATAGCTTACTTCGTAGTTACGACTAGAGCTTCTTAAGAGCGTAATAGTACTCTAGAGTAAGAAATTCTAGAGTAGAGTCGAGTACGTATTCTAGTATTCTAGTGCTTTCTTATATATTATAAGTAACTTATTAGTTAATTATCTATTACTTTATATATTCTCTAGAAGGCTATATATTACGAATTACGTTTTACGTAGTAAGTAGTCTAGACAGCGCTCTAATAGAACAAGGTATAAGGTCTAGGAGATAGAAGGTAACATAGGAGGGAATCTGTAATATAGAGGTATTTAAGGATTCTAGGATCTTACTATTGAAGGCACGTTAGAGATTACGTAATATAAAGAATTACCTAGGTCGGCTAGCGATCTAGGCGATCTAGTTAACTAGGACGACAGGCGATCCTGTCTATTTAGAAGGAACGAAGGTCTTATATAAGACTAGTACGTCTGCTATTAGATAGAAGCTTCGTACTTAACTTTAGTTATTAATCTTATTATCTTGTTTAATATCTTTAATATAAGTAACAAGTTTACTTCTAAGTAAATAATATAGTATATCTATACTTCTTATCTATATACTAACTATCGAGACTTAGTTATCTTTATTAGTTTATTTAAGTTTCGTTATACTTTAAGTACTCTCTTAGAAGTTCAGTTGCTATAGCTCTAGTAACCCTCGCCGCCGCTGCTAGCTTAAATACTAGTCGAGTTAACGTTATAAGAATATCTAGAAGTACTACTAGAAGAACACCTACTAGTATATAATCAGCTAGGAACGATAATAACGTTAGTATACTAGACGCTCTTAAGCCTTATAAGGTTAAAGTACTTAAGTCTATTAAGGTTAAGATACTAGATACGTATTATAAGAAGTATAAGAAACTCGACTTGTTTCTTCTTTAAATAGATATCTACTTTAACTTTAACTTAGACAAATTCAAAGATAATTATATCTTATAAACTATCTTTATTATCTCTTACCTTAGAGAATTAGTATTAAAATAGACTTAGCTATATTTAGAAGACTTCTTTAGAAACAAGGATAAAGATAGAAAGATAGAAATAACTAAGATTATATTTAAGTCTTAGAAAGAATATAAAGTAACTATTAGAAAAGTCTTTAAAGACTTCGATATAATCTAAACTACTATATATAAGCTTTTAGATTTATAATAAACTAGATTAGTAATAGATTACACTAATAAATTCTAATATTATAAGACGAAATTAGGATAAGATACTATTGCTCTTATAGAACTCTTTTATAAAAGATTAAAGATATATATTTATAAAGAAATACCTAAATAGAATATATAGTTCTAAACTATTATAGATATAATAGAAGAGGTCGTCTAGCTAAACAACTATATATATAAATTTAGAAAGAGTAACCCTAGATATAAGAAAAAAAGCAAAGGATTAGAAAAGTAGAAGTACGCTTATACTAACAAGTATAGTAAAGAAGTAAATACTATATAGAAAAAGACCTTTTTAGTAAAAGAAGGACTTTCTTAAAAAGAACGTAACTAACGGCGAGACTAGTAACTCTGTTATATCTATAATAAGCTAGGCTATAGAGTAACTAATTATAGCTAGAAGAAAACGAAACCTTAGAAAGGAAAGAAATAGGTTAATACTACTATCTAAATAGAAGTAGTATTACTTAATTAAATCGAACTTATAGATACTAAGCTTAAAGCTAGAGAATATAGTATATAGATTAAATATAATAAAGAAATTAAGTTATAAGTTAGTAAAGTATAGAATAGTAATAATAATAGAGATCTACTCTTTAAAAAATATTATAATTCGTAGTTAGAAATAGAAATTAAACTACCTCTTTAAGTAGAATATAAATTACTACTATTAACTAATTCTTTAGAATTATTAGACTTATTCTCTAGATTAGAAGAAGAGGTTAGAGATATAAGTCCTAAAGTTAGTAAAACTTAGGCCTTTACTAGAATATTTAAATAAGAGAATCGATAAGTATACCTAGATAACTAGAAGCCTAACTTCTAGAACCTCTATACTACTTAGAGTATTAAACCTACTCTCTTAATAATATATACTATTACTAGAAATAACTCTAAAATAATAACCATAGTTAGCCTAGTTATAAGCTAAGAAACTATTAAGTTTAAAGAACCTAAATATAGTTAGAGATAGATTAAGATATCTAGTTAACCTATAATAGAGAATATATAGATAGTTATAGACCTTTAGAAAGAAACTAGCTTATAGTAGTAACAGGGTTCTAGAGACTTTATAGAACGTCTAAAACCTAGTTTCTTAGGTATATTACCTAGTAATAAGAGAATAATACTAAAATAGAAAGCTAGTATACTATAGTCGCTTTAGTTAGTAATATTATAGTAATATTCTAAGATTCTAGAAATAGAAGATTATTTAGTATAATCTTTTAAGAAACAAACAAATATAATATTAAATAAGAAACAAAGATAGTATAAAAAGAAGTTTACTATTTAGTAGTTAGAGAGTTATAGTCTATTAAAATAATAAACTAGACTATAGCTAAATAGATAAGATATTATCTAAGTACTATATCTAACTAGTCTATAGAAAAACGATTTATTAGAACCTTATTAGAACTAGAACAAATTATAGAATATAGATTAATTTATAAAGTAGTCTCTATAGATTTAAAGAAAGTAACCTTCTTTCTAAAATCTAGTTAGAAGAATAGAGACAGATAAAGGTTTAAAGTATACTTTAAGAAAAAGGAATTAAACACTATCTCTAGAGAAAATCAGTTAATTATAACTATAAAAATATAAGAAAAGAAACTCCGAGTTATAATTAACTCTAGAGTAACAGGTAATTTCCTTTCTCTAATAGCTCTAAAGAAGCTAAATATTCTAATTAAAGGTATAAAGCTATACTACCTCGAGGTAGTTAATAGAATAGATATTATATACTAGGATAGGATTATTAATTAGTAAACTATTCTAATAAAAATCAATATTAAAGAATACTATTTAAATATATAATTTAATATTATTAAAATAGAAAGTAAGGAAGTAATACTTAGTATACTATAGATTTAAGAACATAATCTAGATATTAATTAGAAGGCTTATGTTACGAATCACGTGCACACGTGATGAGTGAAGACTAGGCGGCGTCCTGACAGGTTAAGCACTATCGGAATACTCTTATAGTAGATAGGGATCGGTTAGGTTAGCTAAGCGATCCAAGGATTTCATTATGTGATCACGTGACGGACCGCTGGATCGCTAGGCGAACCAGCTCGTTGGATCGCCAGCTCGACGAGCGAGTTAGCTACCTAGGGGAACGAAGGTTCTATATAAGACTGGCACATCTACTATTAGATAGGAGCTTCGTGCTTAACTTTAGTTATTAATCTTATTATCTTATTTGATATCTTTGATATAAGTAACGAGTTCACTTCTAAGTAAATAACCCGGCGTACCTGTACTTCTTACTTACATACTAACCTTCGAGACTTAGTCATCTTTGTTTAGTTCGTTTAAGTTTCGTTATACTTTAAGCACCTGCTTAGAAGTTCAGTCGCTATGGCCCTAGCAACTCCCGCCGCAGCAGCTAGCCCGAATGCTAGTTAAGTCAACGTTGTAGGAATATCTAAAAGTGCGATAGGAAGAACACCTGCCAGTATATAGTCAACTAGGAACGACGACAATGTTAGTATACTAGACGCCCTCGAGCCCTATAAGGTCGAAGCACTTAAGTCTATTAAAGTCAAGATGCTAGATATGTATTATAGGAAGCGAAAGGAACTCGACTTATTCCTTCTCTAAATAGACATCTACTTTAACTTTAATTTCGATAAGTTCGAAGGTAATTACAACTTATAAACTATCTTTACTATCTCCTACCTTAGAGGATTAGTACTAGAATAGGCCTAGCTATACTTAGAGGACTTCTTTAAAAATAAGGATAAAGATAGAAAGATAGAATTAACTAAGATTATATTTAAATCTTAGAGAAGATTTAAGGCAACTATTAGAAAAGTCTTTAAAGACTTTAATACGATTTAAACAGCTATATATAAGCTTTTAGAATTATACTAGACTGGATTAGTAATAGATTACGCTAATAAATTTTAACGTTATAGAACGAAGTCGGGATAGGATACTATTACTCTTATAGAACTCTTTTATAAAGGATTAAAGATATATATCTATAAGGAAATAGCTAAGTAGAATATATAATTCTTAACTATTATAGGTATAATTAAGAAAGTCGTCTAGCTAGACAACCGCTTATATGAATTTAGAAAGAGTAACCCTAAGTATAGGGAAAAGAGTAAAGGGTTAGGAAAGTAGAAACACTCTTATACTAATAAACATAGTAAGGAGGTAAACACTATATAGAAGAAAACCTTTCTAAAGAAAAGAGGACTTTCCTAGAAAGAACGAAATCGTTAACGTAAGTAGAACTTATATTATAATTATAGCTAACTAGGCTATAGAGTAAATAAGTATAGTAAGAAGAAAGACTCTAAGAGAAAGAAACAAATTAATACTACTATTTAATAATAGGTAGCTTTAACCGATCGTATTAAACTTATAGATAAGGAGCTTAAAGTACGAGGATATAGAACCTAGATTGAAAATAACGAAGGAATTAGTAGAGTATAAGATACTAATAATAATAGGGATCTACTTCTTAAGGAATATTATAATATATAATTAGTAATAGAATCTAAGCAACCTCTTTAAGTAGAATACGAATTACTACTATCGACTAGTTCTTTAGAGACATTGGATTTATCTTCTAGTTTAGAAGAGGAAATAAAGAATAAAGACCTAGAAGTTAGAGAAACTTAGGCTTTCCTTAGAACCTTTAAATAAGGAAATCGATAGGTATATATTAATAATTAGAAACTAGACTTCTAGAGTCCTTATATAATATAAGGAGTTAACCTAACTATCTTAACAACGTATATAGTTATAAGTAATAACCTTAAAATAATAACTCTAGTTAGCCTAATTACTAGACGGAAAACTATTGAAGAAAAGGAACTAGAACAAAAACGTCAACTAATTAAAAAACCAGCTAAGGAACCTACTTACTCTGAAGTAGGGGATATGTAGAGAATATACGATATTTTAGGTAAGACTAGTACGTAGATATAGCAAGTTCTAATAGGATTTATAAAACGAATTAAAACCCCTTTCCTTAGGACACTACTCGAAGATATTATACTAGAGGAATTTAAGTAATATATTATAGTTATGTTAATTAGAAATAATAGGTTAGTATTAAGAAAATACGACTTATAATAACTATTTAGTATATTATTCTAGGAGTAAAGGGAATTTAATAAAACCAGATAGGCTAAGATAGAACTAGAAGAAATATACTATTTATTAGTAGGAGAACTATGGTTTATAGAAACAGTTTAGGAAATAATAGTGTAATAGATATAATATAAACTAAGTCTGACTTTAGACTAGTTATTATAGAAGTGATTTAAAGGAATATTACTAGAGCTTACTAAAATAGTAGAATATTATTAGATATACGAAGTAGTATTATTAGATAAAGAAGGAGTAGAATTCTTTCCTTAGTCCTGGATTAGAGCTATTAGGAAAAAGAATTCGAGGGACTATATATTTAAGGTTTATTATATAAAACTAGAGATAAGTATACTAGAGGCTACTTTAGATTATCTATATATAGGAGAACTATAGTCTATAGAAGCTATTTTAGAAACCAGTTATAAATAGATCTAATACAACTACGGGTAAATACTAAAACAATTTATAGAAGAAATTCCTAAAACTATAGGAATTATAGAATATAGATTAGTATATAAGGTAGTATATGCTAATAAGGAAAGAGTGAGATTCTTTCTATAGTATAAGGACGAGGAAAGAAAAAATTATAATTAAGAAAATCGATCTTTTAAAGTCTAATATATTAAAGCAAAGTTAGACACTACTTTAAGAGAAAGATAGTTAGTAATAACTATAGAAGTAAAAGGGAAGAAGTTATAAGTTATAATAGACTCAGGAGTAATAGGCAACTTTATTTCCCTAACAGCTCGAGAGAAGCTAAACGTCCTAATTAAGGAAATAAGACTATATCGACTAGGAGTAGTTAATAGAACAGACGTTATATACTAAAACGAGATTATTAATTAGTAAACTATTTTAACAAGAATTAATATTAAAAGACACTGTTTAGATATATAATTTAATATTGTTAAAATAAGAAGTAAAGAAGTAATACTTAGTATACTATAGATTTAGAAATATAATCTAGAAATCGACTAGAAAGATAGGAAAATAACTTTTAGTTAATATAAATATAAGAGATCGTGTTTATAACTTTAAGGCTAGAACGAGGCTAGCGCTACCTCTTCTAAAGTGCTAGAACACCTTGTCTAGGGTCCTCTATAGGTTAGTAAGAAAGCTGATAACGAAATACTTATATAGTATAAAGAATTTAAAGCTTTGTTTAAAAACCTAGAAGACTTGCGAGCCTTACTAGAACATCGTCTATAGGATTATAAGATTAAATTAAAAGAGGGTTATTACTTCTTAAAGCAGAAGCTTCGGTTATATAACTAGAAAAGCCTATAGAGAATAGAAAGTTATATAAAGGAAGGTATTAAGAAGAGATATATTAGAAGATCTAAGTTACTAATTACCTTAAATATACTTATTATTAAGAAGAAAGACAACCTAGATAAGAGAGTATATATTAATTATTAAGAAGTAAATCACACTATAGTTAAGAACGCTTATCTACTACTACCTAGCTAATACTTATAAGATAAGTTAGATAAGGTAGTACGATTTATAAAACTAGATTAACAAAACGCTTATAAACTTATATAAATAAAAGTTAGAGATAAATAGAAGATAGTATTTGCCTTACTATCAAGCTTCTATAAATATATAGTTATACTATTTAGACTCTATAACGTACTAGCTATATATTAGAGACAAAATAATAACATTTTAAGAGATCTTCTAAGAGTAATAGTAATTTATTACCTAGATAATATCCTAATCTTCTTAGAAAAAGAAGAAGAATATAAAGGATATATTAGAGAAGTTTTATAATAACTTATAAAAGTAAACTCTTAGTTAAAACTTTTAAAATACGAGTTTAAAGTAACTTAGACACTTTTTCTAAGATAGGTATTTAGCTTAGGAAAAATAGAAATAGATCTAGTAAAGATCTAAGACATCTTAAACTAGAAGTTACTAGAGAATGTGAAAGATATATAGTTCTTTCTTAGATTTGTAAACTTTTACTATCTATTTATATAAGACTATATAAAGATTATTAAACTAATGTTAGTACTAGTTAAAAAAGCTACTAAGTTTATATAGAATAAATAGGTAGAGAATGCTTTTTAGAAAATTAAAGCAAAGTTTATAGAAAAACCTATTCTATATAATTTCGATATAGATAAACCTAGTATAATCGAAATAGACGCCTTAGATATAGTAGTAGGTACGATTTACTTATAACTAAATAATAAGGGAAAACTTATACTTATTATATATTATTTAAAAACATTTAACCTAGTATAATAAAACTATAGTATCTTCGATAAGGAACTGCTTACTATAGTATTAGCTTTAGAATACTAGAGAATTTATTTATAACTAGTAAAATACCTAGTTATAGTTTTATCTAACTATAAGAATCTTAAGACATTTATAATAACTAAGGAACTTATAATAAGACGATTAGCTAGATAGTTAGAGATATTAGGAGGATTTAATATTATTATTTAATATATAAAAGGAATGTTAAATACTTAAGCTAATACTCTTAGCTAGAAACCTAGATATAAGGGAAATAAGAAATATAAGAAGATTACGATCTTAAAAACTCTTAAGAATAGAGACTTAGTACTTATTATATATAAGATAGTAGTAACGAATAATATCTAGATAGATAAAATTTAGAAAATATATAAAGGTTATAACTAGTATATAAAAGGGAAATTATAGGTTCCTAGCTCGTATGCTAAGGAATTTATATAGGAATACTATACTATACCTACTTATAAATACTAAGGAATTCGTAGAACTCTCTAGAGAATAAGATAATACTACTATGTTAATCGGTTATCTACGATAGTTAAAGAAGTAATAATAGAATATAATACCTATACTAGGAATAAAGCTTCCTACTATACTCCTTATAGATAGATAAATACTACTCTAATACTATAGATACCTTAGAAATCAATATCTATAGATTTTATTATTAAACTACTAAAATCTAAAGACCTAATAATAAGAGTTAAATATAATATAATCTTAGTTATTATAGAACGACTTATAAAGTATATAATTCTTATAGTATATATAGAGTTAAGTATAGCTAAGGAATTGGTATTTATATTCCTTAGGGAAGTAGTCTTAAGATATAGACTACTGGAAGAGATACTCTTAGATAGAGACAAGCTCTTTATCTTAAAATTTTAGATCGCTCTTATAGAATAATTAGGTGTGAAAAGAAAGCTCTCTATAGCTTTCTACTCTTAAATAAATAGAGAGAATAAACGGATAAATTAAGTAGTTAAAATATACCTTTATTATTATATGAACTACTAATAAGACAACTAGGTAGAACTGCTACTCTTAGTATAGTTCGCTTATAATAGTTTAGTAACGGAAACAATACTTATTATACTATTCTATACTAATTTTAGGTATAAATTATTAGTATATTAAGAACTATTATCTACAACTATTAATAACTAACTTACTCGTGTTTAGGTCTTGAAAATTAAGAGTCTATATAAGGAACTTATAGAGGACCTATAATTTATAGTAGAAAGAAATACGTACTACTATAACAAACGACGTAGTTAGAAGCTAACGCTAAAAGAGAGGGATAAAGTCTACTTAGTATAAAAAAATATTAATATAAAAAGACTAAGTAATAAACTAGATTATAAAAAACTTAGACCGTTTAAAATCAAATACGTTAAGAGACCTTTAAATTATAAATTAGTACTACTAAGGATAATAAACATCTACCTAGTATTCTATATATCCCTACTTGAACTAGTACTACTAGGAGCACTACTAGCCCTACTTATAGAAATTCAACTGGTAAACCTAAACGCTAAGTATAAAGTTAAGAGGATTCTTAACTATAGACTTATTAGAGGATAGGTTAAGTATTTAATAAAATAGTTAGATTACTTATATTTAGAAAATACTTAAGAACCTAGAAAAAACATTAGCTAGTACTCGGAGGAACTTTAGGAGTTCTACTGTCGAAACCTAAGTCTACCTACATCGCGTAGTTAGTAGGAAAGGACTTAAGAAAGGCTGGGTCGAGGCTTAGGGCGAGGGCAGGGTCGGAAACGTCGGGCGTAAGAAGGGCGGCTAGCCTGGCAGCCTCTTCTTCCATCCGCTTCTTTTCTTCTTTCTTCTTCTTTTCTTTTCTTTCTAATTCTTTAGTAGTATCTAGCTCCTTAAGGGAGTTAAGACCAGCCGCTATTATTCTCTGCTTCCGGGCGTAAAGCAGCTTCTTCTGCTTATTAACCTAGAGGACTTTCGCTATGGCCTTATCGGCCTCGTCCTCTAGTTGTTAGATCTACGTATCTACAGACTCCTAATCTCGAATAGTCGGTATACGGTTTACCTCGCGAACGTCGTAAGTCTTGCTATTCTTTGTATAACGACCGTAGCGATTCAGACTTTTATCTTAAGAGGCAATATATTTATTTATAAAACCAGCTTTTAAACATCGGGTATAGGGTGCTATTTTTATTCTAGATAAGTTGATTTCTTTTCTAAGAGTAATATACTCAGTGCGTTTTACTAAACGATCGAGTAGTATAGTAAAAAGGGAAGAAGGCTACTAGCCTTCTAACGATATTTCTTAGGTTGTACTTAAGCGTAGGGACACGCTAAGCTAAGAAGGGGATAGTATTACGAATTACGTATATACGTGATAAGTGAAGACTAGGCAGCGTCCTAACAGGTTAAGCACTATCGGAATACTCTTATAGTAGATAGGGATCGGTTAGGTTAGCTAAGCGATCCAAGGATTTTATTATGTGATTACGTGATAGACTGCTGGATCGTTAGGCGAACTAGCTCGTTGGATCGCCAGCTCGACGAGCGAGTTAGCTACCTAGAGGAACGAAGGTTCTATATAAGACTGGCACATCTACTATTAGATAGGAGCTTTGTACTTAACTTTAGTTATTAATCTTATCATCTTATTTAATATCTTTGATATAAGTAACGAGTTCACTTCTAAGTAAACAACCTAGCGCACCTATACTTCTTACCTACATACTAACCTTCGAGACTTAGTTATCTTTGTTTAGTTCGTTTAAGTTTCATTACAGCTTAGATAGTAACCTTTAGTTAATATAAATATATAAGTTCGTATTTTTAACTATAAAGCTAGAACGAGGTTAGCGTTATCTCTTCTAATACGCTAGAACACCTAGCCTAGAGTCTTCTATAGATTAGTAAGAAAGCTAATAACGAAATACCTCTATAGTATAGAGAATTTATAGGATTATTCAAAGACTTAGAAGATATATAGACTCTTCTAGAACATCGTCTATAGAATTATAAGATTAAATTAAAAGAGAATTATAAGCTTAGAAAGTAGAAGCTTTAACTATATAACTAGAATAACTTAGCTTTATTAGAAAGTTATATCTAATAAAGAATAAAGAAGAGATATATTCTAAAATCTAAATTACTTATATCCTTAAATATACTTATTATTAAGAAAAAGAATAATCTAAATAAATAAGTATATATTAATTATAAAGAACTAAATAATATAATAATTAAAGACGCTTATCTATTACTAATAGGCTAGTACTTATAAGACAAGTTAGACTAAGTAAAGAAATTTATAAAACTAGATTAATAAAACACTTATAGCTTAATTAGAATTAAAGCTAGATATAAATAGAAGATAGTATTTATCTTACTATTAAGACTCTATAAGTATATAGTAATATCTTTTAGTTTAACTAATATACTAGCTACTTATTAGAGATAGAATAATAGTATTCTAGAAGATCTCTTAAAAGTTACTATTATATACTATTTAGATAATATATTAATCTTCTTAGAAAAAGAAGAGGAATATAAGAGATATATTAAAGAAGTTTTATAACAACTTACAAAAGTAGACTCTTAATTAAAACTCTTGAAATACGAGTTTAGAGTTACTTATACTCTTTTCCTTAGACGTGTTTTTAGTTTAGAAAAAATAGAAATAGATCTAGAAAAGATCTATATAGTTATTAAATAGAAAATACTAAGAAATATTAAAGATATATAATTCTTCTTTAGATTTACTAACTTTTATTACTTATTTATTAAAGATTATATAAAGATTATAAAACTAATATTAATACTAACTAGAAAAGCTATAGCTTTTATTAAGAGTTATACCTATAGAGTAAGTCTTAGAGTACTCCAGCGACGCATTCACGTGACCTCGCTTAGCAACGCATAGACGTAACAGAACCTTCGAGAGTACTCTTAGCAGAACTCTCTAGAATAAGTTAACTAAGTATATAAGTTAGTAAGGACTCTAGCTTAGAAAGGATAATCGAATCTTCTTATATATAGACAGCCTTTATAGTTTAATTCATTAGTACTTACTATAAGCCTTAATATTAGATTCGATTTAAAAATAACAGCTCTTTATAGTAATACTGGAACATATTAGGCTATTTTAGTAATACTAGAATATAATAGGCTTTTATAGTAACACTAGAACATATTAGACTATTTTAATAATACTAGAACTTAAGAGCCTTTATAGTAATACTAGAACATATTAGGCTATTTTAGTAATACTAGAATACATCGGGCCTTTATAGTAATACTAGAACTTATAGGCTATTTCACGGTATTTATAGAACTTATAGACGATAGGAGAACTATAAGAAGACGGTATATTAAATTAGCTACCTACCTAGTTCTTATAGTATATTTAAGAGTAGTAGAATTAGTTAATATCTACTTAAGAGAATAATCGTCTACGGATTATAAACGAGTAAAAGAAGGATAAGGAAGCTCGCTTATAGATAGTCTATAATAATAATAAACCTAGGAAATCTCTTTCTCTACTACTAGAATACTATAGAGACTCTAATAAGCTAGAAGCTTAGTTATAACAGACACGAGCTAAAATCGAAGTCGACTATTACGAATATACTAAATATATTAAGTTTTAAGTACTTAATAGATCCTTATAAGGTAAGGCGCTCTATAGAATAGAAGTATAAGTACGAGAATAGAGTAAGCTAGAACTAGCTAGTAGTAGTAACTTCTTAGATAGAGTCGAGTTCGTTTTTAAAGACTTATAAGCTAAGGAAAGAGTGTAACGAAAGCTGGAATCCTTCTACTAAGGCTTAAGACTATTTTTAGAGGTCTTTATAGAATAGTAAGCCCTGCTTATAGAGTCTAGAGAAGGATCTTAGCTAGATAACGTAAAAAAGGTATCTCTTAACCGAATCCTTAGTAACGAGTTAGTTAAGGCGATGATTATAGTTCCTTCTTAACCTAACTTCGAGTCTTACTACTCTATTATTAAAGAAACAGACGACTGCTTAAGAGCTTATAAAGCTCGAATATTAAGATCTAGGGGCTAGGCTCTCCTAGAAACACTACGGACCTCTTAGAAACGCTCGACGGATACTACACAGTAGGTAACGAGCGGTAAAATCGCTAATAGACCGGAAGTTACCTGTAAGACATCTGTAGAGGGTATAGATTAGGAACCGGCACCTGCTAAAGTCTTAATAACTAGTACTAAGTGTACTAAATAGGTGTCCTAGGAAGAACGAAGTAACCGTGCCTGTACTAGTCGCTGTCTTCGCTACAAAGCTACTGGTTATTTTGTTTAAGAATGTCTATATAGACTACTAAGGCGACCTATAACAGTGGATTCGGTCTATAAACAGAAGGCAGAGGTTAAGGAAGTAGCGCTAGAATTAGAAGAAGAAGACAGTAATATCTCTTCGGATTTAGAAAACTAGTAGCTTCTATTAGAAAGTGTAGATAGAGGCGACGAAGAGAGTTATTAGTAATAGATACTTAGAGATAGTTTAAGTAGGAATATATAGATGAAAAACCTCTTCTTATATCGGCTTTAGTAAATAGGGTAGCTACTTTATAAGCCTTAGTAGATTTAGAGTGTTTAGTTTATAGGATTGTTTTAGACCGTTTTGTCTATTACTACTAGCTCTCTTACGTGTAAATTAAACTAAGACACTTATAGTTAGTAGAAGGAGTCTTAGAAGATATAGTATTATAGGTTATTTCTTTTAACATAGACATTAGAGGATACTAGCAGCGATAGATATATACCTATGTAGTCTATAGAATTAAAGGCTATAAAATGATTCTAGGGAAGTCGTAGTTGTAAAAGAAGCGAGTATTACTTAACACGGCTAAAGGATACTTACTTTTCTAAGACTCTAGCTTAGAAGTCTATAGCGAACTAGAAGAAGGCTCTTATAGTTATAGACTAGTAAGTGTGTCTGTCTTTTGCTTTCTTATAGATCGAAAACAGAAGCTATAGGTTTTTATAGTAAGCTTTATAGATATTATAAAAGTATTAGCGGAAAAGAAGTATATAGACCTATAGACGAAGCTATCTAGCTAGATTAGCCTAGAATTCTATCTAGTATTCGATAGAAAGGAAGTAAATAAGTTACTAGTATATTATAAAGGAATTAATTACGGTATTAAGCTCTTATAAACTGAAAACGGATTAGAAGAAACAATCTCTTAGAGGCTACTCTATAACATGTTATAAGACGAGCTATTAGTACTCTGTAAAACTCTAACAGAGTTACTAGACAAGGAATTCATTCGAGTAAGCAACTCTTTAGCAGCTATGCTAGTACTCTTTATATAGAAGCTAGGAGAGGGTCTACGGTTCTGTTATAACTACCGAGTACTAAATAAGTTAATCTATAAAGACCGCTACCTATTGCTCTTAATCTAAGAGACACTTAACTAGATCGGGAAAGCTAAGTAGTTTATAAAAATAGATGTTATTACTGCCTTTTATAAGATACGGATTAAGGAAGAAGATAAGTAGAAAACGGCTTTCTAGACACGCTTTAGGCTTTTTAAATAGCTTGTTACTCTCTTTAGACTTATAAATACTCTAAGTACTTTCTAGTAATATATTAATCATACGCTTTAAGAGTTCTTAGACGACTTTGTCTTAGTATACGTCGACGATGTCTTAGTCTTTATAGACAGCACTTATAAATAGTACCGCGAGTATGTCTATAAAGTAATATAAAAGCTTTAAGATACTAGGCTATAGCTTAATATTAATAAGTATAAGTTTAAAGTATAGTCTACAAAGTACCTTAGGTTTATTATAGAAGTAGGGAAAGGTTTATAGATAGACCTAGCTAAAATATAGGCTATTATAGATTAGAAAGCACTAATAACAGTAAAAGGGGTTCTTAGCTTCCTAGGATTTGCGAATTTCTATCGACGGTTTATTAAGAACTTTTTATAGATTATAGCCCCTCTTTATAGACTTGTTAAAAAGGATATATTCTTCTAATAGATAGACGAAGCGAATAGAACCTTCGAATAGTTAAAGCAGGCTTTTATAGAGGCCCTAGTACTAGCTTAGTTTAACCTAGATTATAAGACAGTCCTAGAGATAAACTCCTCTAGATATTACTTAGGAGGCGTGCTCTCTTAAGTAAAGAATAGCGTCTTATAGCCTGTAGCCTTCTTCTTAAAGAAATACATAACTACTAAATATAATTACCTAATATATAATAAAGAGTTATTAGCTATTATTCGTTATCTTAAGAAATAGAAAGCGGAGTTAAAAAGTGTTAGATAGTTTATAGTACTTACGAATTATAAGAATCTTAAGTACTTTATAATAGTCTATAAACTATCTAAAAGACAAATACAGTAGTAGTTAATACTTAGTAAATTTAACCTAATAATCTAATACCGCCTAGGTAAAGAGAGAGAACTGCTAGATATATTAATAAGAAGGGACTAGGACCTTCTAGAGAAGAGAGATAAACGTCTTAATTATAGGATAGTATAACTGATTCTAGACGGAATAATTCAAGGAAATACTATATAGCTAGCACTAGTGTTAGCAAACGGGAGAAGTTAAGTAAGCGACGTAGCGACGTAGTAAGCGTTTATAGACCAACTACGGAACCTCTAGGAAGAGGGAAAGGTATAGGATAAGAACTTCAAGCGTCTTATAGACAGTGTCTACTAAGGAGATAGAGTGTTTCTAATAGACCTTACTTCTCTAGTTAAAGTCTCTGTCTCTAACTGCTTAGTAGATAAGAACGGTGATTTATAGTTTAGAGATAGACTATAAGTCTCTAACTATAAGCTACTACGGACTGCGATTATATAGGAACTCTATGATTCTATACTTACAGGCTATCTTAGTAAGAATAGGATAATTGTAATAGTCTTAAGAGAGTTCTTTTAGCTAAACTTATAGAATATAGTTAAGTAGTTTGTCTATAACTATAGAGTTTATAGACGTACTAAGGTTTAAAGAGATTGTAAACAAGGCCTGCTTTATCTATTACTAATTTCTAAATAGCAATAGCAGGAGATCTCTGTCGACTTTATTAGACTACTACTTATAAGTAAAGGCTCTAATATAATAGCAGTGTTTATAGACTGTTTAGGTAAAGAGGTGCTTCTTATAGCTTATAACTCGACTATATTATCAGAGGAATTTGCTTACTTATTTATTACTATATACTATAGCTTATATAGACTACTAAGAGCAATAGTGTCTAATAAGAGCCTGTAATTTATTAAATAAGTATAGAAGACGCTTTGTAACTTCTTATAGATTAAACGACGGATCTCTATAGCCTTCTATTTATAGACTAACGAGTCGACGGAACAGGCAAATACGGAAGTTAAGACGCTTCTACGGCAGTGGATTAATATAGCTTAGGACGACTAGGCTAACTAGCTGCTAGTAGTATAGCTAGCTTTTAATAGACGGGATTTAATATTAACAGGTGTAAGCTCTTTCTAACTTAGCCACGGTTACCTGTTATAGACTATCGACTACTTAACAGACGTCGTAGCACCTATAAACATAAAAATACTAATTTAAAAGAGCGAAGTAATAGTAGCAAAGATTAAGGCTATTATAGAATAGGTATAATTATTAATAGTAAGAGTATAATAAAACTAGGAGACTTAAGTAAATCGTTTATAGAATACCGCTCCTATATATAAGGTTAGAGATAAGGTTTACTTAAGCTTATAGAATATATAGATAGACAGAGCTAGTAAGAAACTAGACGCTCGATCTACTAAGTTTATAGTTATCGAGGTTATTAGCCTGTCTATATATAGACTAGACACCTTGCCTAGTATCTACAATGTCTTTAATATAGACTTATTAAGGCTAGCAGCTATAGACCCGCTGCCTAGTTAAATTATAGATAATAATTAACTACTTATAATATTAGTAGACGATACTATAGAATAGTAAGTTAAAAGAATACTAGGTTAACAGTAAAAGAAGCTCTTAGAGAAAGGCTCTCGTACTCGACTCGAGTATAAGATAAAATAAATAGGATACGTAAATCTAATATAGGAACCTACTACTAAGTTAGAGAATATAGTAGCTCTAAACACCTACCTTTAAGAGCAGGGAGAGGGGTAATGTTAAGAGTTATACTTGTAGAGTAAGTCTTAGAGTACTCTAGCGACGTATTCACGTGACCTCGCTTAGCAACGCATAGACGTGACAGAACCTTCGAGAGTACTCTTAGTAGAACCCTTTAGAATAAGTTAACTAAGTATATAAGTTAGTAAGAACTCTAGCTTAGAAAGAATAATCGAATCTTCTTATATATAGATAGCCTCTGTAGTTTAATTCATTAGTACTTACTATAAGCTCTAACAGCTTTTATCTAGAATAAGGAAGCTAAAGCTGTCTTTTAGAAAATCAAAGGATAGTTTATAGTAGAACTAATTCTATATAATTTTAACTATAAGAAACTAAGTACGATTAATATAGACGCCTTAGATATAGTAGTACGTACTATATATCTATAGCTAAATAAAATAGGAAAGCTTATATCTATAATATATTTCTTAAAAACTTTTAATATAGTATAATAGAACTATAGTATTTATAACAAAGAATTAATAGCTATTATTCTAGCTCTTAAAGAATAGAGAATTTACCTCTAGAGTATAACGTATCTAGTAATAGTACTTACTAATTACTTAAACCTAAAAACATTTACTACAACGAAGGAACTCGTTACTAGACGCCTAGCTAGGTAGTTTAAAACCTTAGTAGAGTTTAAAATAATTATTTAATATATTAGTAGTATAAGTAACACTTAAGCAAATACTTTAAGCTAGAAACTAAGCTATAAGAAGAATAAAAGATACGTTAATATAGTAATATTAAAGTATAATAAAAATAGTAACTTAATACTAGTAGTATATAAGATTATAACAGTAGAGAAGGTTAACTTCTAGAGAAATAACATCTAGAATATTTAAGAAAAGGAATAACCTTAGATACTTTAAGAAGAAAGAAACCTAAGATAGAAACCAGATATTAATATATACTATTTATAAGAAGAATAAAACTATAAAGATAGAGATAAGAAAGAGAAACTTTAGATTTCTAACTTATATATAAAAGAATTTATTTAGGAATACTATATAGCACTAGCCTATAGATACTAGAGAATCAGAAGGACTCTCTAAAGGATTAAATAATATTACTATATTAATAGAGTATTAAAGATAGTTAAGAAAGTAATAGTAGAGTATAATATCTATACTTAGAATAAGGCTTCTTACTACGTATCTTATAGACAGATAGGTACTACTCTAATACTATAAATACCTTAGAAATCAATCTCTTAGGATTTTATTATTAAGTGTTATAAATCACGTTATACGTGATAAGTAGTCTAGACAGCGCTCTAATAGAACAAGGTACGATATCTAGGAAATAGAAGGTAATATAGAAGAGAATTAGTAATATAGAAGGTATTTAGGTATTCTAGGATCTTACTATTAGATAACTGTTAGTAGTCACGTGATAGATCCTATTAGATCCTATAGAGGATCTATAGAGATCTAGGGATCTAGGCCTATATAAGGATCTAGATAGTATAAGAGGTTCTATATATATACTAGTATATCTACTATCTAGATAGAAGCTTTATACTTAACTTTAGTTATTAATCTTATTATCTTATTTAATATCTTTGATATAAGTAACGAGTTTACTTCTAAGTAAGCAACTCGGCGTATTTATACTTCTTACTTATATACTAACCTTCGAGACTTAGTTACCTTTATTTAGTTCGTATAGAGTTTCGTTATATTAAGCTACTAAAATCTAAAGATCTAATAACAGGAGTTAAATATAACTTAATCCTAGTTATTATAGAATAACTTATAAAGTATATAATTTTAGTACTATATATAGAGTTAAGTATAGCTAAGGAATTAGTATTCGTATTTCTTAAAGAAGTAGTCTTAAGATACGAACTATTAGAAGAAATACTCTTAAATAGAGATAGACTCTTTATCTTTAAATTCTAGATTACTCTTATAAAACGACTAGGTATAAAAAGAAAGTTATTAATAGCTTTTTATCTATAAACAAATAAAGGAAACAAATATATAAATTAAGTAGTTAAGATATACCTTCGTTATTATATAAACTACTAGTAAAACAACTAAGTAGAACTACTACTTTTAGTATAGTTTATCTATAATAGTTTAGTAATAGAAATAATACTTATTATACTATTCTATACTAACTTTAAGTATAAATTAGTAGTATATTAAGAACTATTATCTACGACTACTAATAACTAACTCGCTTATATTCAAGTCTTAAAGATTAAGAGGTTATATAAAGAACTAGTAAAAGATTTATAGTTTATAGCTAAAAGAAATATATACTACTATAATAAACAACGTAGTTAGAAGCTAATACTAAAAGAGAGAGATAAAGTCTACTTAGTATAAAAAAATATTAATATAAAAAGACTAAGTAATAAACTAGACTATAAAAAACTTAGACTATTTAAAATCAAACGAGTTAGAGAACCTTTAAATTATAAATTAGTATTACTATAAATAATAAACATCTACCTAGTATTCTATATATTCTTACTTAAACTAGTACTACTAAGAGCGCTACTAGCTCTACTTATAGAAACTTAACTAGTAAACCTAAATACTATATATAAAGTTAAAAGAATTCTTAACTATAGGCTTATTAGAGAATAAGTTAAGTACTTAATTAAATAGTTAGATTACCTATATTTAGAAAACACTTAAGAACCTAGGAAAAACATTAACTAGTACTTAGAGGAACTTTAGAAGTTCTACTATTAAAACCTAGGGTTACTTATATCTTATAATTAGAAGAGAAGAACTTAAGAAAGGCTAGGTTAAGACCTAGGTTAAAAGCAGAGTTAGAAGTAGAAAGAGTAGCTAGCCTAGTAGCCTCTTCTTCTCTATACTTCTTTTTCTTCTATTCCTTCTTTTCTTTCTTTTCTTTCTTTTCTAGATCTTCGATAGTATCTAGTTTATTAAGAGAACTAAGACTAGCTACTTCTATCTTCTTTTCTCTTTCTAAGAGAAGACGTTTTTATTATTAAAGCTAGAAGATTTTTACTATCGCCTCTTTCTCTTAAGAGTTAAGACAAGCTTTCTACTTTTTAATAGAAGCCTAGTTTAAGAGTAAAAGTATTTAGTTTTATTTATAATAGTCGTAGGATTTACTCTACCTAGTATAGACAGAATAATAAGAATATTAATTACTATAAATAGTAATATATTAACGAGGCTTACTAGCTAAGTTAAGAGATTTTTTATAATAGATATAACAAAACATCTTATTACTATATTATCTAATATAATTTCTAAGAGCTTAATATTTAGTATACTTCTTATTATTAAAAGATAGTATAATAGAAACAGAAGAAAGCCGCTAGCCTCTCTATAATATCTTCTTAGTCTATACTTAAGCGTAGAGACATACTAGGCTAAGAAGAGAATAGTATTATAAATCACGTTTTATATAGTAAGTAGTCTAGATAGCGCTCTAATAGAATAAGGTATAACGTCTAGAAAATAGAAGGTAATATAGAAGAGAATCTATAATATAGAGGTATTTAGAGATTCTAGGATCTTACTATTAGAGACACGTTAGAGGTTACGTAATATAAAGGATTACCTAGGTCGGCTAGCGATCTAGGTAATCTAGTTAACTAGGACGACAGACGATTATATCTACTTAGAAGGAACGGAGGTCTTATATAAGACTAGTATATCTGCTATTAGATAGAAGCTTCGTACTTAACTTTAGTTATTAATCTTATTATCTTATTTAACATCTTTAATATAAGCAACGAGTTTACTTCTAAGTAAATAATACAGCGTATCTATACTTCTTATCTATATACTAACTATCGAGACTTAGTTATCTTTGTTAGTTTATTTAAGTTTCGTTATACTATATCTATTATAAACTATAACTAAAGATAAAGATATAAGAGTATATATATATAAATACGAGAATTTAAAGCTACAGTTCTATCTACGAAGGTAACGCGGGTTATATACCTAGAGAAAAGAGGTTACTAAGTAAGTATAAGCTATAAGAAGCTGAAATCTCGTACGAGTTATAAAGAGCTAGAATTATATATAGCTAAGATCTCGCTATAGTTCTCGTTATAGCTATAAGTAGCTAAGATCTCGCTATAGCTCTTATTATAGATCTATATATCCTAAGGTAATTACCTAGATTACGTGCTTTATTACGTGTATTCTTCTAGATTATAGACTAGCGCTGTAATATTACCTCTCTCTTTTGAAAAACCTTATTTATAAGCTTTATATTATAATTAAATCGTTTATAAGATAGTTATAATTGTTTATACTATTCTCTTATGTTTATATCTAGCTTTATAAAGCTTTTAGCAGACTAGTATAGACTAGATTAGCGAGGTAAAAGTCGTGTAATTTATATAGATAATACTTAAAATTTAAGACTAGATACTACTATAGATCAGAGTTGTAGCCTAACTATTTAACCTTATAATAGAGCTTTCTACGTATTGTTTTTATAGCTAAGACTTCCTCTACTTCCTACTCTTTCTAATCTATAACCTATATTAGCGGAGGTAGCTTATCTACCTATCTAGGTAACGGATCTATAATAACTTTATAAAGTAGTAACAGATAGAATATAGAGTATATATAGAAGTAGTCTAGTAATTCGAGCTATAAAGAGTATTCTTTATAAGCTATAATCTAGAATAGACCTTTGTTTTATCTGTCTAGCTTATAGCTTAGCTAGTCTATCTTCTAATTATAAGTTAATATCTAAACAAAGTCGTCTACGTCGAAGTCTACTACTCTTTAAGTCCGGTTTACAGACCTAGTATAGCGCTCTTATACTTTACTTACTAATTCCTTTGCTATAGTCTAAGTATTATATATTCTTCGTACTAGTGTCTTTGTATCTATCTAGTTAAGCTGTTCGTATATAGTTGTTATAGACCGAATATAAAGAGGTTAATAGATAAGGTTATCTTATTATAAGAAGAATTAACTAAGGAGAGAAGTCTATTCTACGTACGAGAAAAGGGGTTTTATACGTAGAGAACCTCTTACGTCGAGGTCTCTAAGCTAAAGTCTTACTATAGCTCTTCGTTATAGCTTTCGTTATAGTAAGTATAAGCTATAAGAAGCTAAAGTCTCGCTATATAAGAGTAAGTATATACTAAGTGCCGCGAGAGAGACCGAGCGTTGTTAGCCGTAGCGCTGTCTATCTAATTTACTATAACAGAAGCTAGAAGTAATAATAATACGTTATTATATAACGTAGTTTATTAGTACGCCGCGTATATTAGTATACCGCGTACTTTCCCACTTTCTTACTACTTCAAAGTATAATTAGTTAAATATAATATATAAATTTAATTAAAACTACTTTTAATCTAATAAACTAGATATATCTATATCTACTTAATAAGTTCGTATATTATAACCAGCTTTTCTATAAGTGCTATAGCGTCTACTAGTTAATTTCCTCTCTCTTTAACTACTACTCTTAATATATATATCGCGTCGAATCTGCTTATCTACGTTCTTCTATACTAAAATATCCTATATATCCTCTATAGTAAGTATACTACCTTAATAAATACGAGTCTTCCTAGCTCTGCGACGCTTACTAAGAGCTTTATTTACTACTCGAAGTATACGTACCTTAGTAGTTAAAAGAGTTACTTTATAAGCTAATTACTCTATACCTTTCGCTAACGTAACAACTGTCTAGAAAATAGATATTAGCGAGCTTCCTTAGTAACTAGTAATCTAGTCCTTAATAACAGTTGTTTATAAAGGAGCTTCAGTAGAGTTATAAGAAGTCTAAGAGACCTAAGAGTTAGCGTCGGTAGAGAGAGGCCTAGTAGAGGTCGGTGTCTATAACTTTATATTAAGCTTTAAAATCACAGCTTATAAATTAAAAGGTATTAAGCCAGCCCCGCGGAATCTAGCTTAAGCGTTTTAGACTATTATTGATTTTATATATACTACTTTAAAGGCGAGAAAGAACTCGACCTTTATAATATAGTTAATATAAGCTTTAATAAAAGTCTTAATTTGTCGACTATATACCCGTTTTAAGATATTAAAACACCTTATATCGAGTAGCTAGGTTAAATAAGAAGAGTAAGAAGGTAGTCTAAGAGTAATAATATTATATACCTTATAGTACTCTTAGAATTCAGCCGATTTATAACTCTTATACCTATTAAGAACAAGTATTCGATATAGACTCTTTACTTAAGTAGAAGTATACTTATTAAAGTACTTAAGCTATTCTAGACCTGTTTTATTATTTATCTAGCTATTACTTATTAGTTTAATAACCTAGTTATATAGAAGGCCGCTCTTAGTATACTAATTCGTAAGATAATTCTTCTCTTAAACTACTAAAAATAGAGGAATACTTCTACCTTCGCTATTAATATAAGCAATTATAGTAGTCTATTCTCGATTACCTAGCTAAACTGTCTTATCTCTACTACGTCGATCTACGCGTATAACAACTATAGAAGAAGTAATTATATCTATTATAAAGCCGGTCTCGTTGAAATTCTAAAAATCGCAGTCTAGAATACTATATTTTACTCTTATATTCTCTACTAGTTGAAACTATATACTAATAAGCTTAGGATCTTCGTATAAGGCTCTTTAAAAGTCGTAAGCGCGATTAAAACACTTTTTTAAAGCTAATAGCCGGTTCCTCTTCTACGGCGTATTCGCTTGTAGTCGGTAAAAGCAAGTGTTCTATAAACTTAAGTGTTCTATATAGCTGGAATAATATTAGAAGTAGAATATCTACTAAAACCACTACTAAAATAGATAAATAATATCTTATATTACTACTCTAATTATCTATTCTAAAGTCTATAAAGTCTATATTTACTCTTATTAAGTTAATTAAGAATATACTCTCTTAAGAAGACGATAGATAATTAGAAATCTCGTCCTCTCTACTACTGTCTAGGTAATCTAAGACTTTCTTACTACTTTTAAGATATAATTAACCTAAAGTAAAAGACACTTCTAGCTCTTCTTCTTCTTCTTATAACTGTAGTAGAGGAATAAGATCCTAGGATTAATATATCTTAAGCTTATTAATTACTTATACTAATTTAAGATAAAAGTCTAGTAAGAAAGTATAACACTTAAACTTATTAAGCTTCTTATCTAACTCTCGGATACGGATAAAGTCTTCTAGCAGAGGGAGTATATCGTCCTTCTTATATTATATAAGTCTAGCCTTATATACTCTCTTATCTTTACGTGCCTATATACTCTTATCTATAAGAGCTTTCCTAGCTTTATTAATAGTAGCTAAAAGCTTCTTTTCCTTCTTATATAAAGCCTTGGTTCTCTTGTTCTTATTCTTCTTCTATATCTTCTCTTATAACCTAGTAACGACCGCTCCTTCTCTCTTATATATACTTCTCTATGAATTACTCTTACGCTTAGCGTCGACGAGTAGTTTTTACTAAAGAGCGTAATATTAAACTATTATAAGATATGCTTTCTCGAGCGATATACTAACTTACGTTATTATCTTCTTAAATAGATTAATAGAGAGATTAGAAAATTAAGTAGGATCTTAAGAGCTTAGAGCTTATATAGTTATAGTAGTAGTCTAGGTTTCCTCTAGATAAGTAGGAGAAAGACAAAGCAGCTCTAGATTAGTAACGTCGTTTATTATCCTTTTCTTCTTATTATATAATCTTATCTTTTTCTAGATAGCTTTCTAACTTAGTAGATAATAACTAGACTTAGTAAAGGTATTCTTAATTATATAAACCTTTATTATTTATATACGTATCTAGGTAAGATCTTAGAAGAAGCAACTGAATACTTAAAGTCTAGACTATAAAGAGCGTTAGTAATTGCTTACTAATAGTACTCTTTAAAGAGTTGGAAAACACTAACGTTTACCAGCTATAGAATATATATATAATAGAAGGGAAAGTACTATAGAAGTATATAGTTTTCGTAGTACTTAAGAATAAAGAGATTATATTAGTAAGTCTTATAGCTATTAAGAAGTAATATCCTCTATAGCTTATCTAGCCTAGCTCCTAGCTTCTTAATAAGATAGTCGGTATAACGTACTTTATAAGCGAGCTAGCTACCTAAGCGAGCTAGCCACTTTTAAACTTTATAATAATTATTAACTGCTAGTTATATTATCTCAACTATACAACGCTTAAACGTCTTCTAACGAAAACAAGATTAACTTAGCTATCTAAGCACTTGAAAACAACGTGTTAATAACCTAACGACGCGCTACGAAGGCCTATAATACCTCTCGATCTACTATTTTAAACCGACGCGCCGGAACCTAACTAAGACGCGATTACAAGCCTAATTCGAAGAAACTTACGAAGCTAGAAAAGGAGGCGATAATTAGACATATATTAGAGCAGGATTCGAGAGGGTTTTCGACTACAAAGGATATAGTACGAGATATAGCTAATAATTTGCTAAAGGAGCGCGATAGGTAGCTTATAAGTAGGAACTAGTCGGACAACTTTATTCGGCGTCTATCTAAGCTAAAATCTCGATAGAGTCGTTCTTATAATCATTAGTAAGCTTTAATTAAAGATCCGCGGATTATTAGCTTATAGTTTATACTTATATAGTTATTTAAAGACAAATATAGTATTATAGACGAGGATATATATAATTTCGACGAGACTAGTTTTATAATAGGTGTTATATTATCTTAGCTTATTATTATAAGTTTAGAGATACGTAGAAGACGTAAAAAAGTTTAGCTAGGTAATCGCGAATAGGTTATAGTTATTTAAGAAGTTAATAGAAAGAAATCACAGATCTTTATAAGATAACTAAAGCTATAACTAAGTATAGAAGTTATAAAAGAAAATATATTTAGAGTTAAGAGATATTAATAGTAGAGGAAGTAATTAGTTTAATTACTTCTATAGAGAATAGCGATTAGAAGAGTAGTAGAGAGATAAAAAAGAAGGTTCGAGTAGAGAGACACTATAGACGTTATAGTAAAATTAGATATAATTCTCGTACTTATTAAATAGAAATAGTAGATACTAAAGATAGTAACGACTCTGAATAATCTTATAGTATCTTTTATTATATAATAGCTTGTTCTAGTATTAAGTAATTTATATTTAAAAATAAGTAGTTCGGAAAAGTAGCTAGCTTGCTTAGGTAGCTAGCTCGCTTATAAAGTACGTTATACTATAATAATAGTATTATTAATATAGCTAGTTAAAGAGTAATCTACTAACTCTTTTTTAGTTAGCTTATCTACTATCTAGTTATCTATTATCTTCTTTTCTAACGTAATAATAAAAGGAGCTACTACTCGCTTATTAATATAGATCGTCTCTATTATAGTTACTAACTTCCTATTCTTAGGATTAGCTATATATATCTCCTTTACTTTTATAGGAACGATAACGTTCTTACTTCCTATATAACTAACTCGAGCTTCTAACTTGTCTATATTCTAGACATTCTTAGCTTTCTAGATCTTATATTATATAAGAGTAGTAGTATATCTATTAAACCACGTCTTAATCTCCTCCTTAGTATACGATTCGAGCCTTTTAAAGGTAATTAGCTTTGTTTTTAGAGTATATAGGTCCTTGTTCTTCTTTAGCTAGTTCCGGAACTACTGATTAGACGGCGGTAGCTAGGAAGGGTTCTAGAACTAAGAAATTAGCTAATTATTAATAGTAGAATTAAGAGAATACTATACCTTCTTAAGATATACGATTATAACCTTTACTATTTAGTACGTAGCTCCTAGTTCTATCTTCTACTGCTTATAATAGTATTATTAGATAGCCTTCTCCTAGCTCTTATTTAATATCTTATTATTACTACTATATATATTATATATACCTTCTAAGTTACTCTTCCTCTTTTTAGCTCTCTAGATAGCCTTCTATACCGACGATTCGTTTACGCTATATATTCTTACTTCTACAGTTACTGTCTCGCGACTACCTTATTCTATAGTCTATTCTATAGCCTTCTATATATACTCCTTTTCTTCTAATTTATTAGAAGAGAGAGCGAGTAGAGAACTACGAATAGCCTCTATTATATTAATTAATAGACGCGTTATATATTAATAGAAATAAGTAAGATAGTTAAATATATATAATTTAGATAGGAAGCTAATCTACGGGATTTTCTCGGCAGAACACTTGAGTTTATAGAACACTTGCTTTTACCGACTATAAGCGAATACGCCGTAGAAGAGGAACCGGCTATTAGTTGTCGTTATATAAATTAATACGTCTAGAGCTTTCTAACGTGTCTTCTTCTCTATAATTTAAGAATATAATTCGCTATATCTTCTATACTAGTAAGCTAGAGCGTAAACTCTCTAGTATCTAAATCAAGTATATATCGAATAATAATATTCTTCTCTAACTTAGTTAATTTAAGTGATTTAGACCGGTATTCGCTATAAGAAGATATACTGTTTATTTAATTATAAAGTATACTTTCAGTAATATTATAGAGTTTAGTAGCGCGTCTATAACTTATTTTTTTTATAGATCGAATAGCTTCTATTACTATATTAATTCGTACTTCTTAATCTTAAATTAGTATTATTATTATAGAGAAAACGCGTATTAAAGTAATAAGATAGAAAAATAAGAAAAAGTACGTAGTATACTAATATACGCGGCGTACTAATAAACTACGTTATATAAAAAATAAAGCTATTTATACTTTATATCTAGCTCTAGAAGTTGTTCTTTCCTCTATTATTAATATCTTATATACTTAAAATAATATTATTTATCGTTTTCTAGAATATATTATTCTACTTCTCTATCTAAGCCTTTTATAGCTGCTTTCTTATCTTTGAAGAATTAGGTCTCTTCCTAAGTTACGCTCTAATATATACCTAATAATACTTAATAGAGTTGAGATCTAGAGACTAGAGAGAGTAGAAGTATTAGTAAATAGAGCTATATACTAAAGTCTCTTATATATCTTAAGTAATATAAGAAGATACGTTATCTATAGCTAAGTATATCTCTTTCTCTCTTTCTCTCTTTAGCTCTTATATTTAAGAGATAAGCTTTAGTTCAAAGTAAGATATATAAAGCCTATACTAATCTACCTCTTCTTTACTTCTATTCTCTTATTTTATCCTCCTATCTCTTACAAAGATAGCTTCGCTTATACGCTTCTTAAGAGGCTTCTTTCCTCTTTTTTCCTAGTCTCTTTTCTTTACTACTTCTATCTACTGAAATATTATCTATAAGAAGGAATCCTAAGCCTTATTCTAATCTAAAAGATTCTCTACTACTACTATTATCTCCTTATCTATCTCTATCTTAAAGATAATATAAGAGCTTTTAACCTAACCTAGATATATAGTACTAAAGAACTACCTATTAGAGTACCCCTTTATAGTAATACTCTATATATAAGTTATACTAATATTAGTCTATTCTCTTAAGTTCTATTTAAATAGAGACTATATTAATAAAAATAACTTATAAAAGGTTTACTTTAAGAAGCTAGTATACTACTTTAATATAAGCTTTCTCTAACTTAGGAGTTAACTCTAGCTTAAAACCTCCTATTATAAAGAAGTAACTAGTATTATATATTACTTATTTAAAAGAAGACTTAAAGAGATTCTTAGATTCGTTTTTATTACTATAAAAGCTAAGTTTAGTAAGAAGAGTAATATTACTCTTTTGTTTATTTTTATAGAAGAAAGTAATATACTTAATAATATAACAGTCCTAGTTATATACGACTAGATCACGTGACTGGATCACGTGCCGAGGTTCTACCGAAGTCTCACTTAGTATATATAAATAGAGACAGAGTATACTAACTCTTCTCTTCTCTCTTTAGTTTAGTTTTCTTCGAATATAAGTACTATTCTATAAGTACTTTTTTTAGTATATTTATAAAAAGCTATTATACTAAAACTAAACTTATACTCTCGTCTAGAAAGGTATACGAATATCCTAAAACAGACAACGCTGTTTACGAACGAAAACATATATATTCACTTTATAGTAAATTCTTTTATACGCGGTAATAAGCTTCGACGCTTCTCTCTTAGCTAGCTTAATAAACTACTAGACAAAGAGCTTTTACCTTTACTATCTATTATTAACACTAGCTTTTAAAAGACTAAGACCTCTTCCTAAGCTATAGTACTACGACCTCTATCTACTAGTAAGGCTATTACTAGCTCTTCTATAGTAGTAAAGTCTAAGTTACCTTCTCTGCTTTTAGTCGATAATATCTAATAATAAATCCTTTAGACGATAACTACTCTTATAGATAAGGTCTACTACGTTAAAGTTAATACTAGATCTAGATCTACTTTTTAAGTAGTAGAAATACACGTACGCTATAAATACACCTTTATAGAGCTAAAAGCTAAAAAGGTTATCTAATCTACTTCTACTACCTAGTCTTCTAAAAAGACTAGTAGAGTAGAAAATCTAGGTACGTTTATAATAGAAGACGACTAGATTATATATAATACTTAGAAGACTAAAATTATAGTAAAGCTATATATTAATACCGACTACTTCGAGTCTAAGAAAGCAAAGATAAACCTAGTATATCGCGCTACTACTAGCTAAGCACGTGATTATATTTACCTAAAATATAAGTTTAATATAGACGACTTATTCACTACTTATAACAAGATACTAGCTTACTTCTATAATATTACCGTTAGTCTATACGTTTATAACAAAGCTTATAAGAAGTACTAAGAGCTATAAATAGCTCGAGAGACGTTCTACGAGTTTTAAGCGAAGTTCTAGAAGCTAGTAGACGAGTCTAGTACTCTAAAGTAAGATAGAATTAACGACATTTTTAATAAGTTAACTATTAACCTCTAATAAGCTCTTACTATTATTAGACTTTAAGCTAAGAGAGATATAGACCTCTTTTATACTCTTACTAGTAGCGTCGACAACGACCTACGAGATATTATAGAAGAAAAGACTAGAAAATATATAAGTAAGTATCTATCTACTATAGCTATAACTACGACTATAGCTACAGCTATACGTTCTTTAGAAATTCCTACTCGTATAGCTAGTATTTACCTCTCTACTAACACGTGTTATAACTGTGAAGAAGTCGTCTATTATATCAAGTCCTATCTATAGCTAAGAGTCTATAAGAAGATAGACTTAAGTAAGCTAAAGAAGGAAGAAGAAGCTAGATCTAAGTTAGAAAATAACTATATCTAAGAGAAGACTCTACCTTAGATAAATATAGAATTAATCTCTCTAAGATTAATCTATAGTTATTAGTTAGTAGAAAAGCGTTTACTTTACCTAGTATAATAATAATTAATAGATATAGTATATAAACTACTACTCTTAGTAACCTTAGAGGAAATATATTCTCTTTTATAGACGTCTAATTTAGCTACGACTTAGCGAAGTTCTATAATCTTAAAATAAAAAGACTTCTTATACTTATAAAGATTCGCAGATATAATAGAGAGATTAGTAGAGAAGCTACTTACTATCTTCTCTCTAATTACGTATTAGATAGCTGTAAATTCTTTAATATATCTTTTATTCTACTAGACCTAGGATTATATAACGTTATTCTTAGCTAAAAGTTCTTTAAATACTTTTATATTAATATCGACGTAACTTATTAAAAGTTACTCTAGCTAGAGAAACTTAAGCCTTACTTCTCTACTTAATAGTCTATACCTCTCTTACGCGAAGCTATTTATTCTAAGAACTCTATACTCTTTTACTAGAATTAGATAGACGCTTATAATCTTATAATAGAAGCGGACGAATTATAGAGACAGAATAGCTAATCTATTCTAGAACTTAGTATAATAGAATATCTAGAATATATATCTATAATCTACGAAAGTAACTACTAGTCTTTTATATAAGTATAATACTAGATTATAAAACAGGAACTAGAGGGATTACCTAAGAAAGTGCTTACTCTAGTCTATTAATAAAAGCTTTTTCTAAAGTAAGAACCTTCTATAATAATTAATATCTCTACTATATCTACTATAGGAATATACTACTATTTACTTTAGAAAGATAGCGAGATGTTTCCTACTAGCTTATATAAGATTAAGAGTATTATAGCTAGTTAAGAAGAAGATTAGATAATACTAGAGGTTCTAGAGAAGTATATAGATTTTATAGACGTATTTTTTAAGAATATTAAGAATATCAAGAATATATATATATTAAAGCACGATTAGACTATCTTAAGCGATTGGCTCCTAGTGTACCGTGAGAAAAACTGGTTACGTAAGAAATACTAAACTTCTCCTCGCGTCGTCCGCTCGCATCGTCTACTCTCTCTTACTACTCTTATAGACCCTCCTCGCTTCTATACTTTCTGTAGACAAAATCGCCTAGCTACTTACTTTATATAAGGCAGGAGGTAATATAAGACCTGTAGCTACTGTCGAGTCCGTATGCTCCCCGGTTCCTAGCCTAACTAACTAGTATATAGAACCGACATACGACGAAACACGCTTAGAAACGCTCTGCTTTGTAAGAACTCGACCTAAATACTCTCTCTCCCTCGCGCCGCCGACGACGGCCTCCTACGGACGTGTCTGCGGACGCCCTAAGCCTACCACGCTAGTAACAGGCTCGTTAACCGTCTGTCGAGGCTCCCGTTAGTATCGTAGAGGACCCTTCTATCGACCTACCTCTTATACGGCCTCCTAGCTTCCTCTCCTGCCTTCGTCCAGCTCTGTAATATACTCTCTAGCCCTTAACTGCTCGCTGTATAGCCTGTAATATCTTATACTTCCAGTTTATAGGCGGCTTCTCTAAGCCCTGTTATAAGAAAGACGATGTTATACTCTCACCGATCTGTAAACCGCCTAAGTACTTATATAGCCTCCTTATAGGCGATAACCTACGCTGCTACACCTTCTAGACACACTTATACGTATATAACTATGCCTTTATGTTTATATCTATAAGCTATAAGAAGGATACGCGGATCGACCCTACTACTAGTAAGATCTAGTGCTTTTAGATCTATAGGTAGCTCTTTCACTACTATAGCCTCTTATAGCCGGCGTCTTACGAGGTGCCTTCCTTTATACAGCTCTTCTTTTATAACCTAGCGTATATAATAGACATTCGTACTAACTAGTACTTATAGCTTAACCGGACGATCCTTTTACAGCTTATAGAGGTGCTTATAGACTGTAACCTGTTTATTTCCTTATATAAGATAGCTTATAAGCGACTTACGACCTAGTAAGCTGACTTTCGGATCCTTCTTAACCTATAACTATGCTTAGTTATCGAGGCGGGCGTAGATCGACGCTAGGAGAACCTCTCTACGAGTAACGAGGTTATAGTAATTATCCTAGACGAGTTTATAAATATAAGCTGTTATAACTTAGTTCTTACGATCCGCGAGACAGGCTAAGACCGTCTGTAACTCTATACGATTAATATTACTTACCTAGTATATATGCCTCTTTACTACGTCCTCCTGTTCTTATACAGCGACCTAGGCTAGTACTATAGTCTTTAGTTACGAGATCGTTATAGGACCCGTTAGCGGACGCGGCTCGAGTAACGAGCCTTTTACTAGTACTACCTTTATATCCGTTAGGCCTTCTCCTCGCTCTTCTATGCCGGCCGACTCTTGTAGTAATATATCGTCGATGTGTATATTACCTACGAGACGATAGTACTCGACTGGCTTCGGACATACTAGTAGAGTATCCGCGCGGACGTATATACTAGGCTTACGGACGCTCTAATCTGGTAGGACGTAAATATAGGCGACCTCGGCCGCTGGTTTATTCTCTTATTAAGCTTTACAGGTAGTGACCGCTTTATATACTAGCTCTTCTAGGACTCTATAGCTATTATACGATACTTTAGTAAGCTAAGCTTTTTTATTACCTTTATAGCTAACCTGCGCTAGCCTGAAATTACCGAGAACCTCTTACGCGGATAGTAAGCTATAGACCGCCTAGATCTTATTACCTATGTCTTTGCTCTTAAGGTTAAGGAGCTACTTATAGACCTGAAAAACCACCTCTTTAGTTCGTATATAGGCTATGTATATACAATCGAGTACTAGAAGCGAGGCCTGCTATATATACACCTCTTGCTCTTCCTTAGGTAAGACGCGGCCTTTCTTACGCCTAAGCTAATTAACAAGGTCGTTTACGCTAAGCTTCCGGATCCTTTATAGGACTCTATAGGTAAACTTATAGACGTAGTAATCTGGAATATAACCTATAGTCTATATAGACTTAACAACTACTCGAAAGCGTCTTATATAGACTATAAGAACCTAACAAGCCCTCTAATATACTAAAAGCGGTTTCTAAAGACATTTACAGCTACGACAGTCGTTTATAAGAACGAGTATCCTAAGTACTACTGCTAAGATAATAGGCGTACCTTTATAGTCTATAAACTAGGCTTTCCAGATTAGGAAGTCGTCTGTGATAACCGCTAAGTAATCCTATATAACCTATACTTACTTTAGAAGTTCCGCTCCTACTTAAACGTCGAGGTATATATAATAGTTAAGGCTGTGAAGTATATTTATAAGTACGTCTATAAGAGGACGGACCGTACGACGGTTATAGTCTTAGGTATAGACAACGAGATTACTTGTTATGTCTAAGCACGGTACGTAAGTCTTATAGAGGCCTTCTAGCGATTGTTCGAGTATAGTACCTACTAAGAGTTTCCTCTAGTCTAGCACCTCGCTGTCTACCTACCTAGGTAGTATATAGTCTACTTTATAGACGACCTCTCCTCTAAATAAGTAGCTGCGAAAGCTGTAAACGCCCGCTTAACCTTAATAGCTTTCTTTAAGTATAATACTATATACGAGGACGGACGCCGGTACCTATACTATGAGTTCCTATAGTATTACGTGTAGAAAGTAGATTATAGGATCTAGGTAAAGCGTTAGCACAGGTTTTGTATTAGCTGTATATATCACTGTAATCTAGTTTCAGGTAAGCGGTACTATTTATAGCTCTTACTAACGGCCGTTCACAGTCCGCGGTCTTTTAAGAAGCTATATATTATTAACAGCGTCTGTTATCTAACGTACTAAGCTGCCTATATCGCGCGTAGCCTAGCTAAGAATAACTAAGAGTAGTTCTAGTACTTTAATAAGGTAATACTCTTTATAACCGGCTACGGTTTACAAACGCTCTTTCTTACAGGTATCTGTCAGTAGCTAATTACAGACCTACGAGCTATCTAGGACCGGTTTAAGAAGCATTTTTATAATAACTTAGTCTAGAAGCTAGCCTATAACCAGTCTATTAGCTTCCTACTCTCCCTAGTCGATCCTTACTACGACTATAGCCTCTTCTTACTTAGTCTCGGTCTTACGGATCTTTAACAGACGCTTATAGATGCTAGCCTGCTCGAGAACGTCTTTAACTAGACTATAAGCTACTGTATAGCTGACTAGCAGGTTGACCTTGCCCGCGAGACGTCCCTAGCGTCTATAAAGTAAGCTTAGCTTAACCCGGACCAGTATACCTGCTTTTAGACGATTATAGCAGCTATTATAGACGACCTGTAAACTGCTTATTTCTACCTACAAGGCCTAGTAGTACTAGTAAGACCTTCCTTTACCAGACCTTATACTACTATTACTAGAGTTAAGGTAAGTTAGTTCTTTATATAGTATTAACTAGTATTATAGCCCTACTTCTTCTTAATAGACGGACCTCTTATTCCTAGTTTAAGATCTCTCTTAAGCTAAATAAGTCGTCTATAAGCACGATTATAAAGATAAGTCGACTAGGTATATACCTTTGCTCTATAGACCTGATTATCTAGGACAAGGTGCTTATATAATATAAGTACTACTTTAAGGTTATATATCAGCTAATAGTTAACTTACGATCCGTTATAGACGATACTCTCTTTAGAGAGGTGCTTATAATCCTCGGCAGCGACTTTATACAGATTCTACTAGTAGTTCTACGTAGTTTATAAGCAGATATTATACAAGCGTGCTTATAGCGTACGTGGATCTAGCTACGGCTCTGTCAGCTCTCTTTACAGATGAATATACGCGTCTATAATAACCTGTTAGAGTAAGATTTTATAAGCTAGATTAGTAGTCTTCTATACGATTTGTCTTTAAATAGGCAGATTACGCTCCTACTCTTTATCCTACGTGCCGGGTTAGTTATAGACCTGATCGACTATGTCTACCTGTAAGAGCGCCTTTTATAGGCACCTAGTGACTACTAGGCCTTTCGTAGATAGGCAATCCTCTCTATACGAAACGATATAGTCCGCGAACTGAACTAGACGATCCTAAGTACCTTCCTAGATTAAGAGTAGACGTATTTAGCAGTCGATTCGGCCGACGTAAATAAGGCAGATCTAGAGATTATTAAATTACCTCTAGAAGTCTTATAATATATATGTCTTCCTAGTCTCCCGCTCTTAAGACTATAGCTTAAGGTCGGCGCGTCTATAATACTCTTATAGAACCTGTGCTTATAAGAAGGGCTTTATAACAGGTCGTAGATAGCTATCTATAGCCTAGAGAGGTTTATAATCTAAGTCCAGCTACTCGGCGGCGACTTTGACAGCTAATTATAGACGATTCCACGGATTAAGCTCTAGTCTACAGATTAGCAGTTATCCTTTACCCTCTTCTATAAGCAGTTCCTAATTACGCTATCCTTTGCTATAACTATTAATAAGTTATAAGAGTAGTCCTTTAAGTTAGTAGGCATCGACCTACGGTTACTAGTCTTTTCTCATAGTTAATTCTATGTTATAGCTTCGTATATAACCTCTAAAGCAGGCCTCTATATTCTTTTACCTCCTAATATAACCTGTACTTATAATATAGTATACCTAGAAATATTATAAGGTCTTGCTTACTTGGTTTACTTCGCTTATAGGTGGCTTTTTTCGCTTACGAGCTCTTTACAGGTACTTAGCGGCCCGCTTTCCTTTATCTTATCTATAATTATCTATAACTACCTCTAACCTCCTGTTTCTTAAAGCCTACGCCAGCGAGCGCTAGCGAGCTGCTTAAAACTCGTAAAAGAAGCTTTAGATACTCTACTATCTTACTAATATTATAACTATAAAATATAGCTAGAAGAAACAGATACTCTTAGATATTCTCTAGTATATAAGATATCGACTAAAGAGCTACTTACTACAAAGGAATATATCTTAGATAACCTTTATAAGGGATTTATAAAGTATAGCTAGTCTTCTTTTACTACTCTAGTACTATTTATAAAGAAGGTAGACAGAAGACTACGCTTTTATATTAACTTCTAGAAGCTTAATAACCTTACTTAAAAAGACTACTATCTACTTCCTCTTATTAACAAAATACTAGTACGTATTAGTTAAGCTTATATCTTTATAAAACTCGATATCTACTAAGCTTTTTATTATATACGAATAGATCCTAATTCTAAAGAACTAACTACTTTCTATATATATTATAGAATATATAAGTATAAGGTTCTACTCTTTAGACTTATAAATAGACTATCTACGTACTAGTAGTATATAAATAACGTACTTTTTAACTATTTAGACGATTTCTACTCTACTTACTTAGACGATATCCTTATCTATTCTTCGAATATATTAGAGTACGAGGAATACGTATAAAAAGTCTTCTAATAACTACGAGATACTAGCTTATAAGTAGATATTAAGAAATATAAATTCGATGTTAAGAAGATAAAATATCTTAGCTTTATTATTAGAACTAATAGTATTAAAGTAGATCTAGAAAAAGTTATAGTAGTTTAGAATTAGTAAGCACTAGATATAGTAAAAGGCGTTTAGAGCTTTCTAGGCTTTTATAACTTCTATTAGAGGTTTATACATAGTTATAGAATTATTATAAAGCTACTTATACGTCTAATAAAGGATAATATCTTTTAACTACGATAAAAGCTACTAGGACACTTTTAAGAAGCTAAAAGAATATCTTATAATAGTACTAGTTCTTTATTATTACTTTCTAAAGCTTTTTATAATAATCGAGATAGACGTCTTAGATAGAATAATCGCTAGAATACTATAATAATAGTAAGTAGACGGCGAATAGTACCTAGTAGCTTACTTTAGTAAGGTTATATCCTTAGCTAAGTATAATTACGAAATTTATAATAAAGAGATACTTATAATTATACGCTCGCTTATAGAATAGAGACTAGAATTATAAAGCACGTATAAGAAATTCTATATTTATATTAATTATAAAGTACTTAAGTACTTTATAATAACAAAGTAGCTTACTATATATTAAGCTAGATAGGCTAAAGCTTTAGCTAAATACTACTTTATAATAATATACTATTCTAGAAAGAAGAATAGAAAGACAGACGCTTTAATATAAAAAGTAGATAAATTATAGACTTAGAAGAAGCTAAAAGAATAATACTAGACTCGTATACTCTTAACAAAGGAACAGGTTAATATAGAAGTACTTAAAGACTTCGAGGTCGAAATAAGCTCTATTATACTAGCTCTAGTCGACGACGATTACTTCTAAGAGTCTCTTACGCTCTCTAAACGAATTCGTAAAGTAAATAAGAATACTAAGACACTTTAAGCTTTATAATTATAAGCTAAGAAAGACGAAGACTCTTCGTATATCTTAGAGGAAGACCTACTACTTTATTTAGACTACTTAATAGTATAAGATATTAATACTTTATAAATAGACCTAATCTATAAAGTATGTAACTAGGTACTACTAGCTTACTCTAGACGAGATAAGACCTACTAGATCCTTTACTTAAGATATATCTAGCGAAATATAAAATCTAATATTATATAATACGTATATAATTATTATAAATATTAAAGAGTAGATATACTAAGAGATAAGACTCTTAGTTATCTATATCTACTTCTAGTTCTATTATATATATAGTAATACGTAGTAATAGACTTTAAATCCTTCCTAGCTAATAAGTACGGCTTTAATAACGTATTTATAGTTATTAACTAATTATCTAAATAATCTATCTCTATTATATAGTAAAAGGAAGTAATAGCTAAGTAGATAGCTAAGCTATACTTATAGCACGTATTATAATACTATAAAATCCTAGAAAGTATTATCTCTAATAGAGGCCCTTAGTTTATCTTTACTTTCTAGTAAGAATTTATACGAATTCTTAGCGTCTAGCTTCGACTTTCGACTATAAACTATGTCTAGATAGACGGATAAACTGAAATTATAAACTAGTATCTAGATTAATACTTATAGCTATATATAAATTACTACTAGAATAATTAGTTAGAGCTACTTCTAATAATAGACCACGCTTAGCTTATACTACCTTATAGTACTATTAGAATATCTCTATTCGAATTATAAAAGAGCTACTTACTAAGAACGTCTTTTAACTAGTATATACCTAAACCCTCGACTATATAAGAGAGACTATTATAAGAAGAAGCTATAGTAGTTATAAAGACTCTTTAAGAAGTACTAGACGTTAGCTAAGTAAATATAGTAAAAGCTTAAGAAAAGAAAGAATAAGACGTAAATAGATATAGATAAGAAGTAGACTTTATAGTTAGTAATATAGTTTTTATTACTATAAAGAACTAGAATATATAAAGACCTAGCTAGAAGTTAGATCACTAGATAGCTAGACCTTTTAAGATTCTTAAGAAAGTTAGCTCTGCTTTTCAACTCTAGTTACTATTCTCTATTAGAGTCTATCTTATCTTTATACTAGAGAAGTTATATAAAGCTTTAGACGATCCTCTACTTAGATAAGTAAGTATACTACTTCTACTAATTATCGTCGACAAAGAAGAATAGGAAGTTAAGAAAGTACTTATAAGTAAGATATATATTACGAATTACAGTTACGTAGTAAGTAGTTTAGACAGCGCTCTAATAGAATAAGGTACGACATCTAGGAATAGAAGATAGTATAAGAGGAAATTAGTAATATAGAAGGCATTTAAGGGTTTCAGGATCTCACTGTTGTAAGGCTGTTGGAAGTCACGTGTGATTACGTGACGTGATCGCTTATATCGTCTTAATCGCTGTAATCGCGAGCGATATAAGCGATATAAGCGATGTAAGCGATATACTTAGAGAACGAAGGTTCTATATAAGACTAGCACGTCTGTTATTAGATAGAAGCTTCGTACTTAACTTTAGTTATTAATCTTATTATCTTATTTAATATCTTTAATATAAAGTAATAAGTTTACTTCTAAGTAAATAACCTAGTATATCTATACTTCTTACTTATATACTAACCTTTAAGACTTAGTTATCTTTATTTAGTTTATTTAAGTTTTATTATACTTTAAGCACCTATTTAGAAGTTTAGTCGCTATAGCCTTAGTAACTCCCGTCGCCGTAGCTAGTCTAAATACTAGTTAAGTTAATATTATAGGAATATCTAGAAGCGCTACTAGAAGAATATCTACTAGTACGTAGTTAGTTAGAAACGACGACAATATTAGTATACTAGACGCCCCCGAGCCTTATAAGGTCGAAGTACTTATTATAGGCCGAATATAAAGAGGTTAATAGATAAGGTTGTCTTTATTATAAGAAGAATTAACTAAGGAAGGAAAGAGAAGAAGTCTATTCTACGTACGAGGGAAGAGGTCTTATACCTCTTACCTCGAGGTTCTTTAGTAAGTATAAGCTATAAGGAACTAAGATGTCGTTATAGCTCTCGTTATAGCTTTCGTTATCGAGGTGATTACCGAGTAAGGTAATTGCTAAGGTTATTATATAAGGTTACGTGTTTATATAAAGGTCGGTAGACCGAGTACTCTTCGGGTATAAACTGTTATATTACTCCCTCTTTTATCCTCTAGAGGTTATAAGCTCTTATATCTTCTAGAGCGTCTTAAGACTCCTAGGTTAGCTTAGTATATCCTTCTTATTTTACTAGTAGCTTACTAGCACGTCCTTATTCTTTTCCTTTTCGTTTATTAAGAATCGCTTCTACTACGTATTCCTGGTCGTCTTCGAGGATCTCTAGCCTAGGTTAATCGTCGTCTTAAACTTAACTTAGTAGTAGGTTATTCAAGGCTAGTCGTAGAAGCTAGCTATAGAATACGTTGTAGATTCTAGGAAGAGTATCTAAGTAATAACTATACGTTCTAATTACTTCTAATACTATATATTTAGCTTACTTTGTATTAAGCTTCTTTAACTTCCTTATTATATAAATGCTTTATAGGTTTAGCTAGACTTTGTCTCTAACTTTAAAGCTTAGCGTTTATTGTCTTCTTTTGTTTATAACGTCTTCTATCGTTTACTACGTAGTAGCTATTACTAACTATACCTATTCCTATACTTCTTTAAGCTTTTATACGATTCTATTAGCTCTCTAAATTAGCGATCATAGTATAGCTTTATTTAAGAGTTTATACTAGATATCTAGTAGCTTAGTATAATATCTGTATTTAAGGAAGAAAGAGCTTACTTTTATAGCTAATACTATTTAATTATTAATTACTAATTCTATAAATAGTAGTAGTTCTTCTTAGTCGTCTTAAGTGTAATTTATAAACATTTATAGATAGGTTTCTACTATCTAGTTTATTTACTCTATAGATCTATCTATTTCTAGGTAAAAAGTAGTAGAGAGCTTTTATATAATTTCTAAGAAAGAATATACTCTTATTTAAAGGTAGCCTATAAACTACGTTTCTTAATCTAATACTATTGCTTTTAGTAGATAGTATTTATAATAAAAGGTTTAAATAAACTATCTAGTAACTGTCTTAGATATAATATCCTTTAAGCTATTATAGATTATTCCTTTACCTAGTTTATTTATAATTATAACTATGTTTATATATCTATTACTTTCTAGTAACTCGACTATAAAGTCTATTAAAATTTCGCTCTAGATTCGGTTAAGAACTAGTAAAGGTTTTAAGAATCCTTACTATACGTCTCTCTAAGCTTTATTCCTTTTATAAGTGTTATAGTTTTATATAAACCTTTAAACGTCTTATAATATCTAAGGCTAGAAGTATTATTATAAGAGGATCTAGGCTATACTTTCTCGTCTAAGGTAACTATAGAGCTTTAAATCGTATATAGACTAGATTATCTTCGTATATAGTTCTTTGTTATTTAGAACCTATAACTAGTTTCTAAACCTTAGCTTTCCTTTGTTTATAAGTATATATTTAGATATTAATATCTTAAGTTTTAAGCTAGTAGAGAACGTTCTTTTACTTTATTATATAACGTCTTTTATTACTTAATAGTTAGTATCCGCTTCTTTAGCTATTATCTAGAGTTCTTAAAAAGTCTTTTTATTATTTAAGAGTACTTCTTATATATCTTCTTACGTTTATATAGGTTCTTACGTCTATACTAGGTTCGCTTTTATAATTCCTAGAATCTATTCTTCTTCGTTTATAAACTTAAAGAGTTACTTTATATAATAATCGACTCGTTTATTTATAATATTATCTAGTATATCTTATTTATATTATAAAAGAGCGTTAGCTTAAATATTATCTTTCTCTTAAATATATATAATCTTAAAATTATATTTTAAAAGAGCTAAGAACTATTATATTTATTGTTTTATAAGCTTCTAAACTATTATAAAGTACTTAAGGTTCTTATAGTCTATTTAAATCTTAAAGCTATCTACGCTTCGTAACTCGAGATTCTAAGTCTCTAAGTACTATATAATAGCTAGTATCTCCTTATTATAGATTTTATAGTTATACTTAGTAAGTAAGTTCTTCTTTAAAAAGAAAGTATAGAGGCGTAAGAGTCTTTTATCGTTATATTATATAAGTATATTACTAATATACTAGCTAGAAGAGTCTGTTTTTATAATTGTTTATCTTTCGCAGTTAAAACGTATAAGAGCAGAGGCTATAGTAAACATATACTTAAGTTATTTAAAGATATTTTAATATTCGTTCGTCTATATAAATATATGTTCCTTATAAGTAAGTTCTATAAGAGGTCTTATAATATTAGAATAGTCTTTAATAAAGTTTTAGTAGAAGTTTATAAAGCCTAAGAAACTTTATATAGTCTTAACTATTATAGGTACTTCCTATTTAAGGATTACTTTAACCTTTTCTAGATCTATTTCTACCTCTAAGTTAATATTAAGAATAAACCTTAAATACTTTATTTATATAACTAAGAATTCGTATTTATTAATATTAAGAAAGAGCTCTACTTCTTTAAGCTTCTTTAAAACAAGCTTAACTTATTCTTTATATTCTTTAAGTATTCTATCTATAAAGATTAGAATATTATTTATATAAGTAGAGTAGAAGTTATTAAGGTATTTCTATAGTATCTAGTTAATATATCTTTAAAATATACTTAGTACGTTTATAAGTCTAAAAGAGGTAACTAGCTATTTATATAATCTATATCTTATATAGAAAGCTATCTTCTATTTATCTTCTTTTATAATCTAGATTCTATAAAAAGCCTAGCTTACGTCGAGTTTTATATACTATTTTACCTTACTAGCTCGTTATAAGGTTTTATAGATTAGAGGAAGTAGGTACTAGTCCTTTTATATAACTTTATTTAGAACGTAGTAATCGATATAGAACCGTAGACCTTCTCCTAGCTTTTATATAAAGAGTATAGAGGTAGTAGTAGAAGAGTTACTAACTCGAATCTAGCCTTTATCTATATATTCTATAAGCGTTCTTCAAAAGACTAGAAGTTTATTATAAGACATATTATAGAGTAGCTTTTAAGAAACCGTAGCTTCCTTTCTATCTTCTATTATAAGTTCGATCTAGTAGTCTATTCTATTACCTTATAGAGGAGGTACCTTATCTAAGTCTTTTAGACTAAAAGTACTAAGGTAATCCTAGAACTATAGTAGTAGCTTTATTTAAGGATCTGTCTTCGTCTTCTTTATCTTCTTAAGAGCCTTTATAATATCTCGTAAGCTAGCTAAGAATACTTATATATTTTAATAAGATTTATTTGTTATTATCTAAAAGGCCTTAATAGAGATAGGTAGGCAATCGATAGAGGAGTTTGTATAGTAGTTTACTTCTAGTCTTTTAGCTTAATTCTTTATAAGTGTATTTGTTAAGAAGATAAGGTATTCTAAAGTAAGACTGTTAATTTAAGCGTCTTACTTAATAATCTAGAGAAGTCTTAAAATCATATTATATAACTCTAAGTAAGAAACGATATAGAGAAACGACCTAGCTTTATAGTATCTATCGATGTCTAAGGAGACAGTAGTAACTTCTGTTACTATATTATCTAAGAGAGTATTAAAGCTAGAGAGTGTTACGAATCACGTTATATATAGTAAGTAGTCTAGACGGCGCTCTAATAGGACAAGGCACGATATCTAGGAAATAGAAGGTAACACGGGAGGGAATTAGTAATATAAAGGCATTTAGGTATTCTAGGATCTTACTATTAGACGGCCGTTGGTAATCACGTGATAGATCCCCTCAGATCTCTTAAGAGATCTAGAGGGATCTAGGGATCTAGGCTTATATAGGGATCTAGGTAGTACGAAGGAATCTATATATACTAGCACGTCTGCTATTAGATAGGAGCTTCGTACTTAACTTTAGTTATTAATCTTATTATCTTATTTAATATCTTTGATATAAGTAACGAGTTTACTTCTAAGTAAATAACCTAGCGTATCTATACTTCTTACTTATATACTAACCTTCGAGACTTAGTTATCTTTGTTTAGTTTATTTGAGTTTTATTATACTTTAAGCACCTGCTTAGAAGTTCAGTTGCTATGGCCCTAGTAACCTCCGCCGTAGTAGCTAGCTCGAATGCTAGTCGAGTTAACGTCGTAGGAACATCTAGAAGTATAACTAGAAGGACACCTGCCGGTATATAGTTAACTAGGAACGACGACAATGTTAGTATACTAGACGCCTCTAAGCTCTATAAGGTTAAAGCACTTGAATCTATTAAAGTTAAGATACTAGATACGTATTATAGGAAGCGAAAGGAACTCGACTTATTCCTTCTCTAAATAGACATCTACTTTAACTTTAATTCTAATAAGTTCGAAGGTAATTATAACTTACGAACTATCTTTGCTATCTCCTACCTTAGAGGATTAGTATTAGAATAGGCTTAGCTATACTTAGAGGACTTCTTTAAGAATAAGAATAAAGATAGAAAGATAGAATTAACTAAGATTATATTTAAATCTTAGAGAGGATTTAAGATAACTATTAGAAAAGTCTTTAGAGACTTCGATATAATCTAAACAGCTATATATAAGCTTTTAGAATTATACTAGACTAGATTAGTAATAGATTACGCTAATAAGTTTTAATATTATAAAACAAAGTTAGAATAGAATATAATCACTCTTATAAAACTCTTTTATAGAGGATTAAAGATATATATCTATAAAGAAATAGCTAAGTAGAATATATAATTCTTAACTATTATAAGTATAATTAAGGAAGTTGTCTAACTAGACAATCGCCTATATAAATTTAGAAAGAGTAACCCTAGACATAGGGAAAAGAGTAAAGAGTTAGGAAAGTAGAAGTACTCTTACGCTAGTAAACATAGTAAGGAGGTAAACGCTATATAGAAGAAAACCTTTCTAAAGAAAGAAGGACTTTCCTAGAAAGAGCGAAATCGTCGATATAAGTAGAACTTATATTATAATTATAGCTAACTAGGCTATAGAGCAAATAAGTATAGTAAGAAGAAAGACTCTAAGGGAAAGAAACAAATCAATACTACTATTTAACAATAGATAGCCTTAACCGATTATATTAAACTTATAAATAAGAAGCTTAAAGCACGAGAATATAGAACCTAAATTAAAAATAACAAAGAAATTAGTAGAGTATAAGATACTAATAATAATAAGGATCTACTTCTTAAAGAATATTATAATATATAATTAGTAATAGAATCTAAGCAACCTTTTTAAGTAGAATACGAATCACTACTATTAACTAGTTCTTTAGAGACATCGGATTCATCTTCTAGTTTAGAAAGAGAAATAAAGAATAAGAACCCCGAAGTTAGAGAAACTTAGGCTTTTCTTAAAACCTTTAAACAAGGAAATCGATAGGTATATATTAATAATTAGAAACTAGATTTCTAGAGTCCTTATATAATATAAGGAGTTAACCTAACTATCTTAACAACGTATATAGTTATAAGTAATAACCCTAAAACGATAACTCTAGTTAGCCTAATTACTAGACAGAAAACTATTAAAGAGAAGGAACTAGAACAGGAACGTTAACTAGTTAAAAAACCTAGCTACTCTAAAGTAGAGGATATATAGAAAATATATAATATATTAGATAAAATCAGTATATAGACATAGCAAGTTCTAATAGGATTTAAGAAACGAATTAAAACCTCTTTTCTTAGAACACTGTCTAAAGATATTATACTAAAGGAATTTAAGTAATATATTATTATTACGTTAATTAGAAATAATAGGTTAGTATTTAGAAAATACAACTTATAACAACTATTTAGTATACTATTCTAGGAGTAAAGAGAGCTCGATATAACTAGGTAGGCTAAGACAGAACCAGAGGAATTATACTATCTATTAGTAAGAGAACTATAGTTTATAGAAACAGTTTAAGAGATAATAGTATAATAGATAAGATATAAACTAAGTCTAACCTTAGACTAGTTATTATAGAAACGATTTAAAGGAATATTACTAGAACCTACTAGAATAGTAGAATATTATTAGATATACGAAGTAGTATTATCAGATAAAGAAGAAGTAGTATTCTTTTCTTAGTCTAGGATTCGAGCTATTAAGGAAAAGAATTTAAGGGATTATATATTCAAAGTTTACTATATAAAACTAGAGATAAGTATACTAGAAGCTACTTTAGATTATCTATATATAAGAGAACTATAGTTTATAGAAGCTATTTTAGAAACTAGTTATAAATAGATCTAATACAACTACGAATAAACACTAAAGCGATTTATAAGAGGAATTCCTAAAACTATAGGAATTATAGAATATAGATTAGTATACGAGGTAGTATACGCTAATAAGGAAAGAGTAAGATTCTTTCTATAGTATAAGAACGAGGAAAGAAGGAATTATAATTAAGAAAATCGATCTTTCGAAGTCTAATATGTTAAAGCAAAGTTAGACGCTACTTTAGGAGAAAGACAGTTAGTAATAACTATAAAAATAAGAGGGAAAAAGTTATAAGTTATAATAGACTTAGGAGTAATAAGCAACTTTATCTCTCTAATAGCTTAGGAAAAGCTAAACATTCTAATTAAAGGGATAAGACTATATCGACTAGGAGTAGTTAATAGAACGGATATTATATATTAAAATAGAATTATTAATTAGTAAACTATTCTAATAGAAATTATTATTAAAGAATACTACTTAGATATATAATTCAATATTATTAAAATAGGAAGTAAGAAAGTAATACTTAGTATACTATAGATTTAGAAACATAATCTAGAAATCAACTAGAAGGCTAGAATAATAACCTTTAGTTGATATAAATATATAGGTTTATATTTATAACTTCAAAGCTAGAACAAGGTTAGTACTATCTCTTCTAAAGCGCTAGGACACCTTGTCTAGGGTCCTCTACAGGTTAGTAAGAAAGCTAATAATAGAATACCTATGTAGTATAGAGAATTTAGAGCTTTGTTTAAAAACCTAGAAGACTTACGAGCCTTACTAGAATATTACTTATAGGATTATAAGATTAAATTAAAAGAGGGTTATTATCTCTTAAAGTAGAAGCTTCGGTTATATAACTAGAAAAGTCTATAGAGAATAGAAAGTTATATAAAGGAAGGTATTAAGAAGGGATATATTAGAAGATCTAAGTTACTAATTACCTTTAATATGCTTATTATTAAGAAGAAAGACGACCTAGATAGAAGAGTATATGTTAATTATTAAGAAGTAAATCACGCTATAGTTAAGGACGCTTATCTACTACTACCTAGCTAATACTTATAGAATAAGTTAGATAAGGTAGTACGATTTACGAAACTAGATTAATAAAACGTCTATAGACTTATATAAATAAAAGTTAGAGACGAATAGAAGATAGTATTTGCCTTACTATTAGACTTCTACGAATATACAGTTATGCTATTTAGACTTTATAATATACTAGCTATATATTAGAGATAAAATAATAATATTTTAAGGGATCTTTTAAAAGTAATAGTAATTTATTACTTAGATAATATTCTAATCTTCTTAGAAAAAGAAGAAGAATATAAGAGATATATTAGAGAAGTTTTATAATAACTTATAAAAGTAAACTCTTAGTTAAAACTCTTGAAATACGAGTTTAGAGTAACTTAGACACTTTTCCTAAGATAGGTATTTAGCCTAGAAAAAATAGAAATAGATTTAGCAAAGATCTAAGACATCTTAAACTAGAAATTACTAGAGAATATAAAAGATATATAGTCTTTTCTTAGATTTATAAACTTTTACTATCTATTTATATAAGACTATATAAAGATTATTAAACTAATATCAGTACTAGTTAAGAAAGCTATTAAGTTTATATAGAGTAAATAAGTAGAGAATGCTTTTTAGAAAATTAAAGTAAAATTTATAGAAAAATCTACTTTATATAATTTTAATATAGATAAACCTAGTATAATCGAAATAGACGTCTTAGATATAGTAGTAGGTATGATTTATCTATAACTAAATAATAAGAGAAAACTTATACTTATTATATATTATTCTAAAACATTTAACCTAGTATAATAAAACTATAGTATTTTTAATAAGGAACTGCTTACTATAGTATTAGCTTTAGAATACTAGAGAATTTATTTATAGCTAGTAAAATACCTAGTTATAGTTTTATCTAACTACGAGAACCTTAGAACGTTTACTATAATAAAGGAACTTATAATAAGACGATTAGTTAGATAGTTAGAGATATTAGAAGGATTTAATATTATTATCTAATATATAAAAGGAACGTCGAATACTTAAGCTAATGCTTTTAGCTAAAAACCTAGATATAAGAGAAATAAGAAGTATAAAAAGATTATAATCTTAAAAACTCTTAAGAATAGAGACTTAGTACTTACTATATATAAGATAGTAGTAATAAACGATATCTAGATAGATAAAATTTAGAATATATATAAAGGTTATAACTAGTATATAAAAGGAAAATTATAGGTTCCTAGCTTATATATAAAAGAATTTATATAGGAATACTATATTATACTTATCTACGAATACTAAGGAATTCGTAGAACCTTTTAGAGAATAAGATAATACTACTATGTTAATCGGTTATCTATGATAGTTAAGGAAGTATTAGTAGAATATAATATCTATACTAGGAATAAGGCTTCCTACTATACTCCTTATAGATAGATAAACACTACTCTAATACTATAGATATCTTAGAAATTAATATTTATAGATTTTATTATTAAACTACTAAAATCTAAAGACCTAATAATAGGAGTTAAATATAATATAATCCTAGTTATTATAGAACGACTTATAAAGTATATAATTCTAATAGTATATATAGAGTCGAGTATAGCTAAGGAACTAGCATTTATATTCCTTAGAGAAGTAGTCTTAAGATATAGACTACTAGAAGAAATACTCTTAGATAGAGATAAGCTTTTTACCTTAAAATTTTAGATTGCTCTTATAGAACGATTAGGTATAAAAAGAAAGCTCTCTATAGCTTTCTACTCTTAAATAAATAGAGGAAATAAACAGATGAATTAAGTAGTTAAAACATACCTTTATTATTATATAAACTACTAGTAAGATAACTAGGTAGAGCTACTACCTTTAGTATAGTTTGCCTATAATAGTTTAGTAATAGAAATAATACTTATTATACTATTCTATACTAATTTTAAGTATAAATTATTAGTATATCAAGAACTACTGTCTATAACTATTAACAACTAACTTACTTATATTTATATCTTAAAAATTAAGAGTCTATATAAGGAACTTATAAAGGACCTATAATTTATAGTAGAAAGAAATACGTACTACTATAATAAACAACGTAGTTAGGAGCTAATACTAAAAGAGGGGGATAAAGTCTACTTAGTATAAAAAAACATCGATATAAAAAGACTAAGTAATAAACTAGATTATAAAAAACTTAGACTATTTAAAATTAAACGAGTTAAGAGACCTTTAAATTATAAATTAGTACTACTAAAGATAATAAACATCTACCTAGTATTCTATATATCCTTACTCGAACTAGTACTACTAAGAGTACTACTAGCCCTATTTATAGAAATTCAACTAGTTAATCTAAATACTAAATATAAAGTTAAGAGGATTCTTAACTATAAGATTATTAAAGGTAAGATTAAATATTTAATTAAATAGTTAGATTACTTATACTTAGAAAACACTTAAGAGCTAAGAGGTAATCTTAATTATTACCTAGTAGAACTTTAGAAGTTTTATTAGGAAAACCTAGGTTTACCTATATCTTATAGTCTAAAGGAAAAGCTATAAGAAAGGCTAGGTTAAGGACTATCTTAGATTAGGAATTAGTAGGAATAGGCAGAGCCGCTAGATAAGTAACCTCTGCCTCCCGCTACTCTTATTCCTCTCTCTCTTTCTCCTCCTTCTCTTTCTTTTCTGCCTTCTTAACAGCGTTAAGTTTATTAAGAAAACGAAGTCCTTAATAGGACATTTTACGTCGCCTTTCTTTAAGAAAGGCCTTCTACTTTCGTAACCGTAGAATCTTCGCTATCGCCTCCTTCTCTTCTCTATCTAATTTCTCCTCTTATCTTTCAATAGAGGACTGGTTACTAGTATAGGGAACGTTCTTCTCCTAGGCATCGTTAGTTCTATTACATTTTAGCTTTAAATAGACGTATTTAGAATATTAAGAAGATTAAGAGGTATTAATAAAACATCTACGTTTTTAGGAAGCGTAGTAAGAATATAGTAATATTTTATTATAAACTATTTTAATACTTTTTATAAGAAGTATTTATTCTTCTTTCTTCTTTTATATAAGGTAGGATATAATAGAAAGGAAAGGATACTACTAGTACCTTAACTAAGTTTCTTAGCTTATACTTAAGCGTAAGAACACGCTAGGCTAAGAAGAGGATAGTATTACAAATCACGTTATATATAGTAAGTAGTCTAGACAGCGCTCTAATAGAATAAGACACGATATCTAGGAAATAGAAGGTAACATAAGAGAGAATTAGTAATATAAAAGCATTTAAGTATTCTAGGATCTTACTATTAGACAGCCGTTGATAATTATGTAATAGATCCTCTTAGATCTCTTAAGAGATCTAAAGAGATCTAGAGATCTAGGCTTATATAGGGATCTAGGTAGTACGAAGGAATCTATATATACTAGCACGTCTACTATTAGATAGGAGCTTCGTATTTAACTTTAGTTATTAATCTTATTATCTTATTTAATATCTTTAATATAAGTAACGAGTTCACTTCTAAGTAAATAACCCGGCGTATCTATACTTCTTACCTATATACTAACCTTCGAGACTTAGTTATCTTTGTTTAGTTCGTTTGAGTTTCGTTATAGAGAGCTCTTAAGAGAAGATAGGAATACGCTAAAGGTTATTCTAGGTAGTAAAGGAGGAGCTAATAAGTCTATATAATAAATATCTAGAGTTAAGAAGAGTCTTTATAAAACACTCTTTATTAATTAATATAGAAACTAAAAACAAGAGACTGTTTATTAACTTCTCTTAAAACTTAATCTATTCTTCTACTACTTCCTTTAAAACCTTCTTCTACTTCTAATAGCGTCTTTTATTAGAAGCTACTCTTTTTCTAAATTATTAGAGTTAGAGACTTCTATAATTCTTCCTTTTCTCTTAACGTCTTCCTTCTAGATAGAAGTTATATAGACCTTCTTTATCGTCTACTTTATCTTTGTCTTATAGTTTTAGACTTAATATCTCTTAAGTCTATATCTTAGATAGAGGCCTAAGCTTTTCCTTTTAGTAAGAACTTTATCTAAGCTCTATTATAGTTTCTTTAGATAAGTAGAGAAGACTACTATAGTTAGTTCCTAGTCTATTATATTATATAAAGAACTGTTCTTAGATTTATATAAGGTTAAGGTTCTAGATAAAGTCGTTTATAGCTTCTTTGTTTACTAAGCTATAAGTTTAGTAACTTCGTTTAGCTAATTAGTAATTATTTATAATTGTTTATAGTATCTATTATAGGTACTATCTTCTTAGATGCTAATAGTTATAGTAATTAGCTTTATACTAAGAGTAGCTTTTAAGTAACCTTTCTTAATTATATTATTCTATCCCTAGCTAGAAGCTTCCAGGATTAGCTAATTAAATTTGTTAAGGAATTTACTAAAAGGCCTTTAGTCTTACTTTATTTAATTAATCTAGCTAAGCGCCTTTTACTATAGCTAAGAGTTATAGAACGTGGTATAAAGTTGTCTTATAAATTCTAAAACTGTGAACTTATTCTATAAGCGAGCGTATTCTATCTAAGGAAAAATCCTTATAGCTACGTCTTCTAAGAGTCTTCTAAAGGCGTACTAGACTCTTTCTTTCTCTTATCTAATTAATAGACTGTTAATTTCTAGCTTTGCTTATAAAAGGTCTTCGAATTAAGAAAAGAGGTAGGCGTAGGCGTAGGTTATAGAAGGTTAGAAGAAGGAAGTCTTCCTTTAAGCCTTATAAGAGCTTCTTCTTAATAGCTAGAAAGGTTAGCTATTGATTAGTTCTAACTTTTAGTAAGGAGCTATATCTCTTACTACTACTAGTTGAACATGTCTATTAACTACTACGGAGGTCCTTATATAGGTCCTTATATAGGTTCTTATACGTCTACTAAGTTTATATCTTCTATTATATTTATAGTCGTCTACTATATACTTTAGACTTGTTATATTTATAGCTGCTGCTTATATACTTAAAGCTTTTATATAAAACCGTGTGTTTCTATGTTTATAGCTGCCGCTTATATACTTAAGGCTCTGTATTTATAGCTGCCGCTTATATACTTAAGACTGTTATATAAAACCGTATATTTCTATATTTATAGCTACTGCTTATATACTTAAGGCTCTATATTTATAGCCGCTGCTTATATACTTAAGGCTGTTATATAAAACCTTATATTTTAACTATAAAGGATTTTCGTACTTATACTATATATATAAGAAAGGTTCGAAGGATCTACTATATATAGTTCGTTTAATATACTTAATAAGTAAATATAAGAGAGAATAAGTTAATTCTAATATTATAGGCTGAATATAAAGAGGTTAATAGATAAGGTTGTCTTTATTATAAGAAGAATTAACTAAGAAAGGAAAGAGAAGAAGTCTATTCTACGTACGAGAGAAGAGGTCTTATATCTCTTACCTCGAGGTTCTTTAGTAAGTATAAGCTATAAGGAACTAAGATGTCGTTATAGCTCTCGTTATAGCTTTCGTTATCGAGGTGATTACTAAGTGAGGTAATTGCCGAGGTTGTCACGTGAGGTCACGTGTTTGTACGACGGTCGGTAGACCGAGTACTCTTCGGGTGTAAACCGTTACAGTACTTAAGTCTATTAAAGTTAAGATACTAAATATATATTATAGAAAGCAAAAGAAACTTAACTCGTTTCTTCTTTAAATAGATATCTACTTTAACTTTAACTCTAATAAATTCAAAGGTAATTATAACTTATAAACTATCTTTACTATCTTCTACTTAAGAGGATTAGTATTAGAATAGGCTTAGCTATATTTAGAGAATTTCTTTAAGAATAAGAATAAAGATAGAAAGATAGAATTAACTAAGATTATATTTAAATCTTAGAAAGAATTTAAAGTAACTATTAGAAAAGTCTTTAGAGACTTCGATACTATCTAAACTACTATATATAAGCTTTTAGATTTATACTAAACTAGATTAGTAATAGATTATACTAATAAATTCTAATATTATAAAACAAAATTAAAATAGAATACTATTACTCTTATAAAACTCTTTTATAAAGGATTAAAGGTATATATTTATAAGAAAATAGTTAAATAAAACTTATAGTTTTAAACTATTATAAGTATAATTAAGGAAGTCGTCTAGTTAGACAACTGCTTATATAAATTTAGAAAGAGTAACTCTAGATATAAGAAGAAGAGTAAAGAGTTAGGAAAGTAGAAACACTCTTATACTAAATATAGTAAGAAGGTAAATACTATATAAAAAAAGACTCTTTTAAAGAAAGAAGAACTTTCCTAGAAAGAGTAAAATCGTTAACAGAAGTAGAACTTATATTATAACTATAGTCTCTCTAGCTATAGAGTAAATAAGTATAGTAAGAAGAAAGACTTTAAAAGAAAAGAATAGGTTAATACTACTGTTTAAAAGAAAGTAGCTTTACTTAATAAAATTAAACTTATAAACGCTAACCTCGAAGCTAGAGATTATAGTATATAGATTAAAATAGATGTCTTAGATATAATAGTAGATACTATATATCTATAGCTAAATAAAGGAATTAAGTTATAAGTTAGTAAGGTTTAGAATACTAATAATAATAGAGATCTACTACTTAAAGAATATTATAATATATAGTTAGAAATAGATTATAAATTATCTCTTTAAGTAAAATATAAAACTCTATTATTAATAAGTTTATTAGAATTATTAGAATTAATATCTAACTTATTAGAGATAGATTCGTAAATACTTAAGCTTAAATAGAGTAAAATATAGGTATTTATTAGAACTTTTAAGAGAGAGAATAGATAAGTATATATAGAAAGCTAGAAACCTAATTTTTAGAGCTTATATTCTACTTAGGAAATCAACTCTATAGTCTTAACTACTTATATAATAGTATAGAATAAGTAGGACTAAGTAATAATAGTTAGCCTTATTACTAGAAGAGAAACTATTAAATTTAAAGAACCTAGACTAGAATAAGTAATACTAAATAACTATCTAAAGAAGAGAGATTTATAAATAGTTACTAATCTAAAAGGGAATACTACTAAATAAGAGTAGTATTATCTAGAGGGTTTTAATAAATATAATAGATATCTAAAGTTAGATATTACTACCTACCTATCTAGTTAAGATTATAAGTTAGAAATTAATAAGAAGTATTAAGTACTAAGAGTAGAAAAAGGAATAGTAATATTATTTAAAAGATTAAGTAATTAGTAGATATTTAGAGTTGTTTAAGTAAACCTATAAGCTACTCTAATCTAAGAATTTTACTAACTAGTAGAAGGTAAATAATAGATTACTAAAATCTTATAAGAGGTAACTATTAAATAGGTTTATTATAAACTATATACTATATTAGACTAGTTAATAGAGAAATACTTTATTAAGACTCTTCTAAAACCTAAGAGAACTATAGAAGATAGTCTAATATATAAGATAGCTTTTTCTAATAATAAAAAGGTAATATTCTTCCTAGTATCTTAGAAAAGAGATACTAGTAAACGAAGATTTAAGGTTTATTATATTAAACTAGAAATTTATATTACTACTAAAGAAAATTAACTTATAGTAATAGTAAAGATAAGAGAGAAGGAACTCTAAGTCTTAATTAACTCTAGAATAATAAGTAATTTCCTTTCTCTAATAGCTCTAAAGAAGCTAAACGTTCTAATTAAAGGTATAAGACTATACTATCTAAGAGTAGTTAATAGAATAGACGTTATATACTAGAATAGAATTATTAATTAATAAACTATTCTAATAAAAGTTAATATTAAAGGATATTACTCTAATATATAATTTAATATTATTAAAATAGAGAGTAAGAAAGTAATACTTAGTATACTATAGATTTAAGAATATAATCTAGATATTAATTAGAAGGCTTAAATAATAATGTTGGTATGACTTGAGGTTATAAAACTAGTACCTAAACTAGTGCTCAAAGTGGTGTATTATTCATGTCTTGTCTTGTCAAAGTAGCTACGTAGGTCCTTCTTATATAGCCCTTTCCAGGTCACGTGAAATGACTACAAAGTAGTATTCACCTGAAACGACACTGGCAGAACTTCTTAAAAGTGGCTAAAGAAGGAGGTATACATCTACCTATCTATTCTCTCTTCCTTCCTTCCTTCCTTCCTTCCTTCCTAGCTAATCACATAGCTCTATTCATCCTGTCTAACTAATCACAGCGCTCTATTCATCCTTCGCTTAAGAGTTCGTACAGTTCGTACAGTTCGTAAAATACGAAGTAATTCGAGATGATTTATTCGGAGCTTTGTAAGTAGCGTTTGTAGTGAATCGGAAGGGAATACGTAAGAATGTTCCTGGGCTCTGGCTCGACATAGTGTAAGAAGGTTCCTAGGCTTTCTAGGCTTTTGCGAGTAGCGTTCGTTTATAGACTTCTAGGCGTTCTTTGTGTTTGAAGAATTAACTTCTGGGAGTGTTCTTTGAAGAGGCGAAGAAGGCTAATCGTTGTGTATGCTGTAAGAGTCTGTGGAATACGAGTCTGTGGAATGCGAGGTACGAGGCTCTTTTCTAGAGTGAATCGGGGGTGTCTTGACGTCTTGTTATAAGGTGTCGAAGGGTGTCGGTTCGACTTGAGAAGTGAATCAGGGGTGTCTTGGCTTCTTGCTTTAAGGTATGTTGGTTCGATATACCTTGCTGATCTGTGTACGTTGCGCAGGTCCTTGGTTTAAGAAGAGAAGAGGGGTAAAGGCGAAGTGTAAGGGGGTGTCTTGATGTCGTGCTTTTGAGGCGAGGGGTGTCGGTAAGGCGAAGTGTGAGGGGGTCCCTCTCTCCTTAGAGAGAAGACGTGTTGTCGCGGTCTGGCGTAAGCAGAGAGATAAGGTGTTTTCGTAGTTGAGTTTCTTGATGGTTCGAGGGGTGTAGATTCCTTCCACTTCTTTTTGGTGAATCGGGGGTGTAGATGATTTACTTGACAAGTTAATGTAAGTGAATCTGTAAGACTCAGTTTACAAGTGAATGTAAAGGAGTCAAAGTAATAAGCGATTCCAAGTCTGTAATCTTAATACGAGGTGGATTCGTCTTGAAGGTTGTGCGTCATACAAATCCTAGGGCGAAGCGTAGGATGGTATGCTTATACAATCAAATCCAAACGAGGTTGGAGGATTGTACGTAGTGGTAGGCTACGGCGTGTAACAGTACCACTCTCAACGTTCAGTTAGCTAAAGACACTTAACTATGGTGAGTATAAGTGAGCTTATAACCAAGTGATCTGATCTGCGCGCGACACTGATCAGTGTTGGTATGACTTGAGGTCATAAAACTAGTACCTAAACTGGTGCTCAAAGTGGTGTATTATTCATGTCTTGTCTTGTCAAAGTAGCTACGTAGGTCCTTCTTATATAGCCCTTTCCAGGTCACGTGAAATGACTACAAAGTAGTATTCACCTGAAACGACAAATAACCTTTAGTTAATATAATTATATAGGTTTATAATTATAACTATAAAGCTAGAATAAGATTAGTACTACCTCTTCTAATACGTTAGCACACCTAGCCTAGAGTTCTCTATAGATTAGTAAGACAGCTAATAACGAAATACCTATATAGTATAGAGAATTTAAAGTATTATTCGAAAACCTAGAAGACTTATAAGCCTTATTAGAACATTACTTATAGGATTATAAGATTAAATTAAAAAAGAGTTATTACCTCTTAAAGTAAAAGCTTTAGTTATATAACTAGAAAAGTCTATAAAGAATAAAAAGTTATATAAAAGAAGGTATTAAAAAGAGATATATTAGAAAATCTAAGTTACTAATTATCTTAAATATACTTATTATTAAGAAAAAGAACAACTTAGATAAGAGAGTATATATTAATTATAGAGAAGTTAATAATACTATAGTTAAGAACGCTTATCCGCTACTAGCTAGCTAATACTTATAAGATAAGTTAGAAAAGATAGTACGATTTATAAAACTAGATTAATAAAACACTTATAGACTTATATAAATAAAAGTTAGAGATAAATAGAAAATAGTATTTACTTTACTATTAGGTTTTTATAAATATATAGTTATACTATTTAAACTATATAATATACTAGTTATATACTAGAGATAGAATAATAATATTTTAAGAGATCTTCTAAAAGTAATAGTAATCTATTATCTAAATAATATTCTATTCTTCTTAGAAAAAGAGAGGAAATATAAGAGATATATTAAAGAGGTTTTATAATAACTTACAAAAGTAGACTCTTAGCTAAAACTCTTAAAATATAAGTTTAAAGTAACTTAAATACTTTTCCTAGAATAGGTATTTAGCTTAAAGAAAATAGAAATAAATCTAGAAAAGATCTAGAACATCTTAAACTAGAAATTACTAAAGAATATAAAAGATATATAGTCTTTTCTTAAATTTATAAACTTCTATTATCTATTTATCTAAGACTATATAAAGATTACTAAACTAATATTAATACTAGTAAAAAAGGCTATTAAGTTTATATAGAATAAATAAGCTAAGAACGCTTTTTAGAAGATTAAAGCAAGGTTTATAAAAAAACCTATTTTATATAATTTTAATATAAATAAACCTAGTATAATAGAAATAGACACCTTAGATATAATAGTAGATATAATATACTTATAACTAAATAAGAAAGAGAAGCTTATATCTATTATATACTACTCTAAGATATTTAACCTAGTATAATAGAACTATAGTATCTTCGATAAAGAATTACTTACTATAGTACTAACTTTAGAATACTAAAGAATATATCTTTAAAAGGTAAAACATTTAGTTATAGTCTTATTAAACTATAAGAATTTAAAAACATTTATAAAAATAAAAGAACTAACGACTAGATAACTAGTAAGATAGTCTAAAATATTATTAGGATTTAATATTATTATATACTATATAAGTAGAATATTAAACACTTAAGCTAATACTCTTAACTAAAAACCTAGGTATAAAGAAAATAAAGAGTATAAGAAAATTATAATCTTAAAAACTCTTAAAAAACAGAGATTTAGTACTAATATTCTATAAAGTTACTACTATAATAGAACAACTTTAGAAACCTTAGTATAATAAAATTAAGAAAGTATTTAACCTAAATAACTAGAAAGACTTACTAGGAATTTGTTACGGCGCTGGTCCGTAACACGTGATTCTCGGTTCTACACGTGACCGTCAGAGCCGCAACGCTTAGACGGATTTATAACGAGATTAAAGGCTCTTTATAGTTAGCAGGAATACCTCTTTTTCGTAGGGTATATATTCCGTATTCTCTTATTCTTAGAACTATAGCTTTAAATTCTCGAATATATATATATATACTCTTATACCTTTGTCTTTAGATATAGATCGTGATATTATTTAAAGCTTAACTCTTTTTACTCTCTACAAAGGATTATAATATCGACCGGATTCTACGCTCGTAATAGCTAGAAGATCTTATACTTATAATAGTGTAATTACAACTCTCCTCTTCTGTCTATAACAGCCTCTCTTCTTATAAACGGATCTCTCGAGTACCTCTACGTCTATAACAACTTATCTCCTCAAAAGACACGTCTATAACAGCCTATATAACCTTTTTTATAACCTCTCTCTACCTTCTCCTCCTTCCTTTCCGATAATATAATAGCCGACACTCGAAGTAGTCGTAGTAGAAAAGGGAAGACACCTACTAGCTTGTCTCGAACTAAGCCTTAATAACTAGATAACACCTCTAGAGTCGCCTCTCCCTCGCCTACCTCCCCTGCGATAAGCGAGCCTCCTATAAACGAAAACGTTCGTTTATAGGCTAAAATCCTCTCTTTATATACGTAACTCTACCAAACCCCGTTGCCTGTAAACCACTCTAATAACCCTCTTCTAAGCTACGAGTATATATAAGCCCTTCGAGAGGCTACTACTAACTTCTCCCGTTCTCGATTTAGTTCTAACAATTCTACTCGTAAGTTCTAAGATAGCGAGAAACTTAAGAACAGTATCTCCTTATTATATAAGGCTTAGCGGATTATCCTAGCTAGTAAAATAAGAAAGAACCTCTTCGAGGACGAATAAGATAAACTTACCTTCGTCTTTATAGCTACTTCTAGCGTAGTATAAGAGTACTTAGAACTATAGATAGATTTCAGTTCCTCTATCTTATTTACAGACGTTATAGATATACTTATATATCTAAATACCTTGTTCGTAGACAGTAACAAAGCTATAAAGGCCTATAAGGCCTTCTATAAACTCTTAATATAAGAGGATAAGACTTTTACTATATTTAAAGCAACCTTCTTAAGCTTTACAACTAAGGCTTATATCCCGTTAAGTAAGTAGTTCGAAGATTTATACTAGAAGCTTATACTAGCTCTCTAAGTAAGTATCTTACTAGTCTAAATTACTCTAGTAACCTTTAACTAGTTATATAACTACTATTACTCTATCTATTAAAATAGAGTAACTATTAAGGAATGCCTTATAGCTTGCTATAATTGCTACCTACTTATAAGAGGTTTCCTTACTAGCTACGGATTAACTTACTAACTTCTGGCTTTATATACTGCTATTAGTTATCTGCTAACCTAAAGCCTGGTCTGTTACTCTCTAGTTATAGACCGTAAGACTCCTTTGCCTACTTATAAGAGTATAACTCCTGTCTAGGATATAGTAGACGTTATCTATTATAATTGTAATAAACCTAGGTACTATACTAGTAAATGCCCTCTTCCTTAAAAACCCTCTATAGCTATTAAGCTATTAGAAGACGCTAAAAACTCGCTTATAGACTCCTACGGACTATAAGCGTCTAGAGAAGAATCGGCTAATAAGGAACTCGTTTATAAGAACTTAGGAAAAGAATAGCTTTAAAGCAAGTCTTCTCTTTAGAGTAAAATAAACTTAGATCTTAACCTTTTAATCTAAGTTATATAATAGGTAGAAAGGCTTTTATAACTATATATACTTTAATTAAGAATAGATATGCTTTTAATACTACTAGACTTATTAATACTAGAACGAATAGATAGCTATTTATTAACATAGCTTTAGCTGACTAGTTAAGTTAATATTATAGATAGGCTATAGAAAAGCTATTATACGTAATATCAATTATAGGGTTTAATAGATATAAAGAACTAGCGATTACTCGCGTTATTTACTTAACGCTAAGTATCGACAGATAATAGTTTACTAATACGCTCTTCCTAATCACTAATATTAGCAGATATAATATTATTATCGGCTATTAATAGCTTATAGACGTAAACGTAAAGTTAGTAGTCTATAGCTATAAGATTAAGTAGCTAGAATCCCTTCCTCTAGTTCGTCGATTCGATTACTTAGTACCTATTACTAGGGAATCGATAACTATCTCCTCGCTAGACCTCTAGGCTTAGGAGGATATAAAGAACCGCGACCTCTACTGAAATACTATAGAGGAACCTATATTAATCTATTCGATACTACCTCGAAGCTAGTGCTAAACCCTGCTACTAGTCACTCTCGAGGAAATTCTAGACGAAAGCTTTTAGTAAGACCTTGTCTCTACCTAGAATAGAATATAGGTCCTTATTCCTAACTACTAATAACGTCGTCGATCCTCCTTAGGAAAACGTTTAGTTATAGACTGTAAAGCGGCTATAAGCTCGCTTACGGACATCTGTAAACCTACGGAAGACTTCGCTATTAATATCTATTATATTAGAGCTATCGCTTTTAAACTTAACCTTTAAAAGCGCGATAACGAAGTCTTCTCTACTAGCTTATAAGAGATCGACTATGCTCTTATAGACAGGTTATATATAGAGCTCTCTTTAGTAGATTACGCTTTAGACGAACAACTAGTAGAATAGAACGTTTGCTAAGAATATACAGACTTTAAAGATGTCTTTTTAAAGAGAGCTTTAGATAAGCTTCTTCTACTACGAAACTAAGTCGACTACTAGATCGAACTTATAGGTCTAAATACTCTATTATATAGCCTATTATATAAGATAACGACTAAGGAACTTCTAGCTATAAAATAGTATATTCTTAATAACCTTGATAAAGGGTTTATTATTCCTAGCTACGCCTCTTTCGCCTCTCTAGTACTGTTTATAAAGAAGCTTAACAGAAGCTTACGACTCTATGTCGACTACTAGAAACTTAATAACCTTACTTATAAGAATTAGTACTCTCTTCTGCTAATCGACGAAACTCTTATATAAATTACTAGTACTAAAATCCTTATAAAGCTTAACATTTATTAAGCTTTTAACTATATATATATAGATCTAGAGTCAGAAGAACTTATAACCTTTTAGACTTATTATAGTATATTTAAATATAAGATATTACCTTTTAGCTTAACTAACGGTCCTACTATATACTAGAGGTATATAAATAGCGTTCTTATAGAATATCTTAATAACTTTTATATAGCTTACTTTAATAACATTCTTATATACTCTAATAATAAGCTTAAATATATTAAACACGTCTGTAAGGTCTTAGAACGGCTCTGTAAAGCTAGATTATAAGTAGATATTAAGAAGACAGAGTTCTACGTTACTTATATAAAGTATCTTAGTTTTATTATCTCTATAGACGGAATCGAAGTCGACCTAGAGAAGATCTTAGTAATCGTTTCCTAGAAATATCCTAGTACTGTTAAGAGTATCTAGTCCTTCCTAGGTTTTTATAACTTCTACTAACGTTTTATTTAGGATTATAGACGGATTACTTATCTACTAAACTATTTTATAAGAAAGGAAGTACTATTTAAGTTCAACTTAGAATATAAGAAGGCTTTTAATATATTAAAAGAAGCCTTAGTTACTACCTCTCTCTTATACTACTTTATAGCTGATTTAGAGACTATAGTTAAGACTAACGCTTCTAATAAAGTAGTTACGGCTATAATACTATAACGTATATCCGAAACCGAACTATAGAGACTTATAAGCTACTTCTCGAAGACGATAAACCCTGCTAAGCTAAACTACTAAATCTATAATAAGGAGATGTTAGCTATTATACGCTCTTTTAGATAATAGTAAGCGGATCTTACTTAGACTAGCTCTTAGATTAAGGTCTTCACTGATTATAAGGCTTTAGAGTACTTTATAACCTCTAAAACCTTAAACTAGCGGTAAGCGAGATAGGTAGAGTTTCTATTAGAGTTCTATTTTATAATTATATTTCGATTTAGTAAGTAGAACGAGAAAACAGACACGCTAATACGCCGAGACTAAGACGTTAACCTGTAGAATAACCTAAAAGCGTCTATAAGATAATAAACCTTACTTACGTCTGATTAGTTAGATCTATATATTACTACTCGATTAGACCCTCCTATAACGTTAGCCCTAGTTACCTTAGAACCCTTGCTTAACCTTGTCGACTAGTTACTTACTACTAACCGTAACTCTTTAGACTTAGAAGACGACTAAATAAAAGCTACCTATAGGTACTAAAACTGGATAATAGAGAACAGCTTACTTCTTTAGTAAAAGAGACTCGTAGTTCCTAATTAAGATACCTTATAGATAGACCTAATCTGTGAAGCTTATATATAAGTATCTACAGCTTACTCTAGACAGATAAAGACGGTAGCTATTCTCGCCTATAGATACTAGTAGAAAGGTTTACAGACGTCTCTAGAAACCTATATTAGTAACTATAGAGACTGTTAACGTACTATAGTTCCTCGCGACAATAAACCTAGGTTTTTATACCTATTACTAGTTCTAGAACGTCTCTAGCAGTATATTACTATAGACTATAAGTCTTTCCCTACTAATAAACAAGGTTACGATACCTTATAAGTAGTTATAGATCGCCTAACTAAGTAATCGGTCTCGATCCCCTATCTAAAGACAGTTATAGCTCGAGATATAGCTCGAATATATATTACGTAGATCTATTAAACTTATAGCTATCTATAAAGTATTATTTTAGACTATAGACTATAGTTTGTTTCTTCTTTCTAGTTTAAATTCTATAGAATCCTTAGTATAAAGCTTAAGCTATCTACTGCTTTCTACTTATAAACTGATAGATAAACTAAAATTATAAACTAATAGATTAATCAACGCCTATAGCCTTTTGTTAGTTACTATTAGAACAACTGGAGCGAACTTGTCTCTATTCTAAACTACGCTTAGCTTACGCTTCTATACGAGAGTCTAGGTAAGCTCTCGTCTTTTAAAGTAATTAATAGATACGTAGCTACTACGTCCTTTAATTAGAACTGTCTAGATAAATCTGTAACAGTCTACGAACAGCTTAACTAGACCGATATAGAGGCACTTATATAGAGAATATACGACACTTAGACCGTAGCAAAGGAATTAGTTAGTAAAGTATAAGACTGCTATATAAGGTCCGCGAACCGGATTCGAAGAGTAGTAGACTTTAACGTAGACGACTTTGTTTAAGTATCGACTTGTAATTAGAAGACAGACCGGCTAAGCTATAAGCTAGATAGACAAAACGAGGGTCCGTTCTAGATTACAGTCTGCGAAGAACACTCTTTCTAGCTCGAACTACTAGACCACTTCTATATATACTCTGTATTCCACTCGTTACTACTCTATGAGGCTGCTATAGATCCGCTACCTAGATAGGTAAACGAACTACCCCCGCTAATATAGGTTATAGATTAGGAAGAGTAGGAAGTAGAAGAAGTCTTAGCTATAAAAGCAGTTCGTAGAAAGCTCTAATATAGGGTTTAATAGTTAGGCTATAACCCTGATCTATAGTAGTATCTAGCCTCGAATTTTAAGTATTATCTATATAAATTACGCGATTTTCACCTTACTAATCTAGCCTGCGCTGGTCTACTAAGGGCTTTATAAAGCTAGATATAAGCGTAGAAAGACGGAATAGACGATTATAATTATCTAATAAACGATTCAGTTATAATATAAAGCTTACGAATAAGCTTTTTCTAAAAGAGAGGGTAATATTACAGCGCTGGTCTATAACACGTGATTCTCGGTTCTATACGTAACCGTCAGAGCTATAACGCTTAGACGGATTTATAACGAGATTAAAAGCTCTTTATAGTTAGTAGGAATACCTCTTTTTCGTAGAGTATATATTTCGTATTCTCTCGTTCTTAGAACTGTAGCTTTAAATTCTCGAATATATATATATATACTCTTATACCTTTGTCTTCAGATATAGATCGTAATAGAATTAAAAACAGAGGAGTAAAGAATAGACTTATCTTTTATAATAATAAGGTTTTTATTCTAAATAGTATTTTAAAGGAATTTATTAAGAAATAATATAAGTAACTAGTATATATATACTAGGGAATTTAAAGAACCTTCTAGTATATAAAATAAAACTACTATATTAATAAGTTATTAGTAGTAGTTAAGAAAGTAATAGTAGAGTATAATACTTATATCTAGAATAAGGCTTTCTACTATATACTATATAGATAAATAAACACTATTCTAATACTATAAATACCTTAGAAATCGATATCTTAGGATTTTATTATTAAACTACTAAAATCTAAAGATTTAATAATAGGAGTTAAGTATAACTTAATCCTAGTTATTATAGAACGACTTATAAAATATATAATTTTAGTACTATATATAAAGTTAAGTATAGCTAAGGAATTAGTATTTATATTCCTTAAAGAAGTAGTCTTAAGATATAGACTACTAGAAGAGATACTCTTAAATAGAAATAAACTCTTTACTTTTAAATTTTAGATTACTTTTATAAAGTAACTAAGTATAAAAAGAAAGCTTTCTATAGCTTTTTACTTTTAAATAAATAAAGGAAATAAATATATAAATCAAGTAGTTAAAATATACCTTATTTAAACAATGAGACGGCAAACTGGCTGCTGTTTTCAGAGGGGTTAGTCGCTGCTTTCTGCAGCCGACTTGCCAAAATCTCGCGCTGCTCTAACGGTCGCGTACTGGCGGCCAATGCGGCACGACCCTTGCTGACTACAGACAGGAACACCTAAAACGACTTTCGCTTTTTCTGTTCCTCGTTCCCATTCCAACTTTCGAAGGACCATCTTTTTAGGGAGCAGAAAATGGATGCCCACCATCCCCTTGATGACTCAAGATGGCCGCCATCCTATTTCTTTGTCCGCCTTTCCTCCCTCCTCCGCCTTCTTTCCTCTATACTCCTAAGACTCAACCACATCTTACTCCATCTTCACTCCCTTCACCTTCTTTCCTCCATTCACCTTCTTTCCTCCACACCTCTTATGCTCAATCACGTTCTATCACTCTATTTCTCTCCTCTAATACAGTCCATTTGGCAGCAGCTTCCTCGAGCACCTCCTTCGCATTACCTGTACCACCACTAGCATGCCACGACGTCGGCAGATTTTAACTAACGCGGACGATTCAGACGCTTCGCTCTCGCCCGAGGGTGACGAAGTTTTCGACGTCGACGAGTTCGAAGGTGACTCGGACAGCGAAGCCACGAGCGTCGAGGACCTTGACGTCGACGACGACCTCGACCTCGAGATTGACTTCGAAGACCAGATTCAGCTCTTTGGCGGAAATGTTCACCCCCCAGAGTATTACCGGCAAGCGGTAAAAGAGTTCAACGAGACCGCCTTCAACTCTGAGGATTATAGTAAAGGGTCGACAAAGCTGCTTGATACTGTAGAGCAGCAGTGGAATTGGTATGAAGCTCACGATTCTTTGCCATTTCCTGGCTGACCATCCTCGCTCACAGGTTTTATTACATTGTCTTCCTCGGAAAAGATCTTCAACAGTATTTCAACGCTCAACGGCGTTTGCTAGATAGCATCGACATTCAACAGTCTTTCAAGTCTATTTCGATCCGCCTGCTCTACACCTTCTTCGACTGGAAGCTGAACCAGAAAGTCAACGAGGACGGTAGGAGGCTACGCGGGACCAAGAAGAAGAGCTCATTGAGCACATATTGGAAGGTCTTTCGGCTCGTCTATGAGAGAGCGACGGGCGACAAGCTAGATCCTAAATTGAATCGCAACATACATAAGGTATTGCCCTATACCGGCTCCTAGCAGCAATCCCCCACTAACGTCTATAGGTTCTCAGAGCACTGGCAAAGAAGCACGAGCTAAGCGATCAGAGGAGAGCGAACCGCTGTATGACGATTGACAATCTTGAGCAGCAAATCGAGACGACACTGAGCACGACGAAGAAGTCATTCAAGCTCGGAGAGCTGCGGATCCTTGCCGTGCTCTTCCTCCTCCTGCTCGCTCCGGCCGGTGCCCGCCCAATGTCAATACTACGACTACGACTCAGAGATATCCTGACTGTCCTGGTGCGAGATCCAGAAGGCGGGCCGCACAATATTCTGATCAAGTTCACTATGGCGTTCACCAAGACGTACCTTGGGGAGAAGGATGCGTAAGTCTGTGCGACACCGTGACGGGCGTTGAATACTAACGCCTCCCTAGGAAAACCTACCCACTCCCCGAGACGCTGTTTGCCGAGTCCTTGCTCCTGAGCCCGCACGTCTTCCTCCTAGGCATCTTGTTCCGGCACAGAGCGTTCCGCGCACGCAAGCTTACCTCGCCGCACCAGTTAAAGACGCTCGATATCCACCCCGACGAGCTCGAGATGCAGTTGCCGCTGAGGAAGGATCTGAAAGACGTTTACGTCTTCCGCCGAGCTGTCCGGATCCTCACTGGCTTTGATATATCCGACAACGAACCCATATCCTATGCGATGATGGCAGCGTGGGTCAGAAGGATCGGCGAGATCCTAGGATTGGAGATTCCAACCATCCCCTACAATCTACGCTACAATGCTGCCAATGAGTGGACTTCAAGCGGTCTGTCCCCTGTTCCCACCCTCTCCTCCTATGCTAAGCTGACCTGGGGCTGTATGTAGTCGACGTGAGTGAAGCCCTGCGCAACCTCGCGATGGACCACGCCAACTCGGTTCCGCTCCAGAGGCATTACCTCGGACGCGAGATAGACAAAGATCTCTTCAGCATCCTAAGGGGGATAAAGTCACAGCACGCGCTCGTGAAGCAGTCTTGCAGCGTCGGCCACTCCATCAGCAAGCGCCGGCCTGTTGACCTCACACCTGAGCAGTCCGCATCCGTCAACACCCATCCGCTAATTCGACGCCTGACTCTGAAGCTCTGGACGCTGCGCAAAGGGTCCAGAGAATGCATCGAGGCCCACCAAACGCGGAGAAGAGAAAAGCAGCGATTGCGGAGGGAGCTCAAGCAGCAAATTAGAGACAATTGGACGGCTGAGCAGGCCGTGGACGATATCGAGCGCCAACTCGACGGCCTCGGGTTTGCCGAGCCCGCACCGGACACGTCCTGTCGTCCTCAGCGGCCAGCACAGAAGCGATTAATGGAAGTGCTCAAGGCCCCCGCCGCCACTGACCTCGAGGGGCAGTACCAGCGGAGGGACGCGGCCATTGATGCCATCACGCTGTACTGCACAGTACAGGAAGGACCCACCTTGCCTCAGAGATCCTCAGCATCAACAAAACGACTGCGCGGCTCTCCCGGCTCAGACCCGCCACTCAAGAGCCTGCTGCAGGCCGCCGTGATGTCTCTCTTCGTCAAGGATGAGAGGGAGAGACCACGGAGATGCTTCGTCTGCGTCGGCGCAGCACTCTCCCTACCACCGGACGATCCCCGCATCGAAGAGCTCACCCACGAGTTCTATACCCCGGGCGATTTGAGCAAGCACTTCCGGCGCAGACACTTGTCTACGCTACAAGCCAACGACAGTAGTGAGTGCCGAGTCTGTGATATGACGCTCGAGCACAAGATGCACCTACAGAACCATGCCCATCTAGTTCACGGGACTGTGTCTTGAGCATCAAGAGAACTAGTTAGGCGGCATCCCGTTCCGCCTTCTTCGCCAAGTCCATCAACACGCCTTATAGATAGGAGATCTCGCCGGACCAGCAGTTACCATACTTTACTGTGTTAAACCACGTGCAAGGCCCTCTACGTAGAAGGTGAGTCCGACATCCGCAGCTGGCAGCCACCGAGGCCGAGAAGCAAGCGTTAAGTAACGCTATATTGTTAGTGTTTATAAAGAAGAGGATCACTACCTGTTTCCTCTGCTTAGGAGAGCAGAGCTTACCGTTCAGAAAGCGCACCTACAAGTTTGCTAGTCCAGGAGACTTGAAGTATTTCAAGCAGAAGCATCTAGCCAACATTAAAGGAGATCGGCTCCAGTGCAAGGTCTGTCGAATAGGGCTGCAGCATAAGCAGCATCTCCAGAATCACGCACTAAGCATCCACGGGACGGTTTCCTAATGCCTCGATGACGTACCAAGCGGCATAGCTAGACAATTTAGATCTTGCCCTCTCTGTTCGTTTTCTCACGGTTGGGTGTCGAGTACAGATTGGCGCTGGCGTTGTATTGCCTTATATAACTTATCTATTCGTTTCTCGCTCTTTTTTACATATATATTCAAGATTAAAGTCGAAAATTCAAACTTGGATTTTCGCTTGCTTTTAGTATTCTCAGTGGTCATATGATAGGAAGGCTTGTGATCAAGCGATTCGTGATGGTCCTCGTTTTATTGGTAGAAATTTACAGATGACACATTCGAACAAGGTAGGGGAGACAGCGGGTGCCCCTGACCAAGCAATAAATTTGAAATATTAATGCATTATTCACTTGAACTTATAAACTCCAGCGTGTTATTCTCCCTTGAAACCCCCTATCATTTCTCCTTACACTAGCAACACCACTAAGAGTATTATCTTCCTTCCCCTTCCAGCTTCACAATTTAGCGGCTTAACTCTATCACACCTCTTGAAATCATCCCCCTATACGATACTTCGTATCATTCCCTCCCTCTACTATATTGCTTCACAGCCTCCGTTTGAAACCGCAGCGTTCTCGCGCGCAATAGAACGCATATCCGAACCTTCCATTCCCTCTTCTCTCCTTCTGTAAGCGGCTTCGTCGCGGATGGCGGCATCTGTAGAGTGGGTTGCATCTGCTGACCCCTATACGGTCTTTAAATTGCATCTTGTAGCAACTCTTGCACCGATAGTACCACCGCCCGTCATTTCCCAACTCATTCCCTTTCTTAACCTAGCGAACCACACAATTATCACTATTGCATTCGACACAACGGTGCCAGGGACAACGGTATTCAATCACCATCGCTTGATTATCGACGATACCGACTCCGGGTTACCCTCCCGACCTTTTTGCGACGTGTAGCGTCGTCTCTTTTCTCACCCAAATGACGTGATCAACATTCTTGGAAGCGGGAGCTCACTCTTGAAGTGACTTATACCGCTAGCCTAACTATATAATAAACCTATAATTGAAATGTGATACATGTTCTATTCCGTGGCACTAAACCTTCGCCTTGATGATACAAAACATCGATAATGCCAAAACCGATCAGACCTGTAACGCCGGATAATGCAAAACCGATGCACATCCCCTACTTCCCTCAACACTCAGACACAGCGAGCAAGAACAAAGAGAGATCTGTCTATGAAAAGTAGAGTAGTCTATTTTGTCGAACGTACAAACCTTGGCTCCCGAAGCGTGACGCCGTGCACGGTCTGTACATGATGTTTTGAATGCTGCAAGTGTTCGAGAACCAGCCCCTGACACTTACACATTAGGTGATAACACTCTATCCTAGCCTCCGGATCTTTTCCCTTGAGGTGAATCCGTTCAACGTGATCTATCATCTTCGCAGGGCGGCAAAAAGAGGCTATCCGCTCCTTATAACTCTTCGATTCGTCGCCAATGCAGATGAAGAATTGGGTCCTGGCAAGGACGAGAGGGAAGGGCTCGAGATCCCTTACATGTCTGCTCTCTAGTCTAGAGATCGCAACGGATCTGTGGGTAGGCACTGAAAGGACGAGCTTCGAGTAGATTTCAAAGAGGTGTTGGAAGAGAGTGATTTTGCCTGGATTGCCTCTGTTTGAAATGAATCTTGGAAAGTCGCTAGAAATGGGAAGGGCAAAGCTCAGTAGAAATCTGCTGGTCTCTGTGATGACCGGCACTTGTATGCCGGGAAACGGGAGTGGTGCAGCTTAGCAGAGTTCTTCTAAGCGTACAGAGATTAGTAGAATTCTACCGGGCTCTGCACTATTCCCTATTTTCCAGCACGAGACAAGACCTCGTGCTACTGGTAGAAATTTACCAGTAAAATCCTACTAGCACAGGTTCACCTCGGAGGGTTTCCCAGAAACAGCCTTGGAAAATCTATACTAGCAGATTTCTACTAACAGAGCGAGGAGCTTGGGAAGTTTCCGGGGACATCTCCTAGCGCCTCGTTCTATCAGTACAACTCTACTAGTATATGTGTAGGCGCTTATCTTCAAGAATTGGTTGAATAACCGCTCGCTCATGCCTCGCTTACCTACGCGAGACTGAGCCTGGCTCACGACTATATCGGAATTTGGTTTTTCGTTTTTTGGTTCCCCTCGAACTTGGTTTAGGAATTTCAGATTTTAGTATTAGGAACTGTAAGAAGTAATAAGCCTTGAAATAGATTCCTATAATATAAAGATGTCCTCGAATCTAGTCTGTAATCTCCAAGCAATCTTGAATTAATCATGACTAGCAAACCTAAAAGAAAAAGTCAAAGGCTAAGCCGAAGAACGAACACCTTGCTTAAGAAAGCAAATGAGATGGCAGAATTTTACGAGGTCGATGTTGCATTGGTTCTCTACATTCGTAAAACTGGCCGTTATATCACTTACAAATCTATCGATCTCGATTCTTGGCCACCATCAATAGAACAAATTGTAAGTTCTACCTAGAGAAGCCAGAAAAATGTACTAAAACAGTAGTAGCAACATACATACCCAATTCCAATGAACCTGCTCCCACATGATATAAAAACCAAGTATTAGAAGCGTTCGAATAATTCTAGACACGATATGAATCCAGAGCAGCCTGTGGAGTTATATAAGGAATTAAAAGCATCTAGGAATAAATAGGCAAGAATATATTAGGTCATAGGTACGTGATGTTCTAATCCGTTTTGTTGCACATCGCGATGCAACATTTGGTAACTGTGATTACGTGATTTACCTTCTCTTAGAAACTGTTGCGATCTCTAGGTTCAAAGTGCGCTAAATTGACTTAAGCAGAAGTATCTGGCCCATATCGAAGGAGATAGGCTTAGGTGTGAGGTCTGTTGAATGACTGCGGCACAAGCAGCGTCTCTAGAATCACGCAGAGAGCATTTGGGCGATACTCAAACGAAAGGGTCGCCTTAATCCAGGGGGTCCGATTTGACTCCCCTGTGTCATTCTAATTACAGGAATCGAGCAGGGAGCTAAATTAGAACCCTTAATTCGATACATTTGGCACTTGCGATGCTCTTGAGATCACTTTTCCTTTCAAAATCATGCAGGGAAGTGTATCGGATGCTTGGGTCATTCAGAGGCTGTGCTTTGATCTCTCGAACCGACAGTTCGGGAGATCACTGCGCAAAGACAAGGATCATGTTCCAAGTATCGAGAGCTTCTTAGAGACCACGAGACTAGCATTAGCTAGGATGCAGGTAGTTTGCGTAAACCAAATGCTATATACTAAATCAAATAATTTATGCAAACGAAATAGCGTGTACGAACGAAGTGGTATGATCAAACCAGGTAGTTTGTGCGCATGACTACGGGGTAAACACCAAGCACTGTGTAGAAACCAAGTGGTGTGTACACACCAAATGTGCAGGGGTCTCCATCTCACCTCGATTTTTGGATGGTCTCTATCAGGATGATCCCCTTAACCTTTATTTAGTAGGCCCGTTAGACATTAACGATCACCTCGCCTTTTGGATAGCCTCTATCTAAGATGAATCCTAGAACTTTTATATAGTGGACTACTTAATCTAGAGTCGGTATAGTGTAGATTACAGGATTGCTTTAGAATTTTATATTATTAGCTGGAATAGTTTAGGTTTTAGTACAAATTTTCAGCTTACTCAAAGTTCTACTAGTACTTCAGTTTCTAGTGCTAAAACTCAGCGTGCTCTAAGTTGTAATACACCGAAGTACGAATATAAGGCATACGTCACCCTGTAGTACTCTATATTATAGTACTTTAGACGAGAGTACTCTGAATTGTAGTACTACAACTTCGAGTACTCCAGTCTGAAGTACAAACATAAGGCATGCATCACCTTGCAGTACTCCATATTATAGGACTCCGAATCTTAAAATAGTTTCGGGGTAAGTAAACTACTTATAATTAGTACTCCTAAGACGCTGGCATATAAGAAACGCTGGCGTTGAAAAGGGAGTATAATACAGCTCCCTAACGCTGGCATATCCATTGCGATGGCGCTTAAGGAACGCTAGCGTTGAGGATGGAGCAAAATTGGGCTCCCTAACGCTGGCGCACCGGTTACGATAGCGTTTAAGGAACGCCGGTGTTGCTTGACGCTAACGGATTCATTGCGCTAACGCTTGGGGGAAGAATATTGCTTCTGAGATAAGTATCTTAGGACGTTATAGCTCGTAGGACCCTACAGATCTTAAGAGAATACTCTTAGGACCGTAGATATCGTAGGAGGATTCTCCTAAGATAATTCTCGTAGGAGCCTGAGAATTTTAACAGAAATCGCTTAGGAAATTTCTCCGAGGAAATTTCTCCTGCGACTAAACACGGCTCCTATAGACTTTAGGCTTATAGGAGAAAGGTCCTAGCAGATTGTAGTTCTTAGGAGCTTCCTCTTAGTCGTCATAATAACCCAGGAGCTTTCTGCTAGTAGCATTCTTCTAGGAATCACCAGGGAAGACTCACAAAGTCATAATATAGGCCGCAATTATATGAGAGGACATGGCTTAATAAACTAGATCTCTATAGAAACTATACTAAAGAACACGTGGATCTGAAGTGACTACACTGAAGAGATCCTAGGCTCTGCTACTTCAATTGTCTGTGATCGTGGAATCCAACCTTGCCAGTTTCGGGATAGCGCCCCTAAGAACACCTTAAGCAGTTCGACGTAGTGCATTTCTCAGTGCCTCGGCAGTATTTCTCGTCCGCCTTACAACGTACGAAAGAAAATGTCTTGTTCAAGCGCTGCTAGGGTCTTTCTACTCTGAAGGTACAGTCGCTCGCAAAATCGGCTTCGTCCCTCGGCCCTCAACGGAAAAATTGTGAGCATAGACTACCTAGGCCATTTTTGCCAATGATGCCGTGGCACGTGCAATGGATGCCTGAAAGCCAGACGTTGCTCAGCCGCACAATCAGTACCGACGAAGTGAAATCGAAATCGAAAACATTGACCTGCTAGTAACCAGCTAGCAAAGCGCGTCTTGCCATTTTGGCCTTTGGAATAACATAAAGCATATACGCCGCTTCCAGCAAAAAATTGAGAGCCGCAGAGAGAAGGGAGTAAAGCAAGGCGGCGAAGGTTCCTACTCCCCCGCGTCTGCCACAACGGACCAGATCTCCACCTCTCCGCCTGTGCCCACCTCGACAGCACCCGCGAAGCTGCCATCTGAGCGGGCCGAGCCGTCATATCCACAGCCGCCGAATCACCTCTCCACGGTGACACTCTCTATTCGACCTGTAGATCAGCCGACTGTTTCTGCCACCCCCTCGACGAGCGAGAGTAGCGATCTATGGAAATCAGCTTACGACAAATTTCGAAAGGAAGAACCCGACCTCCTAAGTGGCTACGACAAGCACGTACTTGGCGATGCTGCGGTGAATCTAGATCTCTTAAGTCGGGAGTCTATTAAAACCGCTCTGAATAAGCTATTAGAGGATCGAGAAAAGAAGTAATAGAAAGTTTCTGTCCTAGGCCACGATGTCAAGATACGAGCACAAGTCGAGAGGTTGACCAATATCCTTAAATGGTCCGACCCGCTAGTTAAGGGTGCTATAAGCACTTAGCCCTACGCGGCACTAGCGTGGTCTGGTGTTTCGTTGCTTCTCCTAGTAAGTAGATAACATAGCCGGCGGACTGCTAAGCTCTTGCTAACGCTGACAGCTTCTTACGAGCAGTACCACGTAAAATGAGGCAATGTTAGAGGGCTTCAGCTCGATCAGAGAACTTCAGAAGTTTTGGGAGGCCCACGAGAAGACATCCCTCCAATCCGAACATCAACAACACTACCAAAGCCTCATCGAACCCTTGGTCAAATTATATTCACTGTTCTTCGTATACCAAGCTCATATTATATGCCACCTCTCTAAAACGTAACCCTTGCGCGCATGGAGAGATCTGAGTAACCCTAAATTTTAGACGAATAAGCTAGACGATATTAATAAGTTGAGCGAAAATTGCTGTAAACTTATTAGTGTGTCTCGTAAAAGTGAGATTCAAGAGAATAGGGATAGTCTACTACAAGAGATACAAAAGTTGCGGAACATCTAAGAGGATATACAGGAGAGCAAGAAACGGCATACAAGAGACGAGCAGGAAACACGACTCCTTTAAGACTTAGCGATAGCGGCAGGAGACTATGAGAGGTACAAGGACCTTAACCTAAAAAGGGTCCGCGGTACCCGCGAGTGGTTTCTGACAGATGAGAGATTCTGTAAGTGGCGCGATAACACATCCTCAAGTCTCCTCTAGGTTTCAGCAGGACCTGGGCGTGGCAAGTCGGTCTTGTCAAGATCTCTTATTAACGAGGGCCCGTTGGACATTACTACGATAACTATTACGCCTTCTTCTAATGAGCCTACTACTAGCAAACAATCCGTTGTATGCTACTTCTTCTTCAAAGATAGCGGCGATGGCCACATGGATAGTGCTCAAGCCTTGTGTGCTCTATTGCACCAGCTTTTCACTTGCCCTTCTACCTCTGGACTGATCAAGTATGTACTTGAGAGACATAGGGAAGATGGAAGAGGTCTTACTGAGAAAGCCTCTAAGCTCTAGGGAATATTATTAGCTTGTGTCGCGGCTCCAGATTCCGGTGAAATCATTTGCGTCCTTGATGCTCTAGACGAATGTAAGGATAATAGTAGGCAGGAACTTGTTAAGACACTAAATGAGTTCTATTCTCGAAGTGCGAGACTGTCAACGGATGACTCGAAGCTCAAGTTTCTCGTTACGAGTCGTCTGTATGATGTTTTGGAAAGTTCTTTCGAGAAATCCCCCGAAGCTGTCTATTTACGATTTGATGGTGACGACAAGTCTAAGGAAATCTAGAAAGAGATTGATCTCGTCATCGACGCTAAAGTGCGAGACATAACAATCAATTTCGCTGCTAAGGATTAACAAAAGATCTCTGAACACCTTAAGAGCATGGAGCATCGCACATACCTCTGGCTACATTTGACGTTTGATATAATTGAGAAGAGCCCTAGTGAATACGGTAGGAGGCTTGATATTGAAAAGTTATTGTCTCGTTTGCCATCCCAAGTCTCTGATGCGTACGAAAAGATCCTAAGCCGAAGTAAAGACCAGTTATTAACTAGGATTCTCCTTCAAATCATACTTGCTGCTATACGGCCTTTGACTCTTGACGAAGCGAATATTGCTTTCACATTGGCTATTCAAGAACAAGAGCCGAACTCACACACGAAAGTCGAGTTAGAACTATGGCCAAGGAAAAACTTCCGAAGCTGTGTCACAAATCTTTGCAGCCTTTTTATTAGCGTCTATGACTCAAAGTTGTCCTTTATCCACTAGACGGCAAGGGAGTTCCTTCTAGATTCCGAACAAAAAGGAAATTGGAAAGGTAGCTTTGATATGGCACAGTCGCATAATACAATATCACGATCATGTCTTCTTTACTTATTGCTGCCCGACATCAATGGGCCGATCGAAGACGGTAATCCTACACAATATCTATACCTCGCCTATGCTGCTGACTTCTGGCCTTTGCACTTTGTCTCGTAAAAGGCTGCCGATGCTAATGCATTTCGTAAGCATGCTCGCACGCTTTGCAATACAACCAGTCATTAAGCAAGCATCTGGGTACCTAGCTGCCTCAAACACAGACATCTACATTGGGAAGGCTGGTCAGATTTGGCTTTAGCAAGCTATCTTGGTCTTAGTGAGGTTATAGAAGATATTTTGTTTAAGGAGGAACCTGATGTTGATTTAGAGACAGAGAATAATAATGATATTAGCCGAACGCCTCTGTCATGGGCTGCCGAGGGAGGATACGAGACCGTCGTCAAGCTGCTGCTCGAGAAGGGGGCCGAAATAGAGGCGATGGATGATGATCTTAGCTGGACGCCGCTGTCATATGCTGCCGGGCAAGGACACGAGGCCGTCATCAAGCTGCTGCTTAAGAAGGGGGCCGAGACAGAGGCGGGGGATGATATTTTTAGCAGGACGCCGCTATCACTGGCTGCTGGGGGAGGGCACGAGGCCGTCGTCAAGCTACTACTCGAGAAAGGGGCCGAGATAGAGGCGGGGGATAATGGTGAATTTGACTAGAGGACGCCGCTGTTATGGGCTGTCGGGGAAGGACACGAGGCCGTCGTCAAGCTACTGCTCGAGAAAGGGGCCGAGATAGAGGCGAAGGATTGTGGTGAATTTGGCCGGACGCCGTTATCATGGGCTGCCGGGGGAGGGCACGAGGCCGTCGTCGAGCTGCTTCTCGAGAAGGGGGCCGAGATAGAGGCGAAGGATCGTGCTGGCCGGACGCCGTTGTCATGGGCTGCCGAGCTAGGGCACGAGGTCGTCGTCAAGCTGCTGCTCGAGAAGGGGGCCGAGATACAGGCGAAGGATTGTGCTGGCCGGACGCCGCTATGGTGGGCTGCTGAGAGAGGGCATGAGATCGTCGTCAAGTTACTGCTTGGCAGAGGCTAATAGTACGGTTTCACACTATTGCACCTAGCCTCTGCTCGATACGGACCCTAGGTAGCAATAGCTGATGAAGAAACAGATAAGTACTATTGCTTTTAGCTTTTGAAACCTGTGATGTAGGAATCGTCAAGTCAAATATGTTCTTATTTTCCTAACGTTGATAAAGAGGGACTTGAGACAGCTGATCTTTATATATTGTAGCTAATACTAACATACTTTCATACGGATTGTAAATAGGCTAGAGTAAGGTTAGATTGGTGAATGTAGAATATTCTAACGACTTCGCGTAATATATTTTTGGTTGCCTATGCTATAGCGTTGTTTAAAACTGCGTGAGGTAGTCTGTGCTCCCTTTTTTTTAATAGCGGAAGGACGAAGCCGATTTTACAAGCAACTCTATATAATGGCGATTCCGCGGAAACGATAGATATTATATATAAATAAGCCTTAAAGTACACCGGGTGACAAGCAAGCTAGTGTACCAGCGCCAAAAATGGCTGAGGTGGTCTGTGCTCACAATTTTTTAGGCGAAAGAGGACGAAGCCAATTTTGCAAGTGACTATAGAAGAGACACCTTGGTAAATATCGATTAAGCGCTAGTAAGGGTTTAAAGATTCCTAAATAAGAAACCCTTATTTAGTCTAGTGGAAAGAACAAGCAAGAACAGGATCGCACATCGTGAGAACAAGTAGCATTATAAAGGGGCTTGCAGAACTTAACCTATTTTTAGAATTGAGGGGCCCAAATCTGGCTCCCCACCACTTGGATTCAAGGGGACCAATTTAGGCCCTCTATTATGTGATCAAAGATTTTGGAGAATTGAGGGTTCGACTTCGGCTCCCATGCTTCAGTTTTCGAGGCACCAGTCGGCCACTAATATAAGACACTCCTTAATAAGATAGCCCATCAGACGGTCCTTAATAAACACAGTTCCAAATAATAATCAGCGCTCAAATGACCCATGCTCAAAGGGTATTAAAGGTGGCTTAGAGAGATTTTCCCGATCTCTAGCACAACCTAAGGATAAATGGATACTCTAAATGTCAAACGAAACAATGAGGGGAAAAGAAGAAAGAGAAAGAACGAGGGGATAAACAAGAGAAAAGATACCTTGATTAAGAAGGCCTACGAATTAGGGGAATTCGATGGTATCGACGTCGCTCTAATTATTTGCAAACATGGTGTGAGGGTTAGAACCCATGATGGAGGCTCGGGCCACGCCCTCGCTAAGCATTGACCAAAGTCCCCGCTTAGCACTGGCCATCACCCCACTGCCAAGTTGTTGGAATATTCCAGAAGCTCTTCTTCTCTCTATATATAGAGGAAGAGCTCGTATGTATGTAGTCTTCACGCACTTCTTAATTGAATATTCGAAACCACACCTTTGAGTTGTTCGAGGTCTGGCCTCTCACAATATCACGGCGAATGCCAGCTGATAGTATATACTTAGATGTCGTCTAAGGTAGACCTGGCTAGTATAAACATAAACAAAAGCAACAGGATTGCCTTGGCCAAGTAGCAATGTGGGCGGTGGCCAACATGTCCATCGGCAGCTGCTTACGAGGAAATTTGGTATAGACGACTCAGGCAATCTAGGTGGATTCAACCTCACCGGCGGGGGTAGTATGCTAACTAATGTATCTTATGTTCAAAACACAGCCTCTCAGTTGGTATTGATTTGTACCATACAGATGTAACGAAGGATTACGATCCAGGGTTTTAAAGGCAGCCGTTGTATAAGTTTCCGTGTCTGCCCTCCATCTCCTCACTTCTTTACTAAACCTCCCTCAGTCACCCTCCTCAGTCACCCTCCTCTACTAAATTCCACTTCCTCAACCGTTATTTCCGTTTATCTTCCTATAAACCTTATGCACTAAGAACCCTTTAGGTGTTCTATATTGCTTTGTTAAGCTGGTCTGTTTCTCACCCTGTAAGTGCTTCTTGAAGCCTAATCTGCTTTTGTTCGCAGCGTCTACTCCTTCTACTGGCCCTTCGCTGTTATAGGATCAGGATCCTCTCGCCTTGAAACTAGGTGGTGGGAAGTAGAAGCCCAGCGAAAGATAGTGACTACTAAAAGTATAAGTAAAGTGGAAGTGATCTGCTTGCTTATTCCTGGTATGGACGAAACCACCGTGAAGGGCTACTTGAAAGCGTGTTCGGATCTTGACGTGCTATTCACGCTTAATTACAGATATTAGAACCCCTCTAGAGAGCAACATGCCGACCACTTAGACCTGACAGTCGACTCCAAGGTTAATGAACTCTGGCGAGTGCTCTAAATGCTACTCGGATATGGTAAGCCTCCATGGGACTCGAACTGGCGACCACCCCTTGAAGGGATTCCTTCTGAAATTGCGGCCGAACTCCATATGATCGTTTATCGCGCAATCTTCCGAATCCCCTTCTCCGACTTCGTAAAGTACGCACTTAGATATAACACAACAGGCTACTACCTCGATAGTTTACTTTATGCTATATGTGATGTGCGTGACGGCCTTCAGGCGGCATTTCAGGGTCGTCCCGGGATAAAGGATATTTATGTCGAAGTCGAGAAGGTGAGAATATAGAGATCCGCCGAAGCGAAGTACTAACGAGAGTAGGCCTTGAGACAGTAACACCACCCTCTAGCGCACTAGATTGTTGCCAGCTGTCTGCACCACTCGACATATGCCCTATACGACGCCTTGGCCCCGAACCTTGACCTAATCCAGAAAATCTTTGCTATATGTAACCTTGATCTCGTGCTTAAGTGGCTTATAGCTCTATATCAGCGATTCTTACACGTTAGCCAGATGTATGATTAGCAAAAGTGGTTAACTGAGCTCGACTTTTGGGAGTGTGTTGATCAAGCACTATGGTTAGGAAGGTTCACCGCTCCGTTTATGCCACCTCACTTGTTAACAGAGGATCGGGATGAGAGGTTGCGCTTTTTGGAAGACTTGGAGATGGTAGCCGGAGATAGAGCGCGTAGTACTTGGAGGAAAGCGATGTCCTCTGTAACGGGGCTGATAATGATGCGAAACTAGGACTCCGGCGGTCGAGCTTCGCATTGGGTAAGGCTTGAAAAGGTCTAACGTCTGTCCCCGCGTCCCGAGACGCACGGTGTCACGAGACGAATCTATAGTTTTAGAATTATAACTTTTTTCTTAGCAAGTCTACAAAGTTGTTATTCATATATCGCTTTCTATAACTATTTCTCCTTAAGAAGACCACTTAGTATTAAGAAAAATACTATAGTTAATCATGCTATTAATCGTTTTAGTAACGCTACTAATCGCTACTTTTATAAAACCCCCTTATTTAATCGCGATAATCAAAGTCTTTCTAAAATTCGGAGCATCTGAGAAACAGTCTTATTACGAAAATAATATAGCTCTGAATTTCAAAGATACTCAGAGAGGAAAAGAATACATTCCGGGAGTTACTCCGGTACAAGGAGGGGGCGACATATTTCAGTGCTTAGTAATATAGGTTAGTCTAACGACAAATATACTATGTTCACACCTAAGTTGTTAGTCAAAGTCAAAGTACCTATCAATTTTTCCGGCACGCAGGGATTCCGGCACGTAGGGATGGACGTTACAGTAATCATATCACAGATTTGATCGTGTTGCGAACCTGCAAGATTGGGTGCTATTCTCAAGAGGATGCTACAGTGGGTCGCTGGAGGTTGTGATGATGAGAGTTAGTCGTCAAAGGTAGCTCCGCATGCCTGTGCGGAGAGATCCCTGCACTGAGCCTCAGCGCTTAAAACCAGGCTTAGGACATGAACATATACGGGGCCATCTCATATGCTATACAGTAACCAAATTGACCCCGAATCAATTCAAGGTACCGATGGGCTCCAGCCATTTACCCCTCCCAGAACCATCCCTCCTGACCTGACAGACGATAGTGACCGCCCATCCCTCGGCGCTTCTTACCGAGCTCCTACTCGGTTCCTGAGCCTGGCTCGACCTTCATTATCCGCACTATCTGGTCGAGAAATATTATCACATTGTTTAAGGGGCAGGTTGTGCTGGCCCCGAAGTTGGCCAGCGGTTAGCTAAGTACGCGCACATCCTCAGCGATGATTTTGGCCGCTACTCAGCTGAATGGCACCCGTATCTGACTTACATTCCCTCAACAGGTAACTTCGAATCTACAACAAATATCCTCCATAAGCGACTCTTCGAACAAAAGACTAGTGACGAGTTCAGCCTCACCGCCTGAGCAGTGTCAAATACTACAACCGACACTAAAACGATGGGATCAACTCTCGATAATAAACAGCAACCAGCTGGTGGCATACCTGAGCAGAGTGCAGATGATGGGTACACTGTCTCTCCATATCCACAGAGGCTTTCGCCATGGTATAATGACTTCGTTCCATGTACAACAGGGGAAAGTCATCCCAATTCGACTATGAGAATCAAAAGTTCAATATTATGCTCGAAATGCGAACAAATTCGAGCATGGTTAGCGAAACATTGGGCGAAACTGAAAATCGTAAATCAAACATTCGAGCATATCTTCAACCATTACGACGACAGCCGACAATTGAAACAATCTGCTCTCAGCGGTTGCCATCTATGCACTCTGTTTTTGAATAGTTTCGATCCCAAAATGGTACATTCTCGAGCCTTACGACTGGCGGATCGGGAGAAGGCGCTTAGTCAGATATCAAATGGAAGACAGGTGCAGATCACTGCTTATAACAAAGGATCTTCGGGATGTGTTCTGTGTCCATCTCTCACAATACCCGGTTCCAATTCTATTAGTGGTGAGACAACACCCCTCAGACCCGTCTCGTATTTCCTGCCTATTCAGATAGGAGACTCATTCGTATCTCTATCATCAACACATGTTTCGACCGCATCTCTGGCTGCTGCCAACCTAGCCAAAGAATGGATAGCTGAATGCAAAAAGTTCCATCCAAAATGTGCCAAACCGAAAAACTCAAGTTTGCCAACAAGACTTGTTGATGTCCTATCTTTGAGCAACGCCGGGAAAGTAAGGGTTGTAGAAACTCAAAAAATTTCCATTGACAGTGGCATTCAGTACGTTGCATTAAGTTACTGCTGGGGTCTAACACCAACTTTCAAACTTGAGGAATCAACACGTCAAGCTTTATCGTCTGGAGTGGCCATGGAGATCCTCCCAAGAACCCTGCAAGACGCGATCAAGTTCACGCGAAATATCAATCTCGATTGGCTATGGGTCGATTCACTATGCATTATTCAGGACTCGCAAGAAGACTGGAATCACGAAGCCTTGACTATGCGTCAAGTATACCAGGATTCTTTTCTTACGGTTGCTGCACTAGGGGGAGCAAGCAGTGATGAAGGGCTGTTTGCACTCCGAGACCCGTTGCTATATTCTGCATGCTTTTTGTTCCAGACAGAGCAAGGAGAAAATATATGCGGAGGCCAAGACTCAACTATTGGGCTTGCATTGGACGCCTGGCCCCTTCACCAACGCGGCTGGGTAATGCAAGAGAGGGTCTTAGCATCAAGAACTCTTAACTTCGGACCATATTTGATCTGGCAATGCCAAGAAAAACTTGCCGATGAATACAACATCATTGCACGCAGTCCATACAAAATGGGATTCGAGTTGAACAAGCGCTTCTCTGATCTCGTTCTGGGTGGTGGCATATTTAACATGTCTTCGACTGATCGAGATGAAGCTATCCTCGGGACCTGGACAGAAATCGCCTATGGTTATACGAGCGGAATCTTGACAGTGGCGACAGACCGTCTTCTAGCCATTTCGGGCATTATTTCTGCAATCCATAGACGTACAGGATGGACAAATCTGGCGGGTCTTTGGAAGCCATTTTTATGGAAACAGGTGCTGTGGGAGAAGGCATTCGATGCGGTGCCCGAGTCGCGTGAGCATACAGGCCTTCAGCCAAGCTGGTCTTGGACCGCCATAACCGGAGGGGTCATGTGGGCAAATGATGAGCCAGAAGAAGGATTCTTTTTGAATGCTGTTGCGTATGTACAATATACTGATAACGTAATCCCTTCCCAAACGGATATGAACAATTCCAGCGATCCGCGAATGGCCATTCAGGTATCTTGCATGCAGGGAAGAATCGGCACGCTATCTGCTTTCAAAGGCATAGCACGATATCGAGCCGACCTAGCCGAGTTTCCTCTATCCGGGAAAGGGTTTTTCGAACCTGATGTGTTTGTATTGAACGAGACCACCCGAATTGTTTCTTCCTATTGGGGCAGGGTGCTGGAACGATGAAAGTCTACTCATATATGGGTTGGCCGTTTCGTCAAGCACGAGCTGCATGGGTGCTTTTGAACGCGTGGGCTTCTTCACTTTTTACGTTAAGGAGGAGAAGGATGGTGGAAATTGCATAGACTATGATTATGCCATTCTCCACGGGTTTAGTATGAGGAAAGAATTTATCATTGTGTAGAATTTTCGACATAATGATCCAGACACACTGTCTTAATTAGAGGATGCCGGAAACAGGAATTTCAGGCAAGGTATGCGCAGCCACAAACGTCGCAGCCACTTATTAGAATTTTACCGAGGTTGCTATAACCACACCGCCACTGACCGGAGGAGGTATTAGCCTATGTGGCAACAGCGTCTGACATAGCGTGCTCTGGCCGCCACAATACCGAGAATAACTTTTTAGCATTGTGAAAAAATTCGTAGATCTATATTTTATTATTTATAAAGTTTAAAAGGCGAAAAGAGCTTAATAGTACTGTTGTAGATCGAGGGGTCTTATTATAATATAATAAGAGGCCCTCTCTAATTTAGATAAGCAGCAACGACGATTTTAAAATTTTTGGAGTTAATAAGTTAGGAGTATTCGGGAGAGGCATATAACGTAATTAAATAAAAATATATCAGAATTTCAATATATTCGCAGATATAGAGTCGCTTAAATGCGAAGTACCTATAATTTGTCTCGTGACGGGGTGCGTCTCGCTACGCAGGGACAGACGTTAGGGTATACCCAAGGAAGCCTGAAAGAGTGCGGAGGTTAGGGGTCCGGGTGTGACTTGAGAGGATATTCCTGTTGAAGGCGTTGATATGAAGCCGCGTCAGGTACGCAGTAGACTGGTTTGAGAGTAGCGATGTAACTCACTTAATTTGAACTTAGAATAGAAATTTTAAATGTAGCTGCATTGTTCGATAAGTCTTTTACCCTAAGGTTGAGTGACTACGGGATTGAAACCTCTGGGAGTTTTTCTAACTACCGGTTTAATAGAAGGGTTAAGGATACTATGCGAAATTGAGAAGTTCTTTATATAGATATTAGAATTGCAGATTTGGAACTCCTCTAATTACACTATCTTCAGACCCCTTAGATATATTCTAGCCTAACTGCTTTTATTTAATTAAATATCTGTAACTCTTGTTGATGCTCTAAGCGTCATATTGTTTTTGCCTTCCTCTGTATCATTAGTTGCTTTTAGTATCGTGTCTCGGACTTCAAGTGTAGCGCTTGTGATTATGTTGTCGATACTGTTAAAATCTACGCTGTTTTGATATAGAAGAACGATATTGGCTCTGAAATCATCTACAGAAGAGTATATGTTGTTCTTCACCTTTGCCTGAATAGTGCCGAGGTTAATGGGACGAAGTACTTTTGTAGTATAAACGCCTGTATACTCTGGCCATAGTTGTTCCACCGGCGCTTTGAAGCTCTGACCTGTAGGAGTACGACAGATATGCTTTAAGATATTGGCAATATCCCTTGTTTGGCGCTTTGTGATTTTTTCTTAGCCTTTACTACTGTGGAATGTCGCCAGGCTTGGGGTGGAAACGGGGAATGTCTAGAAGGAGCAAAGGTTATTTAACTGACAATAGAAGACTAACTGTACTTACTTGCTCCCTTCCCATCTCTGACTCTTGACAGCAGATATCATTAATGCGAACCTTTCGCGTCTGGTCAGTGTTAGCGAAGTCCTTAAGGTGTCTATGTTCTATGAGGGTTTATACGTTGCTATCAAGTTCCTTCTTTTCTTCCTGATAGTCTCCTCCTTAGATCTCTTCCCATTCCGCGGAAAGCTTGCACTCCTTATATCTCCTATACTCGATATCACTCTTACATCTCCTACCCCCTATAGGCTTATTGTAACACTCGGTCTCGTTGAAATCGCATCCTTTACAACTATTATAACCTTCATACTTATTATGCTCGTCGTAATCGTCGTATTCTTTACAACTACTATATATTATACCTTCATAGCCACTACTATATTCACCATCTAAATCCTCATCATCATTGCCTTTGCTGTCATTATATTTATCCTCATCATCCAGCTCTTCGTCATCTTCATTATTTAAATCTTCCTCATCCTTATCTTCTGCCTTATAATCATCGTTTGCCTCATCCTCAACTCCTGCCTCATCGTTATCTTCATCATCTTCTTTATCCCCATTATCTTCCTCACCCTCATCATCTTCCTCATCCCCATCATCTTCCTCACCCTCATTATCTTCCTCGCCCTTATCATTTTCTTCATCCTCCTCATCCTCCTCATCTTCTACATCTGTGCTATCGTCACTGCTTAGCAGAGCACCGTAGTTATCTAAACCAGGCCGCTCGCTTCACATAGTCTCGCCTTCAGATACATCCCCTATTGGTAACTGTGTAAGTGAAGCACCTCTATTTAAAACCTTGTAGTGATCTAATAAGGGACCAACCTCAGAGAACTGGTCCTCATTTAATAAGCTCAAGCAATCTGATGAATATCCCTCACTGTCATTATCCTTGCGGTATCTATTTTTATTATACTCTTTCTTTGCCCCATGGCATGTTGATATCTCGTGTAGCGTAAAATCCCCAGCTTTGACCGTGTTGTCCACCATATCATAGAATCCTTCTTCGGCAACTTCAACAGTAAGTGGTACAGGAATGTAATAATTCTCGTTCTTAATATCGTTTAATAGATGGACGTTGCGAATCTATTCGCGACTAAGTAGAAGTGTTTGTAGCTTAGGAATGACATCGGCATTAATTTGGGTGTCATAGCCTGCTACTTGGACGGTAAATCTGGTGTATTGGTTACTTTGAACAGGACCGTCGCCAGCCATGATTGTTGTTGTTTTACCCAAGTATAGCACTAGACCGAGCTTTTCAGCTATTGAAATGGGGATGAGATTCGACGGACTTCGTTCATTGACTTTGACCCGGCCAAAGTTGACTACTCCCCTGGACATTATTATGGAAGCTTTAGTGAAAAAGATATGGGGTCTGTGAAATGACTTTGGCGAGTGAACAGGTCCTGTTGCTTCGAATTCCGTATACTGTGTGCTGGCAGTCTTTGCAGTCATTGTTGACATTGGACCTTTTAGTTCAGCACCCCCTCCATTTGGCTTGTGCACTCTGGCCGGCTTAGGCTCTTGATCACGAAAATCGTGCCATATAATTGACAAAGGAGTGCTTTTAGGGGCATAGGTATCCTCAGTGTTCAGGTATGGGTGTGAACTAAATGTTCGCTGTCGTTTGGTATACAAATGGTAATTGGCAGTGTCGGAACACCCATGCTGCGGAGCTGGTTGGTGATAATTGGCACACGTGCTCTCGCTTGGGAAAAGGGGTGAGGCAGCACGTTTACTTGCAGCGGAAGTGTCAACAATCGACTGCATGTCTTTGACCTTGCCTAGTAGAATAGAGGTTGAAGAAAATAGCGCTTTGGTTGTAATTTGGAGGGTTTAAGATGGTGAGCAAGACCTAATCTTGAAGAGAATGATGTACGCATGTATAATACTCCTTATAGTGCTGAAACAAGAGAAATGGAAAGGAGCATTTCTGCCTTTAAACACCAGTTTTTGCTTGATTAATGATGATTAATACATGTAGCAAAGAGTTTGATGGAGTAAGGCTATTTCTGCTGCCACATTCCAAGGTCGCCAAAACTGGCGCCCATTCAGCCAGAATCGGAGCACACAGCGTCCGGTGTTCACGGAGTGAGTTCTCAAATGGCGCTCCAGTCTCTAGCGCTATTTTTGATTCATTCTGACTTTATCCATTCTATAGTAAGAGGCGGAATGGGTGTCGTTGTTATTTACTTAATTATTTTTAGCGAGCTCTACTTCTGGACACTTGTGGCTGTGCACCCCTGCTCGGCTGTACCCGAAGGTACCTCTGCCAATGCAGTCAGCACTTTGTTGTCAGCAACCATGTCGCCACAATTGAATGATAGAGCTTACAGAACCGGCTTCCCCACAAGCTTCTTATCGAAATAAGCGAAGCACTATGCCAATGCTCGGGAGTGCAAACTTCGTGCAACATATCGCCAGCAAATCACAGGCGGCTGCAACCGCTATCTGTAGGCGCCGACCTGTCATCTAGCGCGTGGCGCACTTGCCTGCCTTGTGCCCCTCTCTCGTTGTTTAGCATCAATCGTTTCACTCAACTGTCCATCCGGTTGTTCTTAGTGGGCTCAAAATAATTGCTTTCATTCCCACACTTCAACCACCAGCCTACGTAGAACATCAAACATGCCATCATCATATCCTAGCCCCGCAAATGCGCCTCCCCCAGGGAGGCTGGGGATCGACAGTGACCCGGCGCGCCGGAATGAACGCTCTCCAACAAGATCTCATACGTATATACTGGTTACTCTTTCGGCACACCCTCTAGCGACCCATGCGATTACCCCTCCAACGTCCACCTCGAAGAATGGATCTGTTTCGGCCGCTAAGGATACTGCTGTCGCAGCTCCGATGAGCTTCGAGGATCTAAAAAATGAGCTGGACCTTGGCACCGGAAAATGCGGGTCGCCTACAAAGAAAGAAGGAAACCCTCCATGTAAAAATCCAAATCCTGGCGACATCGACAGTCAGATCAAGTCTATGACGGCGCTGACTCAAGCGTCCGCGGAGCTTCCTCACGAGCTTGAGAAACTTGCAGAGCTAGCTCTCTGCAAGCACCATATTATGCGCGAAAAGAAAGCTGCTCGAATCAAACTCTGGAAGAAGGTTTTCCCAATTGGAGACGAGAAGGCAGTCCCACTCGAACCGATTACAGATCAAATTAAAAGTGTACTAGATTGCTTCTCGCCGAATACCTCTAGCTATACCTGCGTAGGTGCGAGGCATGACAGCGACAGCACACCTTGTTTGATGCGAATTGGCGGCAAAAGGGTGCTCAAAGGCAAAAGGACAATTGCTCTGATTATCGAGCCAGACAATTACCCACACGATGACGAGCTCACGTGCCTTCTAAAGGTTCTTGCCTCCAATGTGATCTGTCATCACCACAAAGGACAGATCTCCGGCCTGGTCGCACAATGGAAGCACCGAATCACTATGATATACGAAGCTTATTCTGCACAGGAACGACCGCTCAAGTCGACATATAGTACAGGTTTTTTACGCAAGCTGAAGGGTGATCCAGCAAAGTTCTGGGACGATGCCGATGACAAGAGCGCTTTCCGCACTGAAATAGAGAAGGATAGACCCTCAGATGGCTTGGCATGCTATTCCCTGATTCAACATAAGATCATGGAGCCATTGAAAAAATCAGAGTTGGTTAAAGGCTATGTTTACGCCTACGAGGTCGAGGGCAATGAAGGCTTCGTCAAGATAGGATACACTACACGGCCTATTGAGGTTCGCTCAGCAGAGTGGAAGGTCGAATGCGATAGGGCGCCTAAAGTTCTATATCCTCTTGGGCCCACCGAGAAGATCCCGCACGCCAATCGTGTCGAAGGCCTGTGTTTAGCAGAACTGAAGCATCGGAATATGACGGTGATTTGCGAAGCTTGTCCCAAGCGGCACATAGAATGGGTCAAGATTCCCGCTGCGGAGGCCATTGCGGTGATTCAGAAATGGACGAAATGGATTCAGACAGCGCCGTTCAAGGATTCGAAGAGGCAACTTAGGCAATGGGAAGTGGATAACGAAATTACTTCGTGGAACCTCAGGGACGAGGAGGAGAAGAGAACTGGCGATATGCTCAACTTCATGCATGAGCTTCTCTGCCAGGAGGCAACCAGAGTTGGAGGAGACAGTGATCAAAAGCCGTGTCTGCAGGGAACCAGTGCTCGAGGGAGAAGATACCAGAAGCGATGCTTGCAATGAGCCAGAGCTCTAGGAGAGGACTATTAGAAGCTGTGTCGTGCGCTCCTCTTGCTCGATTGCGAGTAGGTCATCGTGCGAGGAAGGGTGAACACCAGTTGGTTGATCTTCAGCGAGTTTTGGCACAGATGTCGAGGTAGATTCCGTTTGCAAGATCGCTCAACGTAGTTGGGGTGCTGACAGACCCGAGGATAGTCATCTTAATCACTGCAATCGGCCTTGATGGGAGATATCTTTGTTCGTGATGATGACTTGAGGTTTTATGAGTGGGTATTCGTCTCAAATCCCAATCTGGCAATAGAGGTTAACATAGAGACCGATTTTGTAAGTAAATGTAATCAACGCATTGCTACAATATGTTCTCTACCACTTGTTACGATGCTGCAGATGCCAGCGACAACAGATTATGATCTAACCATGCATGAGAGTGAAGTAGCAGACACAGCCAAACATTGGGTGATACAGTACATCCCTAGCGCTTAGCTGCTGTTGTGCCTTCGCCTGCGGTGACAAACAACGATGCCACCATTCCCGCAATGCTGCGTTCAGCTGGATCGATTTTATCGACATATTTTCTCCCAATATCCTGTCCCTACCCGACAACCTCACCCAGGGCTACACTTCCCTCTTCTGGCTGACCACATATCCGTCCGCCGGCAGAGCTCATGGCTCTAGAGAAATCCGCTCTGGAGATATGGCTCGACCTTTGCTGCAGCTTCTGGTGTAGGGTTCACTTTGACGCTACGAAGCACATAGGCGGCGCCCACAGCATCTTTAAGCTTTTCGTAATGCACCATGCTTATCGACGACCCCAATAGTGACATATCCCCTTCTAGAAATGCGCCCATAGCCAGGTAAGGCTGCCATGTTTCGATATATCTCCTGTTTATCGACAGAGACGTCCATGACGATAACTTGCTGCATGAAGCACAGACTGTAGGCAGGAACAAATTGTTTATTTTGTCGCCATTTTTTCGGTGATCGAGGTCGATAAGGTCAAATGGCAGAAGGTTGATAATCTTCTGTAAAGGTACTCGAGCCGCCTTTCGATCTTTGTCGTTCCTCGAGAGCAGAATGACCTTTTCGCAGGTTATACATGCCAGCACAATGTGCGATTCCCAATCGCCTCTCAGCACCAGGTCGCCCATTATGGAGGTCGTGCTGCGGGGAAAATTGTTGGTGCTGGAGTGTGTTTAGAGTCCGTTGGCGTTGTGATTGATCTTGGATGTATTGAGAATAATTAGGTGATTTGGCCATGTCACTTGGTTAGTAAGCAAATACAGGGACGCAGAAACTCTCGACACTCTAACGTGGCCCTGCCATGGAATGACGTTGCGACATTCCCCCCTTAGCCCCCACCAAAATTGGCAGTCCTTATTACGTGCACGCTATCATGGAAAACACGCCTTTTGACAGGCTTAACAGCGATCATTTTTTAAACTATGGAACCGTCGTGAATCCGACATCTGGTGGCCCGAGCGATCGCCAAGCCAGCCCCGGAGCCGAACAAGCTGATCAGCCAAGCGGCGGACAAGCATTACCACTTCTTCGACTCAGTGGATGGGACAGTGAGAAGCAATATGACAAGCAGAACCCAGTGTGTATCCATTATGATTTTCACTGGAAGATTTCTCAGCGGGAGAAGATCAGAGCCAGGCGTGTCTTTTCAGACACAGATCCAGATCTCGTCTTGGCTCCGAGTGATTTTTGGAAGGTTAAGTTTCACCCCCAACTTAATAACTATCTCAAGGACGAGGACAAATTTCCAGAAGATGAATATACGTGCGAAGAAACGATTATCGAAGTCTCTGTCGAGAAAAGCCGTCGACGCGGCCTAACGAAACGATACCAGAAGCTGGAGATCGATTGGCAGCAAGTTGACGAACACCTGGAAGGTCTGAGTGACCTTTTCAGCATAGGAAGGAAGATAACCCTCAGTATCGAATTTGTTTACAAGGAAGTTGCTTGTGATTCTGCAACGGTGAAGGGCAAGAAGAAGAAGAAAAGCGCGACAGAGGCTCAAAGGCTTCAGAGAGCCGCCGAAGCTGGTCTTTGGACTCGAGTCTACGAGCAGTATCGTTGTAGAGCCAAACACTGCAAGCAATTGCTGGCCGGATGAGCGAGGGATTCACCAGAAGCTGCTGCCAGGCCAGCTTGAAGAGATTGTCGGGCACATCAAAGAGACGATGAAGGAAGGGGAGATTGAGGAGGACGTCGATATTCGCATCGAGATCCCGCCCTACATTATCAAGAATATATTGGAAAACAATCGCAAGCGGAAGGCAGATGGCTCCATTGACCATCGTCCATGCAAAGCACATACCTCCTCCCAAAACAGATGTTGTGATACGGCCGAAATGCCTACCGTTGAAAAATTGGGGGACGTGGAAGGTGATAGACAGGCCATGCTTGAGGAGTACTGCAACTGGGGCCTGGCACAAGTCGAGAGCGACAGATGGAGACAAGCACTACAGATTGCAAATCAGGTTGCAATAGAGCAGTTCCTAGAACTGAACACTATCTTGCAGTACCCAGAGGCCATCGTTAAGCTCATGGTAAAGAACGAGGTGGCACCAGGCATCGCTCTGCAATTTGTGAGCAACATCAAAAAATTCCAGCGGGAGATAGGAAAGTCTTGAGTCATGAGGGACGATATTTCCGGGTTCTCTTTCCTATTTGTTCTTGATTTATCTAGACTACTACAAAATACATATTCCTGCGTGACGGAAGTGATTCTCTGCAATGTGTTCGTCGTCACCTACAACGTCGACGCACCACTCTAGAAACATCTTGAACTCCCTTGCAATAAAGTCCTCGTTTTCGTGCCACTTTTTCTTGATGAACTTCTTTAGTACGCCAAAAAACTCCTCAATAGGATTAAAGTCAGGCGAGTACGGTGGGAGGAACTCCAATACTACTCCAGCGTCTCGACACATCTGCACGATCTTTTCTGAATGGTGCCAAGACGCGTTGTCCATTACGATGACAGATTTTGGTTCTGGGTATCTGCCACAGTGATGTAGCAACTGGGCAATAAAGTCCTCAAACAAATCACAATCTGTTGATCCCTGATATACTCGCCTCAGCATGATGCCATCTTGCGCGTATGCTGGAAGAATGTGCCATCTTTTCCCGCGACCGAACTTTGTGATGTGGATTGGAGATGAACCCTTTGGAGACCACCCCCAACGTCTATGTCCAGCTCTCCCATCGCAGCCAGACTCATCCACAAAGACAAGCTGGTTGGACTTGTACTTCGATATCCTATGTAGGTAGTGGTCTCGAAGGTCGGCATCCCGTTGCCGTGCGATGCGTCGGATCGTTTTTCGTGTCCAGCCTATTGACCTTAGAGTCCGACCGATTGATCTCTCCGATATCCTCTTACGAAATCTGCGGTAGAAGAAGTCTGCCATCTCGCATCGATATAGGTAAGGCTGTTTGATTAGCATATCGCATAGAGCTTCTTGCATAGGTAGTGTAATGCGGCTACGACGACCGACGGTCTTCGATCTTTGGGGGTTGGGCATTTCGGACAACTGTCTCTTCAGACGGATTCTCTGGACGGCGCGCACGCTGCATGAGGCCTCTGTGGCTATTAGCTTGGTATCGAACCCTTCTTTTAGCAAGGCGTTGATTAAAATATGCTGTGCGGCATTCAATTGTGGCGGCATGTTTGCTGACAAAATTGGATGACAGGAAAGAAGAGGAGGAGAGAGTAGCAGAGGGGAGACAGTCCTAGCCAATTCTGTTTCTGCAAGGGCAAGGCGGGTAGGTACCTCCAGGTACATCTGGGGCAGGGGTGCACAGCCACATGTGCCAAAAGTGGACCTCGTTAAAAATAATTAAGTAAACAACAACGACACCTATTTCGCCTTCTACTGTATAGTGTCATTTAGGAAATTTTGGATTGCTAATATATAGACAATTTCTTTTCGTCTTTTCATCTATCCCTGGTCAATATGTACTTTCTTATAAAGATTGAAACCACACAGATAGCTATGATTACCGAGAAGCAAAGGTCAATAAGACATTTACTGAGAAAACCCTCGTCCTCCACTGTAATGCCTGATGGCAAGTCTCTTGCCTTGTAGTACAAGACTGAGAGGATGATTATTGGGATCATGAAAGAAAATACACAGATCAAGTTTCCTACGCTGCCTAATACCAAATCTAAAGGCAATCCCCAAATTTTATATTAAAGTTCTGAGCCTCCCTTCCAAAATGAATACTGAAAGCCAATAACCAATATCGCTGCCGAGATGACTCCGACGATTATAGGACCCTCCAAGCTTCCTAGGGAGACGTATTTAAGGGTTTGATCAAATGTGTCTATCCTATATCCTTGAGAAACATTTGAAGCAACCAGCGTCTGTGACAGAATCTCGGACAAGTTTAGAGGTGACCTCCTACAGGCTACATGATTGACGTATCCGAGACAGAAGTGCTTGATTCCTAGAGTGGAGTTTCTAGGTATTATAGATATGTCATTCTGAATAGTATTAATGGCGCTTGATGCAGTTGTTTGCTCCCCTGCCACAAAGGATTGAGGAAATAGAGTTGTGTGGTTGAACTAAACATATTAACGTCAATCAATGTCACGGTGGTGAAGGGGAAAGTTACAACAACTGTAAGGACTCCGGTAGTGCAAATGTCCCGTATACACAAGGCTACAATGCTATACACTATAATACAGATGCCTAACAAAGTTATAAAAGAAAGTTCAATCACAGAAATCCAAATTTGGAATGCAAACATATTTGGCAGATAGTAAAGAAAAGAGCACAGTAGAAATAGCTGGAGATTAATAAAGTAAGGGATATTTTTAGTACCTGATTCTACGTTAATAAGCTGATTTAAGCCTACTTAATTTAGAGTTAAAATGTGCTCCTCGCTACTTAAAAACTTAACTGAATCTGGATTATGATGCCGCAACCACTCAATAACACCGCCTAATCAAGCTCTAGATCTTGTAGGCATAAAGTACTGAGAATTAATTCAAAAGTTATCTATTAACAGGTTATAAGGCCCTAGTGCATCAATCTGGTAATCTTGAAGATATACTTCTTGACGAATCAACTCGCATTTTTCGCTTAGACGCTACTATGGGGAAAGATAACTATAAGGGTAGCAAGCTCACTGGAGCCGACGATTTTAACATGTGGAAGATCATGTTAAGAGAGAACCTCTTAATTAACAAGCAGACCAAGTATCAGCCGTAAATAGTAGCATTCTACGTATCAAAACAAGACTAACGTCTATCCATGCGTAACGAGAAACCACCCGTGCCGAGAAATTTTGTGGGTACTTCACCTTCAAACTAAAAAAAAACTGAACAAACATAGGCGACTCCTATATATTTTGTACTAGCTATGATCTATAGTCAATTCTAAACATATTGAGACCCTTCACTAAGAAAAATAATAATATAAGCTTTTCTCTGTGACGACACGCACAGCTGATGGACCGCGTACAAATACACGACTACGCCAGGTGTAAGTTAGGCACTGTGGAACTGTCTATTCGAGGATTCTAAGCTAAAGAGAGAAGGGAAGAGAGGGCAGAAGCCCAGGAGCTGGAAGCTCTTAAATACAGGAGGTGTGCCAAGCTATAGCTAACCGAGCCGGGCTCAGGAAGCACGGTACCCGGCGGGTGCCAGCCAGGGGTTTGTCTGAAACATGGTGGCGGTGAGAACCGTCACATTCTCAGCTTGATTTATAGTCTACCTTTGCTTAAAGTCTATAATACAGTGCCTTTCTCAAACCTCCACCCTAGTACTTCTCTCCCTTCTACTTTCCATATAGGATATCACCTGAGTTATATATATCAAATACTATGCCTGAAATTATTTTCAAGCCTTATAGCGGCTATACTATGCAGATTTATCTAAACTCGCCACGCAGATCAGTACTTTTGCCGAGGTAGCGAACCGTTTTTGGAATAGCGTGCTGAAAGCTACACCCCTGAGTGTCTAGGTAACTTCGAGATTTGAAAACCGACACATGACTCTGATTTACAGTCGCTTCGTTTCGGAATTTCAGAGCACGGACACCTCGCCATTTTTGGCTGACTGCAAATGGTTGCTGCATGTCATCCTCATGCTGTGTGTCGCGTGACTAGTCTAAGACGTGGACGAAGTTACTCTCCACCTATAGTAAAAAAAAAAACTTCACAAACAGCGAGAACGAAATTTTTGAAATTAAGCAACGAAAACCACATCTAGCAGCCCTCCTTTTGGTCAGTTGAGAAGCCTGAGCCTGTATGCATTGCCTAGTGTAACATAGGCATCATGGTAACACCGTGGCCTTAAGCGGCAGCATGGCCTAACGACATCCGCGAGCACGCTATACACCTTAGCGATTACCTTAGGAAAGCACTTGCCTATATCGAGTCTAATAGAGACTAGGCGGTGCCAAAGCCTTTAATCAGAACCATGATCGCGTCTATAAGCGTCTTTATTACCAAATTCCAAAGTACCCTAGACGTTAGAACTATTATATAAGCTATTATATCTATCTAAAATAACCTCAAAACTATAGTAGAAACAGTATAATCTACAGCGACAAGGGTTTAACAAAACATAGTTATATACTAATAAGCTGTTATACTTAGCTAGGAGACTAACTAAGCTATAAAAGAAGCTGCTGAATTAAGAAGAACAACTACTACACTTATATAAGAGATAAACGATATAGTAAAAGCAATAAATAACATTATAAAGGCTATCTAGACTATACTATCCTCTAAGGCTTTATATACGTCGGTATTAAGTAGTAATACTATCCTACTAAATAAGCTAATTATAATCTCTATATAAACATCTTTATTTATCTAAGTATAATATAAGATTATTATAAAGATTATAGACCTAGCTACTATTAAAAGTCTCTATATAAAAAACCCTAGAAACCTATAAAGCTACGTTAATCAAGTAATTAAACAGAGTAAAAACTAATATATTAAATAGATATATATTATATTAGCTAACTAATTAAAGAGCAGAGACCTTAGTATTAAAACATTAAATAAAAACGAAGTAGATATACTAAAGCAATTCGTAAACGACTAGATTAATCGAATTAGAAGAGGTATAAACATATAACTACCTATATATAGAGTTCTTATATATGGGATTAGAACAAGTACGCTAGATATAGAGAAGTTTAATAAGATTAAAGTAGAGCTACTATATAATAACTAACTATTTATTCTAAACGTAGATATTAAATATATTAGATAGCTATCTAGAGCTATATATACAAAGATAGCTTTAACTATTATAGTTAAGTTTACTAGCTTAGAAGACGTAAATAAGATTATTAATAAAGGCCTTATTTAGTAAGGTAAGGTGTTTTAATATAAGAGATATAATAGATAGTATTAACTAAAGTAATACTATAAATGTCAAAGATATAGCTACATCGGAACCTAGTATAAAGCGAATATAGTATATAACTATTACACAGAGGCGTACGACTTGAAAGATTACCTAACAAAGGTCGATAAGATAGTAGCTAGGAAATACGCTATATATAAAGGAGTATATAAGACGTGGAATAACTAATACCTAGTTAGGAAAGTTAAACTAGTAAAGGTAAAGATAGTATATAATACTCGATAACTATATTATTTTATCCTAACTATAAGACAAAAATAGATAAACGAAAGCTTTACTTTTAGTATAATAATAGTAGAGTTAAATAGAAGTTAGAGAGGATAACCAAGCTCTACTACTGCTAGTATAATACCGATAGTATATTTTCCTACCTCTAGTAGACAGAGTACTAGAAGTAAGTCACTAACGAAGAGTAGAGCACTGAAAAGAATTAATATAAGAAGTATACTAGATAGTATATAGAACGAAAATAAGGATATCGTTATAGAAGAGAGTAGTTAGAGGTTAAGAAGACTATACGTGCTTTTAAGACAAGCGTTAGAATCGATTATAATAAACTTAATACTTAGCTTCTAGTTTAATATAGAGGAGTTATAAGTTATAATAAAAGCAGCCTTAAAATACTATAGTATAATATTATAAAATCAAAGGACGTAGTAATAGCTTTACTATTATAAGATCTAAAGATTTAAGAATATAATATCCTCGCTCTCTAAGAGCTATAGAGGAACTCTTTTTCTCCGACTACTTATAACCTAATCCTATATATCTTTTAACTATACTTCCTCAAAGATAGCAGAGAAGCGCTAGTAAGAGTATACTTCTTTATTAATAAGAAGATTAGTCTATATAAATAGATTTTTATAGAATATACCCGAGACCTAATTATACTAGAAATTACTATAATAAATAAATCTATAAATAAAACGACAAAGATTATAATATATAATATATATAATCCTCTAAGGAGAATAGAACATAAGATAAGCTATCTACTATAACTTCAAGTAGTACTATTAATATACTAAGGCAAAGAATAGGTTATTCTAGGAGATTTTAACCTATATTATAAACTCTAAAGCAGACTAGTAATATAAGAAAGAGACCTAGAATCCGACGATCTAATTAACATTATCGACGAATTTCAACTTAGTAGTACTCTACTAGCAAATATAGTTATCTATAATAATAAAAACGTATAAACTTATATTAACCTCTATTATAGTATATAAGATCTCGTAGACAAAGTTATTATATATAGAATAGATAAGAGAATAGATTACAACTCCGACTATCTTCTAATTATAACTTATCTAGACCTTAGAATAATAAACCAACTATAGAGAGAGATACGAGACTAGTCTAACACCGATAAGAAAGAGCTCTAGAAAAGACTATCAAAAGAGCTACCTATATAACGTTCCTCTAAAACCTAGACCGCGTTAGACAGAGATATAGATAAAGTAATAACTGCTATATAATCAGCTATTAATCACGCTATACCTCTGAAAAAGTAGTCTCTAAGAGCGAGAGCTAGTTAGACGACAGAATACAAAGAGATATAAGTATAAGTTAAAAGGTTAAAACGTTAGAATAGCCGATTATATATAGAGAAGAGCTAGGAGACCTACCGAATAGCCTATAACTAAAAGAGAAGAGTAATACGTAGATCTCTATATTAAGGATTTAGAGAGTAGATAGAAAGCGCTATAGAAAGCCTAGAGAGTATATAGAAACTAGCAAAGTAGGCTAGAAATCAAAGTAAGATAAGAGTAGTAGTAATAACTCTAATACTTAAAGATCCTATAACGTAAGTTAAGTATAAAGAAGTATAAGAAAAAGTATAACTTCTTAAGACAACCTTCTTCCTAGCTCTACTAGAACCTGATTTATAGGATATAAACAAGACTATATACTAAGATTATATTCTATTCCTAGATATTATAAAGAAAGAGGTACTTTAGATAATCACCGCGACGCCTCTAATAAAAGCTATAGAACTAGATAGTATAATAAACCGAATCCTTTATATTACTACTATCTAAATAGCTCTATATCTTACAAGGATATTTAACTAGAGTCTTCGCCTAGAATACTATCTAATACATTTCTAGCAGTCTACAACGATTGTCCTCTATAAGCTTAGTAAAGACGACTATACTATACCTAAGTTATACCGACTAATTATATTAATAAATACTATTAGCAAGGTTATAGATACTATTATTATAAAGAGAATTAGTTATATAACAGAGGTATACTAACTACTTCTAAGCACTTATATAGGAGAACGGAAGAGGAGATCAATAGAGCACGCTATCTATACTATTATTAAAAAGATTTATATAGCTTAGAATTCACCTAAGCTATAGGTAGTAAGCCTTCTCCTACTCGACGTCTTAGAGGCTTTTAACAACGTTTTACATATAAGGCTACTTTATAACCTACGTAAGCGTAGAATAGACGAAAGAACAGTTAGATAGATAGCTAGCTTCTTAATAGACTAGAACACAGCTATATATTACAAATCACGTTATATATAGTAAGTAGTCTAAACGGCGCTCTAATAGAACAAGGCACGATATCTAGGAAATAGAAGGTAACATAGGAGAGAATCAGTAATATAAAGGTATTTAGGTATTCTAGGATCTCACTATTAGATAACTATTAGTAGTTATATAATAGATCCTCTTAGATCCCTTAGAGGATCTAGAGAGATCTAGGGATCTAGGCTTATATAAGGATCTAGGTAGTATAAGAGGTTCTATATATACTAGCACGTCTACTATTAGATAGGAGCTTTATACTTAACTTTAATTATTAATCTTATTATCTTATTTAATATCTTTGATATAAGTAACAAGTTTACTTCTAAGTAAACAACCTAGTATATCTATACTTCTTATTTATATACTAACCTTTAAGACTTAGTTATCTTTGTTTAGTTTATTTAAGTTTTGTTATACTTTAAGTACCTGCTTAGAAGTAAGATCGTTACTATGTCGGCAACCTCTTCTACTCTAAAGGCCACCTCTCTAAAGCCAGCTGTGGCCTCCCTAGTTACGCCAGTTACTACTCTCTATAAGGAAGTGAAACTTCTGATTCTAAAGCTGTTTAATAGCTTACCTAAGAAACTAGCTAAGTTCTTAATAAAAGCTTCCCTCTACTTAAACTTTTATTATACTTAGTTTAGAAATAAAACTAACTAGGTTATATAGTTATCTACTCGTCTTAAAGAGGTAGCTTATAACTGGTTAGAACTATATTTAGAAGATTACTAGGTAAATAAAACAACTTAGGGAAAAGTCTCTTTCTAAATATCTAAGAAAATAAGAGATTTATTTAGAAATGTTTAAGAGTTTAAGAATAGAATTAACTAGGCTTTTAAAGATATTAATATAAAGAAAAAGGCAGTCAGAGCCTTATATATACTTAAGTAGAAGGGTTTAGCTACTAAATATACCTTATAATTTTAATAATACTCTATATAAATAAGATAGAATAATAAGACGTTATATAAACAATTCTATTATAGACTTAAGAATAACGTTAAGAATAAACTCGCCTAAGAAGATTTTCTAGATATGTTAAATAAATTAACAAATAACGTAATTAAAATTAATAACTATATCTATAAAAGGAATCTAGAGAAGAAAGGAAGTTATAGTTATTAATATAGAAAGAGTAGACGAAAAGATTATAAAGATCTTATAGAAATCGATACTACTTAGAAATTATAGGTTCTAAGAAAGGAATCTAAGAAAGAAAACTCCTAGAAAGGAGGATTATTTTAGAAAGAAAGAAATCGTTAACATAAGTAGAATTTATATTACTTATATAGTCTACCTAGCTATAGAGTAAATAAGTATACTAAAAAGAAGGACTTAAAAGAGAAAAAACAAGTTAATATTATAGTTTAAAAAGAAATAGCTTTACTTAATAAAATTAAACTTATAAATTTAGAACTTAAAGCTAGGAGATATAGAATATAAGTTAAAGATAATAAGAAAGAGAGTATTTAAGATACTAATAATAATAGAAATCTACTTCTTAAGGAATATTATAATATAATAGATATTTTAGACATAGTAGTAGGTACTATATATTTATAATCTAAAGTAGGAAATATATTACCTATCTAAGAAGAATATAAATTACTACTCTTAACTAGTTCTTTAGAGTTATTAGACTTATTATCTAGTTTAGAAGAAGAGGTTTAGAATATAAGTCCTAGTATAGAAGAAACCTAGACATTTATTAGAATATTTAAGTAAGGAAATCGCTAAGTATATATAGACAACTAGAAACTAGACTTCTAGAGCTCTTATTTAACTTAGAGAGTTAATCTAACTCTCTTAATAATATACACTGTTAAAAGAGAAGACTATAAGATAATAACGTTAGTTAGCCTAATTACTAGTAGAGAAACTATTAAAGGAAAAGGACTTAAGCATAGTTAATAACAAGCTAAAAGACCTAGTTATCCTAAAGTAGGAGACTTATAAAGAGTCTATAACGTTTAGAAAGAAACTAGCTTATAGTTATAATAAGTCTTAAACAGATTCTAGAAACAGATTAAGATAGCTTTTCTTAGAACAGTACCTAAAAAATATATACTAGAGGAATTTAGTTATTATATTATAGTTATATTAATCGAAAATAATAAGATAATATTTAGAAAGTATAGTTCGTCTAAACTATTTAGTATACTTTTCTAAGAACGACAGGAATTTAACATAGCTAAATAGGTAGAGTTAGAACTAGAGAAATATTATTTCCTATCTATAAAAGAATTATAGTTTTTAGAAGTAGTATAAGAAATAACTATATATTAGATTAGATACGTACTAAGCGCTACTACTAATTAGATATTAGAAAAACAGTTTAAGAGAACCTTACCTAAACCTAATAAGATAGTAAAATGTTATTAGATATATAAAGTAGCTTTGTCTAATAAAGACAGAGTAGTATTTTTTCCTTAGTCTTAAATAAGAGTAGTTAAGGAAAAGAATATAAGAGACTATATATTTAGAATTTATTATATAAAATCAGAAATATATACTACTTTAAGAGAGAAGTAGTTAGTAGTAACTATAGAAATATAAGAGAAAAAGTTATAAGTTATAATTAACTTAGAAGTAATAAGTAACTTTATTTCCTTAATAGCTTTAAGAAAGTTAAATGTTCTAATTAAGGGAATAAAACTATACTAATTAGAAGTAGTTAATAGAATAGATATCGTATACTAAAATAGGATTATTAATTAGTAAACTATTCTAATAAAAACTAATATTAAAGAATACTACTTAGATATATAATTTGATATTATTAAGATAGGAAGTAAGAAAGTAATACTTAGTATACTATAGATTTAGGAATATAATCTAGATATTAACTAGAAGGCTAGAATAGTAACGTTTAGCTAATATAAATATATAGGTTTATATTTATAACTTTAAAGCTAGAATAAGGTTAACACTACCTCTTCTAATATACTAGAACACCTTGTCTAGGGTCTTTCACAGGTTAGTAAGAAAGCTGATAACGAAATACCTATATAGTATAGAGAATTTAGAGCTTTGTTTAAAAACCTAGAAGACTTATAAGCCTTATTAAAACATCGCTTATAAGATTATAAGATTAAATTAAAAGAGAGTTATTATCTCTTAAAGTAGAAGCTTCAGTTATATAACTAGAAAAGTCTATAGAGAATAGAAAGTTATATAAAAGAAGGTATTAAGAAGAGATATATTAGAAAATCTAAGTTATTAATTATCTTAAATATACTTATTATTAAGAAAAAGAATAACCTAGATAAGAGAGTATATATTAATTACTAAGAAGTAAATTATACTATAATTAAGAACGCTTATCTACTACTACCTAGCTAATACTTATAGAATAAGTTAGATAAGATAGTACGATTTATAAAACTAGATTAATAAAATACCTATAAACTTATATAAATAAAAACTAGAGATAAATAGAAAACAGCGTTTACCTTACTATTAGGCCTTTATAAATATATAGTTATACTATTTAGACTTTATAATATACTAGCTATATATTAGAAATAAAATAATAATATTTTAAGAGATCTTCTAAAAGTAATAGTAATCTACTACCTAGATAATATCTTAATCTTCTTAGAAAAAGAAGAAGAATATAAAAGATATATTAAAGAAGTTTTATAATAACTTATAAAAGTAAACTCTTAGTTAAAACTCTTAAAATATAAGTTTAGAGTAACTTAGACACTTTTCTTAAGATAAGTATTTAGCTTAGAGAAAATAGAAATAGATCTAGTAAAGATTTAAGACATCTTAAACTAGAAGTTACTAGAGAATATAAAAGATATATAGTCTTTCCTTAGATTTATAAACTTTTGCTATCTGTTTATATAAGACTATATAAAGATTACTAAACTAATAATAGTACTAGTTAAGAAAGCTATTAAATTTATTTAAAATAAATAAGCTAAGAACGCTTTTTAAAGGATTAAAGTAAGGTTTATAGAAAAACTAAGTATAATTAAAATAGATACTTTAGATATATTAGTAGGTATAATTTACTTATAACTAAATAGGAAAGGGAAACTTATACTTATTATATATTATTCTAAAACGTTTAACCTAGTATAATAAAACTATAGTATCTTTGATAAGGAATTACTTACTATAGTATTAGCCTTAGAATACTAAAGAATTTATTTATAGCTAGTAAAATACTAAGTTATAATTTTATCTAACTATAAGAACCTTAAGACGTTTATAACAACTAAGGAACTTACGACTAGACGTTTAGCTAGATAGACAGAGATATTAAGAGGATTTAATATTATTATTTAATATATAAGAGGAATGTTAAATACTTAAGCTAATACTCTTAGCTAGAAACCTAGATATAAGAGAAATAAAGAATATAAGAAGATTATAATCTTAAAAACTCTTAAGAATAGAGACTTAGTACCTACTATATATAAAATAGTAGTAATAAATAATATTTAGATAAATAAAATTTAAAATATATATAAAGGCTATAACTAGTATATAAAAGGGAAACTATAGGTTCTTAGCTTATATATAAAAGAATTCGTATAAGAATACTATATTATACCTACTTATAGCTACTAGGGGATTCGTAGAACTCTTTAGTAGATAAGATAATACTACTATATTAATCGATTATCTATAATAGTTAAGGAAGTAATAGTAGAATATAATACTTATACCTAGAATAAGGCTTCCTACTATACTCCTTATAGATAGATAAATACTACTCTAATACTATAAATACTTTAGAAATTAATATTTATAGATTTTATTATTAAATTACTAAAATCTAAAGATCTAATAATAAGAGTTAAATATAATATAATCCTAGTTATTATAGAACAACTTATAAAGTATATAATTCTAATAGTATATATAAAGTTAAGTATAGCTAAGGAATTAGTATTTATATTTCTTAGAGAAGTAGTCTTAAGATATAGACTACTTAAAGAGATACTCTTAGATAAAGACAAGCTCTTTATCTTGAAATTTTAGATTACTCTTATAAAACGATTAGGTATAAAAAGAAAGCTCTTTATAGCTTTCTACTTTTAAACAAATAGAGGAAATAAATAGATAAATTAAGTAGTTAAAATATACCTTTATTATTATATAAACTACTAATAAGATAACTAGGTAGAACTACTACTCTTAGTATAGTTTACTTATAATAGTTTAGTAATAGAAATAACACTTATTATACTATTCTATACTAACTTTAGATATAAATTATTAGTATATTAAGAACTGCTATCTATAACTATTAATAACTAACTTACTTATGTTTATATCTTAAAAATCAAGAGTCTATATAAGGAACTTATAGAGGACCTATAATTTATAGTAGAAAGAAATATATACTACTATAATAAACAACGTAGTTAAGAGCTAATACTAAAAGAGAGGGATAAAGTCTACTTAGTATAAAAAAATATTAATATAAAAAGACTAAGTAATAAACTAGATTATAAGAAACTTAGACTATTTAAAATTAAATAAGTTAGAGAACCTTTAAATTATAAATTAGTACTACTAAAGATAATAAACATCTATCTAGTATTCTATATATTCTTACTTAAACTAGCACTACTAGGAGCACTACTAGCTCTACTTATAGAAATTCAACTAGTAAACCTAAATACTAAATATAAAGTTAAGAGGATTCTTAACTATAAACTTATTAGAGGATAAGTTAAGTATCTAATTAAATAGTTAGATTACTTATATTTAGAAAACACTTAGAAGCTAAGAAGTAATCTTAACTATTACTTAATAGAACTTTAGAAGTTCTATTAGAAAAACCTAGGTTTATTTATATTTTATAGTTTAAAGGAAAAGCTATAAAGAAGGCTAGGTTAAGAACTATCTTAGATTAGGAATTAGTAGGAATAGGTAGAGCTGCTAGATAGGTAACCTCTGTCTCCTACTACTCTTGTTCCTCTCTTTCTTTCTCCTTCTTCTCTTTCTTTTCTACCTTCTTAATAGTATTAAGTTTATTAAGAAAACGAAGTTCTTAATAAGACATTTTATATCGCCTTTCTTTAAGAAAGGCCTTCTACTTTTACAACTATAGAATCTTTACTATTACCTCCTCCTCCTCTCTATCTAGCTTCTTCTCTTATCTTTTAATAGAGAACTAGTTACTAATATAGGGAACGTTCTTCTTTTAAGTATTATTAGTTCTATTATATTTTAGCTTTAACTAAATATATTTAAAATATTAAAAAGATTAGAAGGTGTTAATAAAACATCTATACTTTTAGGAAGTATAGTAAGAATATAGTAATATTTTATTATAAACTATTTTAATACTTTTTATAAGAAGTATTCGTTCTTCTTTCTTCTTTTATATAAGGTAGGATATAATAGAAAGGAAAGGATACTACTAGTACTCTAACTAAGTTTCTTAGCTTATACTTAAGTATAAGAATACGCTAGGCTAAGAAGGAGATAGTATTATAAATCACGTTATATATAGTAAGTAGTCTAGACAGCGCTCTAATAAGATAAGACACGATATCTAGGAAATAGAAGGTAATATAAGAGGGAATTAGTAATATAAAGGTATTTAGGTATTCTAGGATCTTACTATTAGATAACTGTTAGTAGTTATATAATAGATTCTCTTAGATCTCTTAAATGATCTAGAGAGATCTAGGGATCTAGGCTTATATAGGGATCTAAGTAGTATAAGAGGTTCTATATATACTAGTACATCTACTATTAGATAAGAGCTTCGTACTTAACTTTAATTATTAATCTTATTATCTTATTTAACATCTTTAATATAAGTAACGAGTTTACTTCTAAGTAAACAACCCGGCGTATCTATACTTCTTATCTATATACTAACCTTCGAGACTTAGTTATCTTTGTTTAGTTCGTTTAAGTTTCGTTATACTATAACCTTTAACGTATTTAAATCAGATATCTACTAAATAACAACAGATATCTCTTAAGAATTACCACTCTCGCTAATACTATACCTATACTATAATACTAATCTAATCAACATCTGTAATTAAGAAAACAATACCTTTATAATAGGATATATCGATAATATTGTAATCTTATAGTAGAGAAGCTTAATAGAAGAGATATATAAAAGCCTAGAAAGGATAATAGAACAGGCTATAATATAGGCAAAGAGATATATATTAGTGTTCGCTCTAAGCAAATTCTAACTCACTTACTATATAAGAAAGCGGTAAGTACTAAACATAGACATAGACTATAAAATATAAGTAGACTAGATAGAAGTCTACTCTTAACTAAGTTGTAAATACCTAGATATTATACTTAACATAGTATTAAACTAGAGATAATATATCTAAGATATTAGAATAAAAGTATTAAATTCTATTAGTACGCTAGCTAGTCTAGCTAGCTCTATATAGGGAATAGGAATTACTAAACTTAGAAGGATCTATTAGGCAGTAGTTATCTCGTAGATAATATACAGCTGTTCTATATAGTTAGTCGCGTAGGAACGTAGAGAAGATTATACTATAGAAATAATTAATTCTCTTAAAAGACTTTAAGCAAAAGCGGCTAGAACTATAGAAGAGGCGTATAAAGTAATATCAGGTCTAGCTCTCGACATAGAGCTCTATCTCCTCTCTATAGAATAGCAGATCTAGAAGACTAGTACCGAGATAATTAGAAGAATCCTTACTATAGATAAGATACTAGTTCTAGAAGAGTTACGTTCTAATAATTCAAATTTAAATTAAGAGAGCTAGAGACTATATATAAGTCTACTAAGACATATTTACAGACGCTTATACCTACGTCGAGGTATATTAATTATAGAGTAAGAGATAATCCTACTATATATTATACTACCGTAGTAGCGAGGACTAAGTATATCTATTATACTAGACGTAGAAATAGTAAAGATATAATATAAGAACTTCTTAAAACATCTCTTAAATAGTATCTTTATCTATACTAATAGAAGCGGCATAGATAATCACATAGAGGCTACTATAATATCGCCTCTGACTAGACATATAAGAATAGTATATATAGGAAATAGTAAAACGTTAATAGTATACGTCGTAGAACTTCAAGGAATTAAGCTAGCTCTACAGATCGCAGTCTAAGACTAAGAGAGTAAGAACAAAAGAAACAAAGTAGTTATCTTTATAGATAATTAAGCAGCTATTAGAATATTTTAATACCTAGCTAGTAGATCTGGTACGTATATAGCTATAGAGATAGTATCTCTAATAGATAAGCTATAGAAGGACTATAAAACCTAGGTTAAGATAAGATAGATACTGTGACAGCCGTCACGTGGCTGGAGGTCACGTGGGCGGTGTTATACCGGGATTCCTATCAAGTAGTAGAATAGCGAATTAGTCTACTAATTAATTCTTATGTCTTTTAGCCGGCTGACGTACTAGTAAAAGCTATTTATTTACGTCTATTACAGATACTAGCTTATATAGGCATCTAGGGAAATAAAGTAGTAGACAAGGTAGCTAAGATTATAGTAAAATCATAACTAGAGAGGAATTAGAGAAACCTAAACGTCGCTTAACCTAAGACTTACTACTTATAAGTAACTCTAAAGACGTGGATTATAAGGTAGATAAGAGCTAAGTAGGTATATAAGTAGGATCTAGAACTAAGAGAGAGAACTATATATAAATATACTTAGAAGCTAATACATAAGATCCTACGTCTCTACTAGAGACTAAAGAAGTAGCAAAGCTCTCTACTAATCTAGATATATATAGAAAAGATCGGATTAAAAGATTTCTTTTAGAAGAGAAATATACCTAGGTATAACGATCTAGGATGTGAATATAGAGAGGGACGATAAACTGTAGGACATATTATATTAAGATGTCGAAAATTCAAAGACCTACGACTAAGGGAATTTGAGAGGAGAAGGTAGTTAGATCTAAAGGTAATCTTAAACGAGTTAAAAATAGCTATAAAGGTAATAAGATTTATAGAACAGACGTAACTCCTTAGGCAATTTAAGAGTTGTAGTATAGTACAGAAAGACGAAGCGGAACGCTAGAGAGAGACTGAAGGTATAAGGACATAAGATAGCTAGTAGAAGCGGCAGCTAAGGAACCTGATATACTCTAAAAAGATCAAGCAAAGCACTTCTTTTATACTATGTATATAGTTATATATATATAGTTGTAGATAGAAGCCAGACCGTCCAGTGGAGGAGGCTGCTGGTCACTGTATAGTGATGAAGTGAAGTACGCTTGCCAAATGCGGTAAGCGTACTTCGGCAGCTGCGCCGAAGCTGGACCACTCCGGCATAGCCGCCCTACGGCGGGCGGCTGGAACCGAGTATGAATAAATCAATCAATCAATTCTGTTCATCTGTTCTTAGAACTTCTTCCCTTTCTCCCTCATGTAGAATATAAACAGTATTTGGCCATAACTCTATTGACTTAGTAGATTATTGAAGCCTTTCACACTTATCGGCTCTTATCAGGTAAATATTGTTGTTGTGCGCACGATTAAAAGTAACATTCGCGACCCTGCCATGATGAGGAAGCCAGCTTAGGAATGCTCTCCCTCTTGTACCACGCCACGTAAATCTTAAAATCTATTCTATCCTTATTGTGAATAGATCTGTGGATCGAAAGTTTTCCATGATGCCCTCGAGGGTGCTGAAGTACACCGTGTACATAAGAGGCCACTTAAGCAGAAACCTACTATAACTCTACCATTCTATACGCAATTTTCGTGATTTTCAAGTGCGTATTATCGATTGAAATACGCCGCATCTTTTAGTCAGTTCAGTATTAAATTATAAAGTGTTTTGAGTGAGTTATCAATTTTTCCCCTCCGGTCAACTTATCACTGCCCGCGTAATCCCTCATACGCGAATTCACGTAATTACGCACGCTAAATTTCGATGATAAGCTCTCCTTATCTCGTCGAGCCCGCGAAAACTCTCAACCTTTCCGTCACATCGTCTGAACTCAGAATATCTGTTACTACTTTAAGAATGGCAAATGTTGATGATATTCTTCGCGGAGCCGGTTCCGCCCAAGCCCAGTACTGGAAGTTGGACGGCTTCGCAACAGATTTGCCACCACGAATTTACATCTTCCCTATTCTGCCCAACACCCCGTACCCGCCTCCGTACCACTTAAGTTGTTTATTGAGCCCCAACAGCAAAACGACGCGAACTTTGATCAGAGCCGCCGACGTAAAAAACTCTGAAGTTTCGAATTCAGAAATCGAGCAGATTGGGAAAAGCATAGTGTCTAGACTTGACAATTGGGCCGAAGAGACCAGCTTAGTACCAATTTTAACAACCCTCCCAATGGGTTCCAACTTTATTCTAGATGAGAACCCTAGAGAGATTGCGAGTACCTGGCTATCACCAAACTACGAATTGCAGCGCAGGTATCTTGGAGTTTCACGCTTGAAGCAACTTTGGCATCCTCTCGATGTTCCTCCTACGATCGATTTGGAAGACCTTCAATCACTATCTCGCATTCACGATTCAGTGTCGTTGGTTATCTTGCCGAATAAAGAAACAGCGATTTTTAAAGGAGCTATCAAAATTGTCGCTCGAATGTACCACGAACTCCGAGAGCTGTTGAGAATTCCAGATCATCCGAATGTTATCTCAAGCCCGAAGTATATTGTTACGCGGGAGGTGAATGGCTTGTTGGAGCCCGCTGTTTGCGGATTCATTCTGGAATATCACAGTGGAGGTACAATGTTCCAAAAACTCGCCGACAGTGGACAGTTGCCCCTATCCGTCAAAGTCAAATGGACTCGGCAATTACTTTCAGCGATGATGCATGTTACTGGACCCGGAGGAAGTTTTTACTCCGATTTGAAACTGGATAATATCCTACTTTCCAAAGAAGGTAATCTTGTTCTAACGGACTTCGAGCAATTTGGGGCGAAAGACCAGTGGTTACACCCAATGCTTTGGGCGTCGACTGAATCCAAACCGAGATCCCACGATGGGCAGTGGAAAAATTCACCTATCAATCCATTATGCATGCCACGAAGTATATACTATTCTAACCCCCCTATGGGTTATTGGAAAAGTTTCATCAATGCCACCAAGAGGGAACAGGAGGGGTTCGAAGCGTATTCCTTTGCCAAAGTTATTTGGTGCATTTTCGAGGAAGCCACCAATGAACATACCCGCGCGACCCTCAGCCCCGAAGAACTTCGAGCTACGAACGTCTCTGATTCGCGACTGCTTTATACAGTATTTCCATATTTCGAGAAAACCCCTCAAGCCTTGAGGTACTGGATTTGGCTCTGTACAAAACAGAGCCCCGAATGGGGCGCTGTTATGTGCGATTGTGGTGGCGAAGTTTCTGAGGTGTGCGGGAAAACAGGTGCCCGCTTAGAAGTTGATATTATCCATAGCCATGCAGCACCCAGCATCCTTGATACACACCATTATTTTGAGGGATGGGTTACAGACCAGTGGCTTGCTTTGGATTCTCTTAAGGGTCTTCAGGCTACTTAATTTTCTTCTTGCCTTTGTCACCTACTTCAAAATCAATAGCGTGTCACTCATATTACAGACTACAGTACGAATTGTCTACCAAGTTTTCCCAAACATTCTACATTCAGTTTCATTGGCTGAAATGGGTCATGGGTGCAGTTTTACTGCCAGTCAAGATCTATATGGCATTGGAGTACGAGTAGGGCTTTACTGTCAATGGGCGGCGACAGTCTTGGCCAGCATCAAGCTCCCTGAAGCAACAGCTGCAATGAAGACGACCACTCTTTGCTTCCAGTGTGCCACATTCTCCGCACTTGTTCTCATTACAGTTCGAGGAGATATTACGCAGCCAGAAGTGCTGATTGTTCTACCACTATCCTTTGGCGGGTTTATTGCTGCAAATGTTCCCAGTTATTCAAATCATCAAAGTGGCTCTGGAAGTGGTTCTGCTGCAGGAATCTTTGGCATTATGCAAATCTTTGGAGCTTTTGTGGGGTACAATTTATGGTTCTGGTGGTACGGTGTGAATGTCATGGGCTCATCATCCTGCAAATATTACACCTTGATATTTGCCAAGGTCGAGATTCATAAAGTCCGAGTTCTTGGCATCCTATTCAGTACGATCTCGGGTATTCTTTTCATTGTCTTCGAGGTGTTCTTCGTTTCATGGGCTGGAATGGTTATTCTCAAAACTACCCCACATGGTGCCATTACACGATTTTCCCAAGTGCGGAAACAACTAGGGACTACATCCACAGCCAGATGGCGTCTTTGGGTTTCATCTTCACTGGGTGTGCTTTCCATCTTGTACTTGGTTATTATGATCGAGATGACAATTCGTTGGAATGGAGGGGTGGGAGCAAATACTATGGAAAATGTTGGACAGCTGATACCTCTGGTTATCGGGTTAGCTGGACTTGGAAAGACCATTTATGAGGGTCTGAAGGCACACCTTGTCACACCCAACGTCAACTCTGAAGGTGTTCATATCAACAGTTTGCCAGTGGATAGGGATACATGAACTTTCCAAGAATGTTTCTTCATGGATTATATCTACTATCGATAAAATGGATGAATTAAATCCACGAATGGATCAACTTTGTCACCTGAGCAAACCAACCCAGTTATTTCCTTGTATAGTTCCTTCGCGCGGGTGATCAGAATTTCACCCTCTGGTTCATTTTGTTTGCAAAGGAGCAATCCTAACCTGTAGATGGATCGCCCGCGCTGTGCTTCTATGAGACTGAGATTTTCATACATCTCGATGGACTTCCTGTAAAAGAGTCTGTGATTTCGTTAGGTGGGGAAAACATTCCTTGGGGGGTTGAAATCTCAACATACACAGCCTTATTCCAGTCCTTGCCCTCTGAAAGTGTCCCAAGCTTATAATTCGAACATGCTTTATATGGATGGGCTTCTTTGAATATCTGGGATCGAGTAATCAAAGCCTGTTCATGGCATGAAATCGCTTTTTCTTGCAAATCTTGTGCTAAATAAATATTTCCCAAAGTATAAAGATTACGAGCATCCATCGCCCTACTGTCGTCAGAATTCTATCTTGATTCAATATAGGTGGCCAATCTACATACAGCCTATGCTCCGGAGTCATACTCTTGCAAATTGTTTGCGTGAGGTCCCACGATTTGGAAATTGAATTTTCAGCTTTCTCGAGTTGACCATCTGCAAGTGATGCGAGTGCAACGTTATGGTGTGACATGGCGAGCATCTGGATCTGATCTTCTTTTCTTTTGTCTCTGCACAATATGGACTTCTCACCAAGTTCAATAGCTTCCTTTGTTTTTCCAACCCCCACTGCAGCAGTTCCCAAACTCATATACGAGTTTGCAATTTGTGGGTGATCGATATCCATTAAACCGCAATCTTTGGCCTGCAATCGTAGTTTGAGGGCGCGGTCCAGACTTTCGTAGCTGGATTTGTTTCCAGTTTCAAGCTCAGAACCACCCACTACAGTCCATAGATCGGCAAGAAGCAAACGTGTTTCCTCTAGTGAGGACGTCGCAATCTGAATACCAGTTGAGGCGACTTTCATAGATCGTGAATACAATCCTTTTTCGAACATTGACCTTAGAAGTAAGTAAACTTTAGTCAAGAAATACGTTGCGAGTTCTATTTTACTTACCAAGCACAAAAGTATGCAACCTCAGCCAGATGAAGCGGGTAGGACTCCAGCTCGCGAGAAAGCTCATGGTATCTTTCCTCCAAAGACTCTACGTGAGACATATAAATCTGACACTTGTCCAAAGAGCACATAAGAAGGCCTTCCTCACATTGCTTTGGGAATATACTCCAAATGAGATCTACAGCAACTTCAAAACTCTTGCGTCTTGCGTCTATCCCCATACGTCTGATTGTAACATCCTGTACAAGCCGGTGAACAGAAAGTGAAGTTGCATCTCTTCGTACCAAGGAGTGATTGGTCAAACTCCGCAAAGATAGAAGGTAATTTGTAGATTCTATCTGAAGCTGTCCTCCCGTACCCGAAAATTCCGAAAAATCTGATTGCCGAAGTATCGACTCATAAATGTTGTCGGGGTCAAGGAATGCCATAACGCCGAGTAGGAGTGACGCACTTTCGGGAAGTTCTGATAAATTCGCCTCCCAGAGCACTGTGAGAGGGTATTTCGAATTGCCTTTGAGACTGTCTGACGGCCAATCGAGAAGAAGGGATCTTGTTCTAGATAATATTTTGAGTGTTTCTTCTAGAGTACGAAGGGTCTGCCGAATAAAACCTGCAGCTAGGGAAATTGCCAGTGGAAGGCCACTCAATAGCATACCAATCTTTTCAGCAAATATATGACTTTCATTGGTATATTTCGGGGGGAGAAGTTTCAAAAGTAGTTGAGCGCTTTCGGTGGTTGTCATGGAGCATATCTCGTGCTCAGCTTCAACAAAATCCGAGGTCATGCTTGGATGTCGACTTGTAACTATAATCGTGCCTTTGCTCTTTCCAGGCCAAAGCCCCTTGAGAAGTTTTTCGTCTTCAGCATTGTCGAAAACTAGGAGCCAGGAATCTGTTGATGTTAGATGATGTAGATTTCTAGTCTTTGGGGCCCTCTAATGGATGACATCGGGAGACGTACCGTTGTCAAGCAGCCAGCCTTTTAGCAATGCCACAGCTCTTGATGGGTCTGACTCCAGCCCTTCAACTCCCAGCATCAAGGACATACAAGCTTTTGTTGCACCAAGATTCAACTTTTGAGCTGTGTCAGCCGTAATCCAAAACACGTACGGAAATATGGCTATATGATCGTATATGAACTTTAGAGCAAGCTCAGATTTGCCCACTCCTCCAAGCCCGTGAATAAGTACCGAGGCTCCTTTTCGAGGCGAGTTTGATTCTAAGAGAATTTGCTCTTTCAAGAGGCCGAGTAGTTTTTCTCTTCCACAAAATTTTGGGTTTTCTAATATGTCTAGACAATGGACTTTCTTTGGATGGGATGGTTCAATCCGCAACATCTTTTGGTCATTCTGGGTTGCTCTTCTCTCATCAACCTCAATCTTAGCTGCGGTCACCTCTCGCTCAACTTGATCACCCCTATTGCTTATACGTTTCATTCGGTTTTGGAGTTCCTCTGCCACCGCAGACGACGGGGGAAGGGTATACGTTGCTGTTACTGTTAGCTACCAAAGAACTAAATATTGGGTGGAAAGGTAAGACTTGCGGCCTTTGAGGAGCATTATCGAGTAGCTTAAGAATTCTATGACCTCCTCACAGAAGTTCTCCGTGGCTCGACGGAGGCTAGCGTTTTGTTTAAACCATGTCATATATTTTCCAAATCTTTCAAAATCATTCCCAATTGGAGACAATATTTGGACTATTTGGTTCACCAAGTTTTGGTTATTGTTACTTAGCTATGAGCATATTAGTATTTTTGAGATTACTGCCGGGATAAGTGGTGGTCTTACTGTTGCAATCATAGCAATGCTTCCCCAGATCATAGCTCCTACTTCAGGACTGGTTGGTGCAATTGTGCTTGCAATTATACCGACAGAATGAAGTTTTCCAACTAAAGGGTTCATTAGCTTTAAGGCTTCGTTGGCTCGAGGTTGTCCGGTTTTCGTTGTTAAATCATGTATCCGCTCCGCAAGTATGTCTATAGATTGTGTTAGGGCAATTTGTGTGTACGATTCATCTCCCACTCGTTTCTTGAAGTGGTTGAGTGTCAAATTCCAGTTCTTCGCGCTGCTTACACTCTTATCAGCTTTGTATAGAATGGCTTTACAGCAACCATCTTACTTGTTCTTGCCTTGAGAAGCATTAGATTGTTTGGACTCCGTCGAACCATTTTCAAAAGATTCCGGATGAATATTCGAGGGAGTGTTTGATGTACTTCCATTATTGTGCCCTATGCTACCGGATTCGTTTGTTGTTTGTGATTTTCTGAAATACCTTTTCAATTTGTCCGTCCGACGCGAAGAATTCCCGTCGGATGATTTAGGAAGAGGCTCAATAGCTGCTTGATCATGCATATCAGTTTTGCATCAAGTCACGAGGAAATGCTGGGAAGATATCAAAGTAATTTCACGGAAATCCCTTCAAAAGTCTTGCTCCACCTTGTTTGTTTTTTTGAAGTGAAATCTCCGTACTTGTTTTGATTGGGACGCAGATACTGAGGTCGGACGAGATTTCCTATGAAAGTCTTACGACGTGCATGAGCACCAAGAATGGAACGGCAGAAATCTCATTGGTTATATGAAGACGTTCATCGAATCATCTACAGTTTTTAATAAAGGTGCAGTAACTTTGAAAGACGTATTAGAGTTGGATGCGTAGAACAGAAGCAAAGTGAGGCTCTCCAGGCTCTCAGCAGCTGTCATGGCGCAAAAGTCCTTTTTTGATAAGCTCAATCAACCACACCGAGTGAAAAATGGCTTACTAGTAGAATACATTCTTATCAGCAGGAAATGGCACCCAATCACAAGTGAACACATGATACTCAAGCCTAGTTTTCAAACAGGCAGATTATTCTGTGTGGTAGGACAAGACTTGAAATCGGCGATGAGCCACATTATACGATTTATTAAAGGAGTAGGGTGAATGGCTAGCAGGAAATGGCGCCCAATTATAAGTGAATGCTCAATCACAAGTGAACACATGATACTCAAGCCTAGTTTTCAAACAGGCAGATTATTCTGTGTGGTAGGACAAGACTTGAAATCGGCGATGAGCCACATTATACGATTTATTAAAGGCGTAGGGTGAATGGCTAGTAGGAAATGGCGCCCAATCACAAGTGAACACATAATACTTAAGCCTAGTTTTCAAACAGGCAGATTATTCTATATGGTAGGACAAGACTTGAAATCGGCGATGAGCCACATCATACGATTTATCAAAGGAGTAGGGTGAATGGCCAGCGTCATCTAAGTGCAAAGGAGGGGAAATCCATATATCCTATCTGATATGAAAGCAGCGATCGTCCAGTATTCAGTAATTTTCTGTGCACCTGGACGAAAGGGCGTATGATTTAAATTTTCAAATTTCACTTCTCGTGAAGAAAACCATCATGGAGGGTGGTAAGATGCCTGAAGCTCCCATTGTCTCCAAATATGGTATTGATTACATGTTGCAGGCAAAGAAATGTTAGGGGACCCTAAAGCTACCGAGCGTGGCAATGCTGCGTCTGAGACTTCAACTTCAGATTCTCAGCCACCAGCCAAGTCGCAGCCATGGAGGAAGTTTTGGGCTCCCGGCGAAAGTCTTACACTCGACAAAACATCAAATCCGTCTCAATCTCCATGGCTTTATTGGAAACCTGATCCAAATAAGCCCGACGAAAAGCCCTGGATAAAGTGGATGAACAACAAAGAGTTCAATCCTGCGTACGATGAAAGGACTGGGAGATACATGGAGCGAGTTCGGGGCCCACGCAATCCGAGCCCGAGAGCAACAGTTGCTGAAGGTGGCTAAGGGATATTTGTTAGCTTCTTGTAATAGAAGCATGAAGTGGTTGGGGATTGGTTGAAAGATTATATTTCAGTTGGTTGTAGTACTTCATAACTAGTGGAATTGTGGTACTTTTGTTTTGCGTTATTTTGTCAATGGCAGATTGTGACACCACAAATTGGAATGAAATTACTGTAAATTGAAAGAATTAATTGAACGATTTGAAAGAATTGGAGCCGAACAATCGAACAGTTCCTCCTTCGATTTTCCTTCTTTTGAGTGCTAAGCGTTCTCTTCACTTGGCGTACGGGTATTTACCCGTCAAAACCTTTCGTGGGAGTCCAAGTGAATCAAGTACTTTCCCCGCTACCTCAATAATAAACATATCGGTCCCTTAAACGGTAAGCGTATGACAATAAAGGTGAGCACACATGTGGGGTTACCTTTAGTCCCTAACAATGATGCAACCACGCCATAGTACTCACTGGGCCTATCAAGTGAACAACTGGAAGGGAGTTGTCCGACTTCCACAATTATTAACGAAGTCTTAAAATGGGTTTTCAAAATATACCTGGAAAAACAAGTTCTGGCTGCGCAGCAAATGGTGCTTGAAAAGCCGGTCGAAGGCCCCATCCAAGTTCTGCCGGGTCCCGAAGAGGGGGCCTATTAAGTCAAATATTAGTCATATTTTATATCCCACATATCGTGTATGGATTCTTACGCTGCTCTATACACATCATGTGCATCAGGTTCACCGAACTTGAATGGCGTAAGCATAATTGAATTTTCCCCATATATGGACTCAATAAAATCCTGAAATTGGATGCGTTTAGTTTGAATTATTTCAAATTGTTCTTCCGAGAGCTCAGTCCCCTGCTTCTGACGAAATTGGGCCAAAGGGTTCAGATAGGGCTCTCTGCTAAATTTTGTTCTGTAATTTGCTCGAAATTCTGCTCTCTCATGATATTGTCCCCAAACAACATATTGGTAAAGTAACTACATGCTTGTTAGACGTGAGGTAAATAATGCCAAATTCATTTATTAAATTTATTAATGTATCACTTACTGGAGCGAAATAATCCTCAAAGGGCTCTTCTGTTGTCTGATTAGATTGCCATAGCTCATTGAAATCTACGGCCGTGCGTTGAACTCCTAGTACAGTTTCAAGAGCTTCAGCAACACGGTCATAAATTTGCTGCGCAGAGTCGTCCGCAACAGGAAACAAATGATTAGGATAGAGAAAGACAGGCGGGGGCTTCTTGTCAATTAAATCAGCTTTGTCTGGCGCAGAAGAGTCGTAAAAATGTTTAGCAACTTCTCCAAGGGTTTCAAGATCCGGTGAAATGATGCCGATTGTGTCTAAGTCACTAGAAAATATCAGTACGAGGAGCACGAATATACTCCGTTGCTTACCGATGTATGACCAACGTGCCTTCCAGACTCATTGTACCTTTGGTCGGGCGGAGGCCAAAGACGGCTTGATGGGCAGCTGGCTGTCGGACACTTCCTCCTGCTATTGAAAAATTTCAGCAACCTCAAGCAAGCAAAAGTAAATGGACTTATCTCCGTACTGTCAGTTCCAATTGTAAAATCAAGCCAGCTATAGGCACCCGCAGCAGCTCCTGACCCATAACTACTTCCTCCAGCAGAGCGTTGGCCATCCCCACGAGGATTTCGAGGAGCAAGGAAATCTACAAAATCCCCAGTGGGATCTTCGGCGTCGGCAAATTGGCTCATACCCGTCTTTCCAACGATGACGGCTCCAAGATCAAGTAGCTTTTGAGTTGCGGGTGCTGAGCTTGAAGAAATACCATATAATTCTGCATATGCTCTCGAAGACCCAGTGGTTAGGGACCCGGCAACATCAATATTATCTTTGACACCAACCCTGAGACCGTTGAGTGGCTTGTTAGGATCTGAGGGATAATATAAACGAGATGGGACGGCGATGGCAAGATTGGGGGCTGCCTCTGAACAAGAAGCGTTGAGGTGTGTAAGCCTTAATCCTTGTATTAGATACAATTATCAAATACTGAGTGAATTAGAGTTTATAACACACCGCTGGGATGAAGTCTCGACTAATGCTGACACGAATGCTCCCTGAGTATCTGTGACCAATTTCCAAGCTCGGAAAAGACCTTGAGCTGATGCGAAATAAGGCCCCTCAGTGAGTGCTTCTTGATGTGGTGGATCCAGGGGTACGAAACCAACAAGCGCTGTTCCCGTGGAACCCAGAAACTCCATCAGGGCATCTGATAAGCGGCATATAGTGAGAGAACTGCAGAAGAAGATAACAAAACCTAGAAAATTAGAATCAAAGACATCATCAACGTCAGCGAATCGTTGGAGGGTTGCCTTGACTGATTCCACAGAAATATTTTCAGTCACAACTACAACTGTTGCGGGGTATAATCCATGAGGGAGCTTGATGTCCATTCCACACTATATTCCCGTATTAGAAAAGAATAGCAGCATTACAAAGAGAAAGAATGAAAGCTGGGGACAACTAACCATCGCGTTTTGGTCGATATAGAAAGATCCTGAGGGCGTTGATAATACAGCCGAAGCTGCTAGTACCGGCGACAGACCGCTCCTCCCAGCATCGCTGCTGGTGTGCGAGATTTGCACAATTTCTATGCCAGAAGACGGTGGTCCCATGGTCAGGAGTGATTTGAGGAATGCTACTGACATCGTGAAGGCTGAGATAAGATTCGTAGAGAGCATGATGAATTGTAGGCAGCTGTTAAATCGAGTTTCACGAAGGAGATACGTCAAATTGGTTCAACGGCGGGGTGTTATCTGGATGTGTGTTGGCGCCAATGTTACACAGCATACCGATTTCTGATTTTGACAGGGTTCTCGGAGGTGCGTTGCAACTGACTGTGGGTCGTGCAGGCAGCAGGTGTGCCCACCGAGACAAGAGCAAAACCCCGCCCGGCCCTGTGCTTTCTATTCTAAGCACACCTAAACATCATTCTAACAAGATAAAGTCAAGATCCAGAGAATAGCATCAATTCCTTTGAACATTACTCGGCTTACTGGTAAGACGAAGACGCCTGCACAGATAAATTAACATTGACGCCAGAAAAGAGGGCGCCATGAGCTTTCCTACACAGACCACGACAAGCCTATATTATCTTTCCAAACTTCCTCTCTACGAAAATGAAAAGCCATACTTTGTGAACTGGCCCGTGTCAAAAGTTCCCGGCGCAGAACAAACCAACCTGTCGCACCAGAAATACACTAATATAGATGTGTATAACATACGTGGCATGGAACACGACTTTCACATCGATACTCAAGGATTCCAACTTTGCAATCACAGTACTTCAGTCGAAAACTCGGAGTTTGAGGATGATGCAGCTATCCGAGCCAAATATTATCCAGAAATGGTCAAACTTGTCACAAACGAACTCGGAGCGAGCGATGCTTTCGTTTTCGAGCATACAGTAGGTTATTCCAAATTTTGATTGCGGCCAAATTAAAATTGATTTTGTAGTATCGTCTTCATATTCCTGGTGTCAAGGGTTGCGGGTGCGACAGGAAGAGAAAACCCCTTGTGAGCGCGCACATAGGTAATTTTCCCTACTTACAAAGTGCACTACCTTCTTTACAACAGCCTATTACCATGGAGACATGGCTTCTACGATCAGCTTTTGACTGTTGAACTGCAGATCAGACAGCCGACTCCACTGCCCAAAGGGTTCGACACCACATGGGCGAGAAAGCTTCGTCATTGCTCAAGAACAGATACCAGATCATCAAGTATGACATTGTCACGTTAGTAAAGTTGTATATCGCGCCAGGCTAACTCTATCGAGTGTGTGGCGCCCACTTTTTGGGCCTTTGCGTGACTTTCCTTTGGTTCTAGGGGACTACCGCACATTTGATGTCAACAGAGACGGCGTGCCAACCGACCTCGTTTTCCCTCATTATGTCGGGGAATCGCTTAATCTTTATTACCATCCGGCGCATAAATGGTACTTCGCGAACGACCAGATGCGAGATGAAGTTTGGATGTTCAAATGTTATGACAGTAAGCTTGGTGTTGCTACCGGTATGCTCGCTTGTCAATTTGTGGGTGTTTCAAATATAACTAACTTTATAACAGTTGCACCTCACTGTTCATTTGACATACAGCAAGGCAATTACTCAGAGCGACCTCGTGAGAGTATTGAAGTCCGGATTTTGGTTTTCTATGATGAAGAATCATGAACAAGCTAAAACTTTTATCTTGTGCAGAACCGGAAACAATGTGTACAAAGCGGTTTCTCGCTAGTATATTGATGTTTGACTTAATGGGAATGTAATCGAGTGACAGACGTCCTTATACAATGAATGTTGAAATTCAAAGTTTCGAGTGCTATTTTAGACTACTGCTGATTTTCAGTCCTTTCAACCTCCCTTAAGATAGGAGGAAGTTGAAAATAATTGGTATGAGAGTTTTCTTCCAACGATCATCTAGCACTCACGTCAAATTCAGCATGTAAGTCTTGGTTCCTTATTCCTATTCAGGCCATAAACCCCAATCCCACATCTATATACCCACCCGCTCCTCTGTCTACCTAAACCGTCTCCAAAACTTCCACCCCTCCCTATCCCCAAAACTTCCTCCATCCCCCTCCAATAATGAAGCGGCACCCCCGCACTAATAAATCCAATCACCACAACCGTCTGCACAGGCTCCGCAAGCATCGCCCGACTAAGCAAAAATAAACTCGCGCAGCAGAAAATAATAGGTGTGGTAATCTTTGTTCTATAAGAGCGCTCGAGATTCGTTTCTTTGACTTGGAGGATGATGAGGCCTAGCACGGTCATGAAATAGAATGTGTAGCCTGCGACGCCGTAGAAGATGACGAGGGTTCCGAATTCTCCGACGAAGATGTAGCATGCTGTTAACGCGGCGTTGAGGACCATTGCATACACGGGTGTAAAGAAAATTGCGGTTTCTTCGTCACCAAACATTGTTGCCAGATGTTTGGTGAGGTTGTTTTGCGTGCGGAGGTGAGTGGAAGTAATTTCTGTGGGGGCGCCGACTCCGATTCTCCCGAAGATAGTGGGGAGGTAACCTTCTTTTCCTGCGACATAGACGAGGCGGCTGGATGTAAAAGTTGATGTATTTAGCGTGCTAAAGCAGGGAGAGACTGATGATGAGCGCGGGGCCAGGGGAGCCGATGGCGCCGAATAATTTGGCGACGGTGTTGGTGGTGTTTATGATTTCGAGTGGGAGGACGAAGAAGTAGGCTACGTTTGCTAGGACGTAGGAGAGTATTATAAGGGACATTGCAGTTTAGGTAGATCTTTGGCTGGGTTGCGGAATTCTCCTAAGACGTAGTTTGTCTGGGCGGTGTTAGTTGTGATTTCCGTACAAATTTGTCGGAAAACTTACATTATCCCAACCATCGAATGCCTATAATCCTACGTATAGAGCAACTGCCCAAGATGAAGCATTTGTATTTGTTCCTTCGAACCATCCTCTTGTTTTCCAATCCTGATTGGCCTCTCCTGTGTGCAAAAATCCGGTAAGAGCAACCAAAATTCCAACAACTGTAACTCCGAGCAATACGATAAATTTCAAAAACATAAACATATTTCCCATTTTAGTCCCCAACCTTGTTGATATATAATATAGGAGTATAATAAGCATTAATCTAATTAATACCACACTCTTATTTATTCATAAGCTTACTATTTCCGCATCTGCTCTAATAGCTACCTAAACGAGATATTCTCTTATAATAATAGTAATAATTATACTAGATCCTGGTTTTAATACAACTACCGCGTTGTTACGAATCACGTATTAGCATAGAATAAGTAAAGTCTAGGCGACGTTCTAATAGAATAAGTACTATCGGAATAGGTATAATAAATAGATATCCTTAGACTAGCTAAGTAATCTAGAGATTTCTCTTATATATAAATTATATAACTCGCTTAGAAAAGTTATATAATCGTTAGAGCTTATAAAAGCTTACTTTAGAGCTTTAGATCCTAGGATCTATAAAAGCTCTAGAAGTATAAAAGTTCTATATATACTATTATAGACCGAATATAAAGAGGTTAATAGATAAGATTATCTTTATTATAAGAAGAATTAACTAAGAAGAGAAGTTTATTCTACGTACGAGAAAAGAGGTTTTATACGTAGAATCTCTTACGTCGAGGTTTCTAAGCTAAAGTCTTACTATAGCTCTTTATTATAGCTTTCGTTATAGTAAGTGTAATATTATATATTATTAGAAGTATAAATCAGAGACGTTTAAGTAGATAAAAGAGTTATTAAAGTATTAATTAAAAGGTAAAAGCTTATAGTTTAAAGAGAGTAAGTATAAGATCTTATATACTAGTACGCCTAGATAATCTCTACTATAACCTCACCGAGCTCGAGCTTAGCAGGATTACGTAATAAAACGTGACACGCCTCTTAGGCACACTAGTCCTAATCGGGGTAAGTGCTCGTTTACGAAGTAAATAACATTTATATTAGTATTAAGAGCTCGATTCTTAAGCTTCTTAAATAATATTAAAACTACTATAGCCGCCGCTGTTATAGAAAAGAAAGAAACTAAAGAAGAGCGTATTACGCGAACCGCCGCTGCCGTAGCTACTAGGAAGAGGAAGGTAAGTAATTTTCTAAATAATCTTATATAATACCTATTTACTACTCGATATTAAAGATAAGCTCTAATTTTTAGATACTTACCTCTGATTTAAGCTTAAGTATAGCTTTATTCGAGATCTCTCTTTGTTTCTAGTTCTTTAGTATACTAATTATAACAGCTCTCTATAAATATACTAAAAGAGATACTTATAGAATAGTACTTATATTCGAAGAAAACTAAACTAAATAGAGAAGAGAAGAGTTAGTACGCTCTGTCTCTATTTATATATACTAAGCGAGACTTCGGTAGAACCTCGGCACGTGATCTAGTCGTATATAACTAGGACTGTTACACTACCCTCTTCTTTAACCGGGCCCTCTCTAACTAAGCCGCTTTGTCTTCTATAGATATAGAGTCGTTACTCTCTAATTCGCTATAATTATCTCTTTCTACCTCGTACGTCTCTAGCTATAAAGAAAGAGCTTTTAGAGGTCTATTAGCTATTAGATTCGCTAAATAGAATTCTTTTAATATATATAGTAAGTAGGCTACGTAGCGAGCTAGGTACTAGTTAAGGTCCTCGTCGTAGCTCTTCTACTTTAGTCGGTAGTAAAGAGACTTCTATTACGTCTTACTTATAAGTACTTTCTTAACCTTCTATTCTTCTTCTTTGTCGACGATAATCAGTAAAGGTAGTATACTTACTTATCTAGGTAGAGGATTATCTAAAGCTTTTTATAACTTCTCTAATATAAAGATAGAATAGACTCTAATAGAGAATAGTAACTAGAGTCTAAAAGCAGAGCTAACTTTCTTAAGAATCTTAAAAGGTCTAGCTATCTAGTGGTCTAACTTCTAGCTAGGTCTTTATATATTCTAGTCCTTTATAGTAATAAAAACTATATTACTAACTCTAAAGTCTACTTCTCGTCTATGTCTATTTACGTCTTATTCTTTCTTTTCTTAAGCTTTTACTATATTTACTTAGCTAACGTCTAGTACTTCTTAAAGAGTCTTTATAACTATTATAGCTTCTTCTTATAATAGCCTCTCTTATATAGTTAAGAGTCTAGGTATATACTAGTTAAAAGACGTTCTTAGTAAGTAGCTTTTTTATAATTTAAATAGAGATATTCTAATAGTACTATAAGGTAGTATAAGCTAAGCGTGGTCTATTATTAGAAGTAGCTCTAACTAATTATTCTAGTAGTAATTTATATATAGCTATAAGCGCTAATCTAGGTACTAGTTTATAATTTCAGTTTATCCGTCTATCTAAGCGTGATTTATAGTCGAAAGTTAAAGCTAGATACTAAGGATTTACGTAAATTCTTATTAGAAGATAGAGATAAACTAAGAGCCTCTATTAGAGATAATACTCTCTAGGATTCCATAGTATCGTAATACGTACTATAAGTATAGCCTAGCTATCTACTTAGCTATTACTTCCTTTTAGTATAAGATAGAGATAAATTATTTAAATAATCGGTTAATAACTATAAACACGTTATTAAAGCCGTACTTATTAGCTAGGAAGGATTTAAAGTCTATTACTATATATTACTATAACGTGGTTTATTAGGACCTAGCGTATATTAGAACCTGGCGTACTTTTCCTATCTTCTCTACTTTATTATTTTAACATACGTTATCTTAACAACTACTAATAGAAATTCAAACTTAAGAAGCTCGAATTATCTTAGCTATCGAAGGTATCTGATTATCTAAAAAGCTTAGTTATTAGACTACTATAAAAATCTATAAAGTCTCTGAAACTAGCCTTCGCCGTAGAATAAACGGCTAACTTCCTCTCCTAGAACGACGGCTAGTAAATATTAAATTAACTTAACTTAAGAAGGAAGTAATTCTTTAGAATATACTTAACTTAGATTCTAGAGGGTTTATACCCTAGCTAGCTAGTGTAGAAGATATAGTAAATTATATCCTCGAATTATAAAGAGAGAAACGCGTTAATAAGCTTTAAGTATATTAATTTATATAATAACAACTAGAGTTAAAGACACGTTTTAATCGTGTTTATAACTTCTAAAGAGCCTTATACGAAGATCCTAACCTAATTAGTATATAGTTCTAACTTATATAAAATATAAGAGTAAAATATAGCGTTTTAGATTATAATTTCTATAACTTCGATAAAACAGGCTTTATAATAGATATGATTTACTCTATAATAGTTATTATACGTGTAGATCGACGTAGTAGAGGTAAGGCAGTTTAGCTAAGCAATCGGGAATAGACTATAGTAATTGCTTATATTAATAGCAAGAGTTGAGATATCCCTCTATTTTTAGTCGTCTAAGAGAAGAATTATCTTATAAATTAGTATATAGACGGCGGCCTCCTATATAACTAGGTTATTAAACTAATAAGTAATAGATAAATAAACAACGAGACAGGTCTAGAATAGCTAAAACACTTTAATAAACATACTACTAGTCGTATAAAGAGTCTATATCGAATACTAGTGTTAGATAGATATAAGAGTTATAAATCGGCTGAATTTCAAGAGTATTATAAAGTATATAACATTATAACTCTTAGACTACCTCCTCACTTATCCTATATAACCTAACCACTTAATATTAAGTACTTTAGTATATTAAAGCAGGTATATAGTCGGTAGATTAAGACGTTTATTAAAGCCTATATTAACTATATTACGAAGGTAGAGTTCTTTTTAGCTTTTATAGTAGTATATAAAGAATTAATAACAGTCTAGAACGCTTAAGCTAGATTCTATAGAGCTAGCCTAGTGCCTTTTAACTCGTAAGTAGTACTTTCAAAGCTTAACGTAAGGTTATAGACTCCAACTCCTCTAAGACCCTCTACTGCTAATTCTAATACTTAGATCTCCTAGACTCTCTTAAACCCTACTAAAGCGCTCTTATAATCGACTCTTATTCAGAAACAGATTACCTGTTATCAGAGGAGCTCGCTGACTCTACTATTTAAGATAGTTACTATATTAGCAAAAGGTATAGAGCGAATAGCCTATGAGATAACCTTGTTATCTACTGAAGTACGTACCTTTCAAGCAGCGAATAAAGCCTTAAGCAAACGCCGTAGAGCTAAAAAGACTTGTGTATATTAAGAGAGGGCACTTATAGTAGAGAATGTCTAAGATCTTTTAACCTAAAAGAACGTTAACAAGCAAGTACGACGCGACTTACATATAGAGGAGAGTAATAAGAAGGAGAGGTAATCGTCTAGACGGCGTTATAGTACTTATAGAAAAGCTAGTTATAATATATAAACTTATTAAATAGATATAGATATATCTAATTCTTCGGATTCTAAGTAGTTATAGTTAATTTAATATATTATAGTTAATTTATTAATATTCAAAGTTGAATACTAAGGAAAAGTACACTAGGTTCTAATATACGCCAGGTTCTAATAAACCACGTTATATATAATAGAACTAGAAGTAGATATAGATAACTAGAGGTCTTATCTCTTAGTATATCTACTCTTTAATATATATAATAGTTATATATATATTACGTAATATTAGACTTTATATTTCGCTAGATATACCTTAAGCAAAGGATCTAGTAGGTCTTATCTCGTCTAGAGTAGACTAGTAGTACTTAGTCGTATACTTTATAGATTAGGTCTATTTATAAAGTATTAATATCTAGTACTATTAAGTAGCCTTAATAAAGCACTAGGTCTTCCTCTAAAATATATAAAGAGTCTTCGTTATTCTTAGCTTATAATCGTAAAGCTTAAAGTGTCTTAGTATTCTTATTTACTTTATAGATTCGTTTAGAGAGTATAAGAGACTTCTAGAAGTAATCGTCGTCGACTAGAGCTAGTATAATAGAGCTTATTTTAACCTCGAGGTCTTTAAGTACTTCTATATTAACCTATTCTTTCGTTAAGAGCGTATAGATCTAGTATTATTCTTTTAGCTTCTTCTAAGTCTATAATTCGTTTGTTTTTTATATTAAAGTATCTATCTTCCTATTCTTCTTTCTAGAATAGTATATTACTATAAAGTAGTATTTAGCTAAAGCTTTAGCCTATCTAGCTTAACGTGTAGTAAGCTACTTAGTTATTATAAAGTACTTAAGTACTTTATAGTTAGTATAAATATAAACTTTCTTATATATACTTTATAATTCTAGTCTCTATTCTATAAGCGAGTATACGATTATAAGTATCTCTTTATTATAAATCTCGTAATTATACTTAGCTAAGAATATAACCTTACTAAAGTAAGCTACTAGGTACTATTCGCCGTCTACTTACTATTATTATAGTATTCTAGCGATTATTCTATCTAAGACGTCTATCTTAATTATTATAGAAAGCTCTAGAGAGTAGTAGTAAAGAGCTAGTACTATTATAAGATACTCTTTCAGCTTCTTAAAAGCGATCTAGTAGCTTTTATCGAAGTTAAAGAGTACGTTATCCTTTATAAGATATATAAGTAGTTTTATAATAATTCTATAATTATATATAAACCTCTAGTAGAAGTTATAAAAGCCTAGAAAGCTCTAGACACCTTTTACTATATCTAGTACTTACTAATTCTAGACTACTATAACTTTTTCTAGATCTACTTTAATACTATTAGTCTCGATAATAAAGCTAAGGTATTTTATCTTCTTAATATTAAATTCGTATTTCTTAATATCTACTTATAAGTTAATATCTCGTAGTTACTAGAGGACTTTTTATATATGTTTCTTATACTCTAATATATTTAAAAAATAGATAAGAATATCGTCTAAGTAAGTAGAGTAGAAATCGTCTAAATAGTTAAAAAGTATATTATTTATATACTACTAGTATATAGATAGTTTATTTATAAGTCTAAAAGGTAGAACCTTATACTTATACGTTTTATAACATATATAGAAAGTAGTTAGTTCTTTAGAATTAGAATCTATTTATATATAATAGAAAGCTTAATAGATATCGAGTTTTATAAAGATATAAGCTTAACTAATATAGGTTAGCGTTTTATTAATAAGAGGAAGTAGATAGTAGTTTTTTTAAGTAAGGTTATTAAGCTTCTAGAAGTTAATATAAAAGCGTAATCTTCTGTCTATCTTCTTAATAAACAGTACTAGAGTAGTAAAAGAGGACTAGCTATACTCTATAAATCTCTTATAAAGGTTATCTAAGATATATTCCTTTATAGTAAGTAGTTCTTTAGTTAACATCTTATATAGTAGAGAATATTTAAAAGTATCTATTCCTTCTAGCTGTATTTTATAGTTATAATATTAGTAAGATAGTAGAGTATCTAAAGCTTCTTTTAAGAATATATCTATAAAATCTATATACTTCTCTAGAACCTCTAGTATTACTATATAATCCTCTTCTCGTCTAGTTATAATACTATTAATCTTATATAAGCTAGTAGTAAATATCTCGCTGTCTTTCTAAAGTAAATAGTAGTATATTTCTACTATAGATATAGTAGAGATATTAATTATTATAGAAGGTTCTTACTTTAAAAAGGGCTTTTATTAATAGACTAGAGTAAGTACTTTCTTAAGTAATCCCTCGAGTTCCTGTTTTATAATCCGGTATTATACTTATATAGAAGACTAGTAGTTACTTTTATAGATTATAAGTACGTATTCTAGATATTCTATTATACTAAGTTCTAGAATAGATTAGCTATTCTATCTCTATAATTCGTCTATTTCTATTATAAGATTATAAGCGTCTATCTGATTCTAGTAAAAGAGTATAGAGTTCTTAGAACGAATAGCTTTATATAAGAGAGAGGTAGACTACTAAGTAGAGAAGTAAGGCTTAAGTTTCTCTAGCTAGAGTAACTTTTAATAAGTTACGTCGATATTAATATAAAAGTATTCAAAGAATTTTTAGCTAAGGATAACGTTATATAATCCTAGGTCTAGTAGAATAAAGAGTATATTAAAGAATTTATAGCTATCTAATATATAATTAGAGAGAAGGTAGTAAGTAGCTTTTCTACTAATCTCTCTATTATATCTGTGAATCTTTATAAGTATAGAAAGTCTTTTTATTTTAAGAATATAGAACTTCGCTAAGTCGTAGCTAAATTAGACGTCTATAAAAGAGAATATATTTACTCTAAGGTTACTAAGAGTAGTAGTTTATATACTATATCTATTAATTATTATTATACTAGGTAAAGTAAACGCTTTTCTACTAACTAATAACTATAGATTAATCTTAGAGAGATTAATCTTATATTTACCTAAGGTAGAGTCTTCTCTTAGATATAGTCGTTTCCTAACTTAGATCTAGCTTCTTCTTTCTTCTCTAGCTCGCTTAAGTCTATCTTCTTATAGACTCTTAGCTATAGACAGGACTTGATATAATAGCTAACTTCTCTATAGTTATAATACGTATTAGTAGAGAGGTAAATACTAGCTACGTAAGTAGGAATTTCTAGAGAACGTATAGCTATAGCTGTATTCGTAGCTATAGCTATAGTAGATAGATACTTACTTATACGCTTTCTAGCTTTTTCTTCTATAATATCTTATAAGTCGTTGTCGACGCTACTAGTAAGAGTATAAAAGAGGTCTATGTCTCTCTTAGCTTAAAGTCTAATAATAGTAAGAGCTTATCGAAGGTTAATAGTTAGCTTATTAAAAAGGTTATTAATTCAGTCTTACTTTAGAGCCTTAGACTTATCTACTAGCTTCTAGAACTTCGCTTAAAACTCGTAGAACGTCTCTTAAGCTATTTATAGCTCTTAGTACTTCTTATAAGCTTTGTTATAAACGTATAAACTAACTATAATATTATAGAAATAAGCTAGTATCTGTTACGGCGCTGGTCTATAACACGTGATTCTCGGTCCTACACGTGACCGTCAGAGCTGCAACGCTTGGACGGATTTATAACGAGATTAAAGGCTCTTTATAGTTAGTAGGAATACCTCTTTTTCGTAGAGTATATATTCTATATTCCCTCGTTCTTAGAACTATAGCTTTAAATTCTCGAATATATATATATATACTCTTATACCTTTGTCTTTAGATATAGATCGTGATATTATTTAAAGCTTAACCCTTTTTACTCTCTACGAAGGATTATAATATCGACCGGATTCTACGCTTATAATAGCTAGAAGATCTTACACTTGTAATAGTGTGATTACGACCTTCCTTCTCTATCTATAATAGCCTCTCTTCTTATAAACGGATCCCTCGAGTATCTCTGCGTCTATAACGACTTATCTCCTTAAAAGACACGCCTGTAATAGCTTATATAACCTTTTTTACAACCTCTCTCTACTTTCTCCTTCTTTCTTTCTAATAATATAATAGCTAATACTTGAAGTAGTTGTAGTAGAAAAGGGAAGACACCTACTAGCTCGTCTCGAACCGAACCTTAACAACCGGATAATACCTCTAGAGTCGCCTCTCCCTCGCCTACCTCCTCTACGATAAGCGAGCCTTCTACGGACAAAAACGTTCGTTTATAAGCTGAAATCCTCTCTTTACGTATATAACTCTACTAAACCCCGTTATCTGTAAACTACTCTAATAACCCTCTCCTAAGCCGCGAGTATATATAAGCCCTCTAAGAGGCTACTACCGACTCCTCCCGTTCCTGATTTAGTTCTAACAATTCTACTCGTAAGTTCTAAGATAGTAAGAAACTTAAGAACAGTATCTCCTCGTTATACAAGGCCTAGCAGATTATCCTAGCTAGTAAAATAAGAAAGAACCTCTTCGAGAACGAATAAGATAAACTTACCTTCGTCTTTATAGCTACTTCCGGCGTAGTATAAGAGCACCTAGAACTATAGATAGATTTCGGTTCCTCTACCTTATTTATAGACGTTATAGATATACTTATATATCTAGATACCTTGTTCGTAGATAGTAACGAAGCTATAAAGGCTTATAAAGTCTTCTATAAACTCTTAATATAAGAGGACGAGACTTTTACTATGTTTAAAGTAACCTTCTTAAGCCTTATAACTAAGGCTTATATCCTGTTAAGTAAGTGGTCCGAAGATTTATACTAGAAGCTTACGCTAGCTCTCTAAGTAAGTATCTCGCTAGTCTGAATCACTCTAGTAACCTTTAACCAGTTATATAACCGCTGTCACTCTGTCTATTAAGACGGGGTAACTATTAAGAAACGCCTTACAGCTCGCTATAACCGCCGCCTACTTATAAGAGGTTTCTCTACTAGCTACGGATCAACTTACTAACTTCTAGCTCTACGTACTACTATTAGTTATCCGCTAACTCAAAACCCGGTCCGTTACTCTCTAGTTACGGACCGTAAGACTCCTTTGCCTACTCGTAAGAGTACGACTCCTGTCTAGGATATAGTAGACGTTATCTATTATAATTACGATAAACCTAGGCACTATACTAGTAAATGCCCTCTTCCTCGAAAACCCTCTATAGCTATTAAGCTATTAGAAGACGCTGAAAACTCGCTTATAAACTTCTATAGACTATAAGCGTCTAGAGAAGAATCAGCTAACGAGGAACTTATCTATAAGAACTCGGGAAAAGAATAGCTCTAAAGTAAGTCTCCTCTTTAGAGTAAAATAAACTTAGATCTTAACCTCTTAATCTAAGTCGTATAATAGGCGGAAAGGCTTTTGTAACTATATATACTTTAATTAAGAATAGATATACTTTTAATACTACTAGACTTATTAATACTAGAGCGAATAGATAGCTATTTATTAACACGGCTTTGGCTAACTAGTTAAGTTAATATTATAGATAGGCTATAGAAAAGCTGTTATATATAATATTAATTACAGGGTTTAATAGATATAAAGGACTAGCGATTACTTGTATTATTCGCTTAATACTAAGTATCGACAGACGACAGTTTACTAATACGCTCTTTCTAATTACTAATATTAGCGGACACGATATTATTATCAGCTATTAATAGCTTATAAACGTAAACGTAAAGTTAGTAGTCTATAGCTATAAGATTAAGTAGCTAGAATCCCTTCCTCTAGTTTATTAATTCGATTACTTAGTACCTATTACTAGGGAATCGATAACTATCTCCTTATTAGACCTCTAGGCTTAGAAGGATATAGAGAACTGCGACCTCTACTAGAATATTACAGAGGAACCTATATTAATCTATTTGATACTGCCTCGAAGCTAGCGCTAAACTATACTACTAGTTACTCTTAAGGAAATTCTAGATAAAAGCTTTTAGTAAGACCTTGTCTCGGCCTAGAATAGAATATAAGTCCTTATTCCTAACTACTAACAACGTTGTCGATCCTCCTTAGGAAAACGTTTAGTTATAGACTATAAAGCAGCTATAAGCTTACTTATAGACATCTGTAAACCTACGGAAGACTTCGCTATTAATATCTATTATATTAGAGCTGCTGCTTTTAAACTTAACCTTTAAAAGCATGATAACAAAGTCTTCTCTACTAGCTTATAAGAGATCGACTATACTCTTATAGATAGGTTACGAATAGAGCTCTCTTTAGTAGATTACGCTTTAGACGAATAACTAGTAGAATAGAACGTTTACTAGGAATATATAGACTTTAAAGATGTCTTTTTAAAGAGAGCTTTAAACGAGCTTCCTCTACTACGAAACTAAGTTAACTACTAGATCGAACTTATAAGTCTAAATACTCTATCGTATAGCCTATTATATAAGATAACGACTAAGGAGCTTCTAGCTATAAAGCAGTATATCCTCGATAACCTCGATAAAGGGTTTATTATTCCTAGCTACGCTCTTTTCGCCTCTCTAATACTGTTTATAAAGAAGCCTAACAGAAGCTTATAGCTCTATATCGACTACTAGAAACTTAATAACCTTACTTATAAGAACTAGCACTCTCTTCTACTAATCGACGAAACTCTTATACGAATTACTAGTACTAAAATCCTTATAAAGCTCGACATTTATTAAGCTTTTAACTGTATATATATAGAACTAGAGTTAGAAGAACTTATAATCTTTTAGACCTGTTATAGCACGTTTAAATACAAGGTGTTGCTTTTTAGCTTAACCAACGGTTCTACTATATACTAGAGGTATATAAATAGCGTTCTTATAGAATATCTTAATAACTTTTATATAGCTTACCTTAATAACATTCTTATATACTCTGATAATAAGCTTAAATATATTAAACACGTTCGTAAGGTCTTAGAACAGCTCTATAAAGCTAGACTATAAGTAGATATTAAGAAGACAGAGTTCTACGTTACTTATACGAAGTACCTTGGTTTTATTATCTCTATAGACGGAATCGAAGTCGACCTAGAGAAGATCTTAGTAATCGTTTCCTAGAAATATCCTAGTACTATTAAGAGTATCTAGTCCTTCCTAGGTTTTTATAACTTCTATCAACGTTTTATTTAGGATTATAGACGGATTACTCGTCTACTGAACTATCTTATGAGAAAGGAAGTACTGTTTAAGTTCGACTTAGAATATAAGAAGGCTTTTAATACGTTAAAAGAAGCCTTAGTTACCGCCTCTCTCTTATACTACTTTACAGCTGATTTAGAGACTATGGTTAAGACTAACGCTTCTAACGGAGTAGTTATAGCTGTAATATTATAACGTATATCCGAAACCGAACCGTGGAGACCTATAGGCTACTTCTCGAAGACGATGAACCCTGCTAAGCTAAACTACTAAATCTACGATAAGGAGATATTAGCTATTATACGCTCTTTTAGACAATAGCGAGCGGATCTTACTTAGACTAGCTCCTAGATTAAGGTCTTCACCGATTATAAGGCTTTAGAGTACTTTATAACCTCTAAAACCTTAAACTAATAGTAAGCGAGATAGGTAGAGTTTCTATTAGAGTTCTATTTTATAATTACGTTTCGATTTAGTAAGTAGAACGAGAAAACGGATATACTAATACGCCGAGACTAAGACGTTAACCTATAGAATAACCTAAAAGCGTCTATAAGATAACAAACCTTGCTTATATCTAATTAGTTAGATCTACGTATTACTACTCGATTAGAACCTTCTATAACGTTAGCTCTAGTTACCTTAGAACCCTCGCTTAACCTTGTTAACTAGTTACTTACTACTAACTATAACTCTTCGGACTTAGAAGACGACTAAACGAAAGCTACCCGCGGGTACTAAAACTAGATAATAGAGAACGGCTTACTTCTTTAGTAAAAGAGACTCGTAGTTCCTAATTAAGGTATCTTATAGACGGACCTAATCTATAAGGCTTACGTATAAGTATCTACGGCTCACCCTAGACGGACAAAGACGGTAGCTATCCTCGCTCGTAGATACTAGTAGAAAGGTTTATAGACGTCTGTAGAAACCTATATTAGTAACTACAAAGACTGTCGACGTGCTATAGTTCCTCGCGACTATAAACCTGGGTTTTTATACCTATTACTAGTTCTAGAACGTCTCTAGTAGTATATTACTATAGACTATAAGTCTTTCCCTGCTAATAAACAAGGTTACGATACCTTATAAGTAGTTACAGATCGCCTAACTAAGTAATCGGTCTCGATCCTCTATCTAAAGACAGTTATAGCCCGAGATATAGCTCGAATATATATTACGTAGATCTATCGAACCTACGACTATCTATAAAGTATTATTTTAGACCGTAGACTATAGTTTGTTTCTTCTTTCTAGTCTAAATTATACGGAATCCTTAGTATAAAGCTTAAGCTATCTACTACTTTCTATCTATAAACTAATAGATAAACTGAAATTATAAACCAATAGATTAATCAACGCCTACAGCCTTTTATTAGTTACTATTAAGACAACTAGAGCAAACTTGTCTCTATTCTAGACTACGCTTAGCTTACGCTTCTATACGAGAGTCTAGGTAGGCTCTCGCTCTTTGAAGTAATTAACGAATACGTAGCTACTACGTCCTTTAATTAGAACCGTCTAGATAAATCTATAACAGTCTACGAACAGCTTAACTAGACCGATATAGAAGCACTTATACAGAGAATATACGACACTTAGACTGTGGTAAAGGAATTAGTTAGTAAAGTATAAGACCGCTATATAAGGTCCGCGAACCGGATTCGAAGAGCAGTAGACTTTAACGTAGACGACTTTGTTTAAGTATCGACTTGTAATTAGAAGACAGACCGGCTAAGCTATAAGCTAGATAGACAAAACGAGGGTCTGTTCTAGATTACAGCTCGCGAAGGACACTCTTTCTAGCTCGAACTACTAGACCACTTCTGTATATACCCCGTATTCCACCCGTCACTGCTCTGTAAGACCGCTATAGATCTGTTACCTAGATAGGTAAACGAACCACCCCTGCTAATACAGGTTACAGATTAGGAAGAGTAGGAAGTAGAAGAAGTCTTAGCTATAAAAGCAGTTCGTAGAAAGCTCTAATACAGGGTTTAATAGTTAGGCTATAACCCTGATCTATAGTAGTATCTAGCCTTGAATTTTAAGTATTATCTATATAAATTATACGATTTTCACCTCGCTAATCTAGCCCGCGCTGGTCTGCTAAGAGCTTTATAAAGCTAGATACGAGGGTAGGAAGACGGAATAGACGATTACGATTATCTAATAGACGATTTAGTTGTAATACAAAGCTTATAGATAAGCTTTTTCTAAAAGAGGGGGTAATGTTATAGCGCTAGTCTATAACACGTGATTCTCAGTCCTATACGTGACCGTCAGAGCTGTAACGCTTAGACGGATTTATAACGAGATTAAAAGCTCTTTATAGTTAGTAGGAATACCTCTTTTTCGTAGAGTATATATTCCGTATTCCCTCGTTCTTAGAACTATAGCTTTAAATTCTCGAATATATACATATATACTCTTATACCTTTGTCTTCAGATATAGATCGTAATAGTATCTTATTATAAGTAGTAAATCAGTTATTAGTATCGAACTTATATTTTAGATAAATATAATAACGTGCTTAGCTAGTAGTAGCGCGATATACCAGGTTTATCTTTACTTTCTTAGACTTGAAGTAGTCTATATTAATATATAGCTTTGCTATAATTTCAGTCTCTTAGGTATTATACGTAATCTAGTCGTTTTTTATTATAAACGTACGTAGATTCTCTACTTTACTAGTCTTCTTAGAAGACTAGGTAACCTTTTCAGCTTTAAGCTCTATAGAGGTATATTTATAATATATATATATTTCTACTACTTAAGAGATAGATCTAGTATTAACTTTAAAATAGTAGACCTTATCTATAAAAGTAGTTATTATCTAAAGAATTTATTATAAAGTATTATCGACTATAAGAGAAGAAGGTAACTTAGACTTTACTACTGTAGAAGAGATAGTAGTACTATAGCTCGGGAAGAGGTCTTACTCTTTCGAGAGCTAGTATTAATAGTAGGTAGTAAGAATAAAGGTAAAAGCTCTTCGTCTAATAGCTTATTAAGCTAGCTAAGAGAGAAGCGTCGTAACTTATTACCGCGTACGAAGAGATTTACTATAAGGTAAATATATATACTTTCGTTTATAAACAGCGTTGTCTGTTTTAGAATATTCGTATACCTTTCTAGGCGAGAGTATAAGTTTAGTTTTAGTATAACAGCTCTTTATAAATATACTAAAAGAGATACTTATAGAATAATACTTATATTCGAAGAAAGCTAAACTAAAGAGAGAAGAGAACAGTTAGTATACTCTGTCTCTATTTATATATACTAAGCGAGACTTCGGTAGAACCTCGGCACGTGATCCAGTCGTATATAACTAGGACTATTATACTAATCCTATTCCTTTTAGAGAGAGAATAGTATATTAACTCCTCCTCGCTCTCTACTACTATATTACGAATCACGTACTAGCACGTAACTAAGTAAAGTCTAGGCGACGTTCTAATAGGATAAACACTATTATAACTCTGAAAGAAAGAAAGGATTAAATATAGTAAGATATATAATCCCGGGATCTTATTATAGTTATATTATATAACTTAGTTAGAAGTAGTTAGGTAATAGAGTCTAGTTTTAAGAAGCCTTAGAAATAGAGTTAGACTCTATCTTCGGGACTCCTACTAAGTAGGACTCTAATATAAACGAAAGATTCTATATAAGACTAGTACGTCTACTATTAGATAGAAGCTTCGTACTTAACTTTAGTTATTAATCTTATTATCTTATTTAACATCTTTAATATAAGTAACGAGTTTACTTCTAAGTAAATAACCCGGCGTATCTGTACTTCTTACCTATATACTAACCTTCGAGACTTAGTCACCTTTGTTTAGTTCGTTTAAGTTTCGTTATACTTTAAGTATCTGCTTAGAAGTTCAGTCGCTATAGCCCTAGTAACCCCCGCCGCAGTAGCTAGCCTAAATGCTAGTCGAGTCAACGTCGTAGGAATATCTAGAAGTACTACTAGAAGAACACCTGCTAGTATATAGTTAACTAGGAACGACGACAATATTAGTATACTAGACGCCTCTAAGCTCTATAAGGTCGAAGCACTTAAGTCTATTAAAGTTAAGATACTAGACACGTATTATAGAAAGTATAAGAAACTTAACTTATTTCTTCTCTAAATAGACATCTACTTCAACTTTAATACTAATAAATTCAAAGGCAATTATAACTTACGAACTATCTTAGCTATCTCCTACTTTAGAGGATTAGCGTTAGAATAAGCTTAGCTATATTTAAAGGACTTCTTTAAGAATAAGAATAAAGATAAAAAGATAGAATTAACTAAGATTATATTTAAATCTTAGAGAGGATTTAAGACAACTATTAGAAAAGTCTTTAAAGAGTTTAATATAATTCGAACTACTATATATAAGCTTTTAGAATTATACTAGACCGGATTAGTAATAGATTATACTAATGAATTTTAACGTTATAAGACGAAGTTAGAGTAGAATACTATCGCTCTTATAGAACTCTTCTATAGAGGATTAAAGGTATATATCTATAAGGAAATAGCTAAATAGAATATATAATTCTTAACTATTATAGGTATAATTAAGGAAGTTGTCTAGTTAGATAACCGCCTATACGAATTTAGAAAGAGTAACTCTAGATATAGAGAAAAGAGTAAAGAGTTAGGAAAGTAGAAACACTTCTACGCTAAACATAGTAAGGAAGCGAATACTATATAAAAGAAAACCTTTCTAAAGAAAGAAGAACTTTCTTAAGAAGAGTAAAATCGTCGACGTAACTAGAACTTATATTATAACTACAGCCTCTCTAGTTATAGAGTAAATAAGTATAGTAAGAAGAAAAACTCTAAGAGAAAGAAGTAAATCAATACTACTGTTTAATAATAACGTGTATATATAGCGAACCGGCTAAACAAGCGAACCAGCTAACTGAAAACATACCTAAAATCGCGATTTTAACATTTTAATATCTCTACGAACTATTAATCAAAAGTTTTAAAATTAAAACTTTGATTTAATTACTATATATATATTTAGAATTCTAAGTTTTAGACGTTATATGATTTTACTTAGCGATTCGCTTAAAAACACTCTTATAATCTTGTCTTTTTTCTTCTTCTTTTAATAACTTTTTAATATAAATTAGCCTCAGTCTTATATTTTATAACTTTTATATTTATATAGTAATAAAATCAAAGTTTTAATTTTGAAATTTTTAATTAACAATTCGTAAAGATATTAAAATATCAAAATCGCGATTTTAGATATGTTTTCAGTTAGCCGGTTCGCTTGTTTAGCCGGTTCGCTATATATATACGTTAAGTAGCTTTAACTGATTATATTAAACTTACGAACGAGGAACTCGAAGCTAGAGGATATAATACGTAGATTGAAACAGATACTATAAATACAACAGCAGACGCTATATACTCGTAGCCGAACGAAGAAATCGAGTTATAAGTTAGTAAAGTTTAAGACACTAATAATAATAGGAATCTACTTCTTAAAGAAAATTATAATATATAATCAGTAGTAGAATCTAAGTAATATCTTTAAGTAGAGTACGAATTACTACTATCGACTAGTTCTTTAGAAACATCGGACTTATTTTCTAGTTTAGAGAGAGAGGTTAGAAATAAGAACTCTAAAGTTAGAGAAACTTAGGTCTTCCTTAGAATATTCGAATAAGAAAATCAATAGGTATATATAGATAATTAGAAACTAGACTTCTAGAGTTCTTATACTATATAAAGAGTTAATCTAACTATCTTAATAATATATATAGTTATAAGAAATAACTCTAAAATAATAACTCTAGTTAGTCTAATTACTAGACGAGAAACTATTAAGGAAAAAGAATATAAGTATAGCTAATAGTAAGTTAAGGAATCTACCTATTCTAAGATAGAGAATATATAGAAAATATATAATATTTTAAAAGAAACTAGTATATAAACGTAGTAGGTCTTAATAGGATTTAAAAAACGAATTAAAACCTCTTTTCTTAGAATAATACTCGAAGACGTTATATTAGAGGAATTTAAACGATATATTATAGTTGTATTAATTAGAAATAATAGACTAGTATTTAGAAAATACAGTTTATAGAAGTTATTTAGTATACTATTCTAGGAGTAAAGAGAGCCTAATATTACTAGATAGACTAAAACAGAACTAGAAGAATTTTACTATCTATTAGTAGAAGAACTATAGTTTATAGAAATAGTTTAAGAAACAATAGTATAATAGATATAATATAAACTAAGTCTAACTATAGACTAGTTATTATAGAAACGGTTTAAAGGAATTTTACTAGAATCCGCTAGAATAGTAGAATATTATTAGATATATAAGGTAGCTTTATCTAATAAGAAAGGAGTAGTATTCTTTCCTTAGTTCTAGATTCAGATAGTTAAGAAAAAGAATTTAAGAGATTATATATTTAAGGTTTAATATATAAAACTAGAGATAAGTATACTAGAGACTACTTTAGATTACCTATATAGAGAAGAGCTATAGTCTATAAAAACTATTAAAGAGACTAATTATAGATAGGTCTAATATAGATATAGAAACTTACTAAAACGATTTATAGGAAGAACTCCTAAGACTATAGGAATTATAGAATACTAATTAGTATACGAGGTAGAATATATAGACTAGGAAAGAGTGAGATTCTTTCTATAGTATAGAAGTAAGAAAGAACGGAAATTTAATTAGGAAAATCGATTCTTCGAAGTCTAATACGTTAAAGCAAAATTAAACGCTACTTTAGAAGAAAAACAGTTAGTAATAACTATAGAAATATAAGAGAAAAAGTTATAAGTTATAATAGACTTAGAAGTAATAGATAACTTTATTTCTCTAATAGCTTAAGAGAAGCTAAATATTCTAATAAAAGGAATAAGACTAGATTACTTAGGAGTAGTCGATAGAATAGATATTATATACTAAAATAGGATTATTAATTAGTAAACTATTCTAACCAAAGTTAATATCGAAGAATACTATTTAGATATATAATTTAATATCGTTAAAATAGGAAGTAAGGAAGTAATACTTAGTATACTATAGATTTAGGAATATAATCTAGAAATCGACTAGAAGGCTAGAACGATAACCTTTAGTTAATATAAATATATAGGCTCGTATTTATAACTTTAAAGCTAGAACGAGATTAGCGCTACCTCTTCTAAAGCGCTAGAACACCTTATCTAAGGTCCTCTACAGGTTAGTACGAAAGCTAATAACGAAATACCTATATAGTATAGAGAATTTATAAGATTATTTAAAGACCTAGAAGATATACGTACTCTTCTTAAATATTAGCTATAAGATTATAAGATTAAATTAATAGAGGGTTATAACCTTAGAAAGTAGAAGCTTCGACTATATAACCGGAATAACTTAGCTTTATTAGAAAGTTATATCTAATAAGGAATAAAGAAGAGATATATTCGAAAATCTAAATCGCTTATCTCTTCGAATATGTTTATTATTAAGAAAAAGGACGATCTAAACAGACGAGTATATATTAATTATAAGGAATTAAATAACGTAATAATTAAGAATACTTATCTATTACTAACTAGCTAGTACTTATAGAATAAGCTAGGCTAAGCAAAGAAATTTATAAAACTAGATTAATAGAACGTCTATAGATTAATTAGAATTAAGACAGGCTATAAATAGAAGACTACGTTTATCTTACTATTAGAACTCTATAAGTATATAGTAATATCTTTTAGTTTAACTAATATACTAGCTACTTATTAAAGATAGAATAATAGTATTCTAGAGGATCTTCTAGAAGTAACTGTTATATATTATCTAGATAATATATTAATCTTCTTAGAAAATTCAGAAGAATATAAGAGCTATGTAAAGGAAGTCTTATAAAGACTTACTAAAGTAGACTCTCGTCTAAAACTCTTGAAATACGAGTTTAGAGTTAAAAGAACTCTCTTCTTTAGATAGGTATTTAGCTTAGGAAAAATAGAAATAGATCTAGAAAAAATCTATATAGTTATTAAATAAGAATTACTAAAAAACGTTAAAGATATATAATCCTTTTTAGAATTTACTAATTTCTATTAATAATTTATTAAGAACTATATAAAGATTATAAAACCTATGTTAATACTAACTAGAAAAGCTATAACTTTTATCTAGAATAAGAAGGCTAAAAAGGCCTTCTAGGAAATTAAAGAATAGTTTATAATAAAACCTATTCTATATAATTTTAATTATAAGAAACTAAGTATAATAGAAACAGATACCTTAGACATAGTAGTAGGCGCTATATATCTATAACCGAATAAAACAGGAAAGCTTATATCTATAGTATATTTCTTAAAAACTTTCGATATAGTATAATAGAACTATAGCACTTATAATAAAGAATTAATAGCTATTATTCTAGCTCTTAAAGAATAGAGGATTTACCTCTAGAGTACGACGTACCTAGTAATAGTACTTACTAATTATCTAAACCTAAAAACATTTACTACGACTAAGGAACTCGTTATAAGACGCCTAGCTAGGTAGTCTAAAACCTTAGTAGGATTTAAAATAATTATTCAATATATTAGTAGAATAAGTAACGCTTAAGCTAATACTCTAAGCTAGAAACTAAGCTATAAGAAAAATAAAAAATATGTCGATATAGTAATATTAAGATATAATAAAAACGGCGACTTAGTACCTACTATATATAAAATAGTAGTAATAAACGACATCTAGATAAATAAGATTTAGAGTATATATAATAGTTATAACTAGTATATAAAAGGGAAACTATAGGTTCCTAGCTTATATATAAAGAAGTTCGTATAAGAATACTATACTATACCTGCTTATAGTTACTAAGGAATTTATAGAACTCTTTAGTAGATAAAATAATACTACTATATTAATCAGTTATCTACGATAGTTAAGGAAGTAATAGTAGAATATAATACCTATACTAGAAATAAGGCTTTCTACTATACTTCTTATAGACAAATAAATACTACTCTAATACGATAAATACCTTAGAGATCGGTATCTTAGGATTTTATTATTAAATTACTAAAATCTAAAGATCTAATAATAGGAGTAGAGTATAACTCGATCCTAGTTATTATAGAATAACTTATAAAGTATATGATTTTAATACTATATATAGAATTAAGTATAGCTAAGGAATTAGCATTCGTATTCCTTAGAGAAGTAGTCTTAAGACATAGACTACTAGAAGAAATACTCTTAGATAGAGATAAACTCTTTAACTTAAAATTTTAGATCGCTCTTATAGAATAATTAGATATAAAAAGAAAGCTTTCTATAGCCTTCTACTCTTAAACAAATAGAGTAAACGAACGAATAAATCAAGTAGTTAAGACGTACCTTCGTTATTATATAAACTACTAGTAAAATAACTAGGTAGAACTATTACTCTTAGTATAGTTTACTTATAATAGTTTAGTAATAGAAACAACACTTATTACGCTATTCTACGTTAACTTTAGATATAAACTAACGGTATATTAAGAACTACTATCTACGACTATCGATAATTAGCTTACTCGTATTTAGGTCTTAAAAATCAAGAGATTATATAAAGAACTTATAGAAGACTTATAGTTTATTACTAAAAGAAATATATACTACTATAATAAACGACGTAGTTAGAAGCTAACGCTAAAAGAGAGAGATAAAGTCTACTTAGTATAAAAGAATATCGATATAAAAAGACTAAGTAATAAACTAGACTATAAAAAACTTAAACTATTTAAAATTAAATAAGTTAGAGAACCTTTGAATTATAAATTAGTACTACTAAAGATAATAAACATCTATCTAGTATTCTATATATTCTTACTTAAACTAGTACTACTAGGAGTACTACCTGCTCTATATACGGAAATTCAACTAGTAAACCTAAACACCGAGTATAAGATTAAGAGAATTCTTAACTATAAGCTTATTAGAGAACAAGCTAAATACTTAATTAAATAAATAGATTATCTATACTTAGAAAACACTTAGGAACTAAAAAAAAGCCTTATCTATTACTTAGAGGAACTTTAGAAATTCTACTAATAAAACCTAGAGCTGCCTAGAACTTAGGACTAGAGTTAGATAGAGAAACATTATTAGAAAGCACTTGTTTAACGAAAGAGGCTATCTTGAAGGTAGGAAACTAGGAAGACGAGGACTCGAGAGAGAAGGACTCGAAGGAGTAATAAGGAGTCGTTTACGTATAAGGCTAAAGAAAAATCAATATATAGGTTTTCAAGATCTAGAGGAAGAAACGACAAAATAGCCGAGACTATTATAAGACCTTTTCAACTAAACGTACTTAGAATAATAAGAGGATTTAGAAAGCTCTAAGAAGTATCGATAAGACTGTTTTCAATAAAAAGAATAGGTTATTACTAAACGTTACACGGATTCGATTTATATAGTAAGAGCTAGACGCTCTTTTCGTTTAGTATAGAAGAAGGATATGTTTATATATAAAGAAGAGTTAACACCTATCTAACGATATATTTTAGGTTATATTCTAGCGTAGAGACACGCTAGACTAAGAAGGGGATAGTGTTACGAATCACGTACTAGTACGTAACTAAGTAAAGTCTAGGCGACGTTCTAATAGAACAAATACTATTATAACCCTAAAAGGAAGAAAGGATTAAATATAGTAAGATATATAATCCCGGGATCTTATTATAGTTATATTACGTAACTTAGTTAAGAGTAGTTAGGTAATAGAGTCTAGTTTTAAAGAGCCCTAGAAATAGAGTCGGACTCTATCTTCGAGACTCCTGCTAAGTAGGACTCTAATATAAACGAAAGATTCTATATAAGACTAGCACGTCTGCTATTAGATAAGAGCTTCGTACTTAACTTTAGTTATTAATCTTATTATCTTATTTAATATCCTTAATATAAGTAACGAGTTCACTTCTAAGTAAACAACCTAGTATATCTATACTTCTTACTTATATACTAACCTTCGAGACTTAGTCACCTTTGTTTAGTTCGTTTAAGTTTCGTTATATACTACCTCTACTACTACTACTACTACGATCCTCTTCTTCTAGAGAAGTAATCCTTTCTTCTCTACTACTATCTCTAGTACTAGAGGTCTCGGTGCTAGAGCTAGAGCTAGAGCTAGAGCTAGAGCTAGAGCTAGAGTATAAGTCTAAGTATTAGCTTAAGTATAAGCTTAAGTATAATATAGCTCGCTAAGAGGGTTCTCCTAGTTTAGTAGTTATCGAGTTAGCTAAAGCTAAGGCTTATAGATTTAAAGACGAATTAGCTAAAAACTAAGACGCTCTCGCCGCTACTACTGCTATAGCTCTCTTTTTCGAAGGTAGTAAGCTATAATAATAAAGTATTAATAGTAAGTACTAATAAGATATAGCTAGGGCTAGTAAGCTATAATCGGATAAGTCTAAGGCTAAGGTCTTATCTAAAAAGAAGAAGTCTCGTAGTAATCGTAGTAAGCTTAGAGAGACCTTATATATTACCTGTCTCTATATAGCTTTACATAGTTAGAGCGAGCTTAACCGTAGATATTATTATAATATTATAGACTAATAAGACTCGACTCGCTGTTACTAGTACGCGGCTAAGTATAAGTATAAAATTATACCTCTTCTTCTTATACTATTCGCTAACCTTCTCTTTAGTACTCTTCGAGATCTAATAAAGACTCGAGATAAGAGAAAGATCGCGTAAGTAAATATTCTTTAAACTATTCGATCTTTAAATTTCCCTAGCTAGAGCTTTATTAACTTATTTCCTATATTATAGCTTACTAATAATTATCTACTCTTAGGAAGATTAAAGAGTTACGTATTATCTATAACACTGTTTTAGAGCTTACTAGTTTAGACGAGCTCTAATAATATATCGATACTACTTATAAACAACGCTTATATAGTCTCTTCTCTTCTAGTTAAAACGACGAGAAAGATAACAACTATTCCGCCGCTACTACTACTACTACTACTGCTAAGAAGAAGGAAGTAAAGGTTATAAGCCTACGAGTATACTTATTAGAGATAGTTAGTATAATTAATACTTTATAAGCTTAGGTTTTAGTTATTTTTATAATCTAGGTCGATTTCTTATAAGCTTTTAGAGTTCGGATATAGAGGCTCTTATACTTAATAGAAAGATATTTATTTATTTTTAGAGGATTTTATTTAAAGTCTTACTTAGTCCTTTTTTAGTAAGCTAGGCTCTAGAGTAACTAAAGCTTAGTTCTCTTCTATATATTATAATAAAGTAATTATAAATTAGATATAAAACGAGCTCTAAATAGAAGATCCTCTTATAAAAGTAAGGAAATTAGCTTTAACTAGGCTAGAAAGGTTATTAGTATAAAGTTATATTTAAATATACTCTAGTTAGCCGTATATAGCTATTAAGGCTAGCTTAAAACGAGCTCGAATTTACAGTTAAATAAATAATAAGAAAAGAATTTAAAGCTATAAAGTAAGCTTTAAAAGTATAGTATATAATAGTCTTTATATATATAATATATAACTTACTCTAAATCGAGCTTTAATAAAGAGAGATAATAAAGAAGAATATAATTATTTTTATAAAAAGAGAATATATAAAGGAAATATTAGGTTAAGTAAGATTTAAGCGCGATATTACGCTTATTAGTTGTTTAGACAAGCTTAAGTTAGTATCTCTTAGGTTACTAAGCGAGATTATCTCTAAGTTCGAGCTTGATTTATTTATCTCTTCTTAGGAAGGAAGTATAGATTAATCCTTTTCTAATAATTCTACTAGGTTACGCTTATCTTATAAGTTTAATAAAGTTCTAAAATCCTTGAATTTAAATTATAGTAGATTCTTAGTTATTCTATCTACTAGTATATTCTTTATAAGTAGATAGGTAAGCTAGAAACTCTCTCGTTAGTACTTCTAGTATAACTACACGTTCTAGATATCTATATAGCGAAGCTTAGTCGAGATCCTTAGATTCTCTTCTACTACTAGCTATATTATTTACTAATTATTATAGAATACTATCTATACTCCTCTAAGATCGAGCTTTAATTCTATAAATAGGCGCTTTAAAGCTATAGTTTCGTCTACGACGGATTTTATACTAAGTAGCTCTGCCTTAGTAGTCGAAGTAGTAACTATATCCTGTCTTAAGACGCGCTAGGCTATAAGCCTGCTAAAGAGCGATATAGTATATCTATAGAAGAATCGTCCTATTTCGATATCGTCTACGTAGAAGGTGTTACTAGTAATTAGTAGGAGAGTTTCTCTCGTTTCTACTAAGTATTTAATAGCTAAAAATCTTAAACTAAATAGATACTAAAGAGTCTATTCAACTGCGAGAATATAGTCTCTTAAGAGATTCGTTAGGAATTAAGATAGCTAGAAGTATATAAATATAATATCTAGATAGATTATAATTATAGTATATAGGACCGATTCTACTATCTACTAGTAGAGCTTGATTTCGCTAGGTTTTATAATATCTTTCTCTAAAGACTTTTCTAATAGTTACTTTAAATCCTCTCTAAGACTTAAATATAACCTTAGTTATTTCTATCTTTCTATCTTTATCCTCGTTTCTAAAGAAGTCTTCTAAATATAGCTAAGCTTATTCTAAGGCTAATCCTCTAAGATAGAAGATAACAAAGATAGTTCTTAAGTTATAATTACCTTTAAATTTATCTAAGTTAAAGTTAAAGTAGATATCTATTTAGAGAAGAAACGATTTAAGTTCTTTACGCTTTCTATAATATATATCTAGTATCTTAACCTTAATAGACTTAAGTACTTTAACCTTATATAGCTTAGAAGCGTCTAATATACTAACGTTGTCGTCGTTCCTAGCTAATTATATACTAGTATATGTTCCTCTAGTAGTACTTTCTAATATTCTTATAACGTTGACTTAACTAGTATTTAAGCTAATAGCAGCGGCAGAGGTTACTAGGGCTATAGCGACTAAACTTCTAAGAGAGTACTTAAAGTATAATAAAACTTAAATAAACTAAACAAAGGTAACTAAGTCTTAATAGTTAGTATATAGATAAGAAGTATAGATATACTAGCGTGTTTATTTAGAAGTAAACTTATTACTTATATTAAAGATATTAAATAAGATAATAATATTAATAACTAAAGTTAAGTATAAAGCTTCTATCTAATAGTAGACGTACTAGTCTTATATAAGATCCTTATATTATTAGAGTTAGTACCTGTCGCTCTAATTCTATCTAATTACCTCTAACGTATATAAGTTATATAATATCTAATAGTCTTTCTAATAGTAAGATTCTAGAATTCTTAAATACCTTTATATTACTAATTCTCTTCTATATTACCTTCTATTTCCTAGACGTTATACCTTATCTTATTAGAGCGCTATCTAGACTATCTATTACGTAAAACGTGATTCGTAATATTAAGTACTTTATAATAACAAAGTAGCTTACTATATATTAAGCTAGATAGGCTAAAGCTTTAGCTAAATACTACTTTATAGTAATATACTATTCTAGAGAGAAGAATAGAAAGATAGACGTTTTAATATAAAAAGTAGATAAATTATAGACTTAGAAGAAGCTAAAAGAATAATACTAGACTTATATACTTTTAACAACGGAACAAGTTAATATAAAAGAACTTAAAGACCTCGAAGTCGAAATAAGCTCTATTATACTAGTTCTAGTCGACGACGATTACTTCTAGAAGTCTCTTACGCTCTCTAAACGAATTCGTAAAGTAAATAAGAATACTAAGACACTTTAAGCTTTATAATTATAAGCTAAGAACGACGAAGACTCTTCGTATATCTTAGAGGAAGATTTACTACTTTAATAAAGCTACTTAATAGTATAAGATATTAATACTTTATAAATAGACCTAATCTATAAAGTATATAACTAAGTACTACTAGCCTACCCTAGACGAGATAAGATCTACTAGATCCTTTACTTAAGATATATCTAGCGAAATATAAAGTCTAATATTATATAATATATATATAATTATTACGAATATTAAAGAGTAGATATACTAAGAGATAAGACTCTTAGTTATCTATATCTACTTCTAGTTCTATTACGTATATAGTATCACGTAGTAATAGACTTTAAATCCTTTCTAGCTAATAAGTATAGCTTTAATAACGTATTTATAGTTATTAACTAATTATCTAAATAATCTATCTCTATTTTATACTAAAAGGAAGTAATAGCTAAGTAGATAGCTAGGCTATATCTATAGCACGTATTATAATACTATAAAATCCTAGAAAGTATTATCTCTAATAAAAGCTCTTAGTTTATCTCTACTTTCTAGTAAGAATTTATACGAATCCTTAGTATCTAGCTTCGACTTTCGACTATAAACTATGTCTAGATAGACGAATAAACTAAAACTATAAACTAGTATCTAGATTAGCGCTTATAGCTATATATAAATTACTACTAGAATAATTAGTTAGAGCTACTTCTAATAATAGACTACGCTTAGCTTATACTACTTTATAGTACTATTAGAATATCTCTATTCGAATTATAAAAGAGCTACTTACTAAGAACGTCTTTTAACTAGTATACGTCTAAACCCTCGACTATATAAGAGAGACTATTATAAGAAGAAGCTATAGTAGTTATAAAGACTTTTTAAGAAGTACTAGACGTTAGCTAAGTAAATATAGTAAAAGCTTAAGAAAAGAAAGAATAAGACGTAAATAGACATAGACGAGAAGTAGACTTTAGAGTTAGTAATATAGTTTTTATTACTATAAAGAACTAGAATATATAAAGACCTAGCTAGAAGTTAGGCTATTAGATAGCTAGACCTTTTAAGATTCTTAAGAAAGTTAGATTTACTTTTTAACTCTAGTTACTATTCTCTATTAAAGTCTATTCTATTTTTATATTAGAGAAGTTATATAAAGCTTTAGACGATCCTCTACTAAGATAAGTAAGTATACTACTTCTACTAATTATCGTCGATAAAGAAGAAGAATAGGAGATTAAGGAAGTACTTATAAGTAAGATATAATAGAAGTCTCTTTACTACTAATTAAAGTAGAAGAGCTATAACGAGGACCTTAACTAGTACCTAGCTCGCTACGTAGCCTACTTGCTATATATATTAAAAGAATTCTATTTAGCGAATCTAATAGCTAATAGGTCTTTAAAAGCTCTTCCTTTATAGCTAGAGGCGTATAAGGTAGGAAGGGATAATTACAGCGAATTAGAGAGTAACGACTCTATATCTATAGAAGATAAAGCGGCTTAGTTAGAGAGAGCTCGGTTAAAGAAGAGAGTGGTATAACAGTCCTAGTTATATACGACTAGATTACGTAACCGAGGCTAGATCACGTACCGAGGTTCTACCGAAGTCTTACTTAGTATATATAAATAGAGATAGAGCGTACTAACTCTTCTCTTCTATCTTTAGTTTAGTTTTCTTTGAATATAGATACTATTCTATAAGTACTTCTTTTAGTATATTTATTAAGAGCTGTTATACTAACGTTTTATTTAAGATTATAGACGGATTACTCGTTTACTAAACTATCTTATAGATAAAGAAGTACTGTTTACGTTTAACTTAGACTATAAAAAGACTTTTAATATATTAAAAGAAGCTTTAGTTACTACCTCTCTCTTATATTATTTTATAGCTGATTTAGAGACTATAGTAGAGACTAACGCTTCTAATAGAGTAATTATAGTTATAATATTATAACGTATATCTAAAACCGAACTATAGAGATCTATAGATTACTTTTCAAAGATAATAAACTTTACTAAGTTAAATTACTAAATCTACGATAAGAAGATATTAGCTATTATACGCTCTTTTAGATAATAGCGAGTAGATCTCGCTTAAACTAGCTCCTAGATTAAAGTCTTTACTAATTATAAAGCTTTAAAGTACTTAATAACCTCTAAAACCTTAAACTAGCGGTAAGCGAGATAGATAGAGTTTCTATTAGAGTTCTACTTTATAATTACGTTTTAAAAAGACAGATACGCTAATACGCTAAGAGTAAAACGTTAGCTTATAGAACGACTTAAAAGCGTCTATAAGATAATAAACCCTGCTTATATCTAATTAGTTAGATCTACGTATTACTACTCGATTAGAACCTTCTATAATACTAGCTCTAGTTACCTTAGAACCCTTGCTTAACCTTATTAACTAGTTACTTACTACTAACTATAACTCTCTAGACTTAGAAGAAGACTAGACGAAAGCTACTCGTAGAGACTAGAACTAGATAATAGAGAACGGATTACTTCTTTAGTAAAAGAGACTCGTAGTTCTAGATTAAGAAACCTTATAGATAGACCTAATCTATAAGGCTTATATATAAGTTCTATAGCTTATCTTAGACAGATAAAGATAGTAGCTATCCTCGCTTATAGATACTAGTAGAAAGGTTTATAGACGTTCGTAGAAATCTATATTAGTAACTACGGAGACTATTAACGTACTATAGTACCTCGCGACTATAAACCTAGCTTTTTATATCTATTACTAGTTCTAGAGCCTCTCTAGTAATATATCACTATAGACTATAAGTCTTTCTCTACTAATAAGCAAGGTTATAATACCTTATAAGTAGTTATAGATCGTCTAACTAAATAATTAGTCTCGATTCTCTATCTAAAGACAGTTATAGTATAAGATATAGCTTAAATATATATTACGTAGATATATCGAATCTACGGCTATTTATAAAGTATTGTTTTAGACTATAGACTATAGTTCGTCTCTTCTTTCTAGTCTGAATTCTACGGAATCCTTAGTATAAAGCTTAAGCTATTTACTACTTTCTACTCTTAAACTAATAGATAAACTAAAATTATAAACTAATAGATTAATCAACGCTTATAGCCTTTTATTAGTTACTACTAGGACAACTAGAGTAAACTTGTCTCTATTCTAGACTACGCCTAGCTTATACTTCTATATAAGAGTCTAGAAGAGCTTTTACTCTTTAAAGTAATTAATAGATACGTAGCTACTACGTCTTTTAACTAGAATAGTCTAGATAAATCTATAACTATATATAAACAGCTTAACTAGACAGATATAGAGACACTAGTATATAGAATATATAATACTTAGACTATAGTAAAGGAATTATTAAGTAAAGTATAAGAGCGTAATACTAGGTCTATAAACTAGACTCGAAGAGTAGTAGACTTCGACGTAGATAACTTTGTTTAAGTATTAACTTATAATTAGAAGACAGACTAGCTAAGCTATAAGCTAGATAGATAAAACGAGGGTTTATTCTAGATTATAGCTTATAAAGAATACTCTTTCTAGCTCGAATTACTAGACCACTTCTATATATACTCTATATTCTACCTATTACTACTCTATAAAGCCGCTATAGATCTATTACCTAGATAGGTAAACGAGCTATCTCTACTAATATAAGTTATAAATTAGAAAGAGTAGAAAGTAGAGAAAGTCTTAGCTATAAAGACAATTCGTAGAAAGCTCTATTATAAGGTTAAATAGTTAGACTACGACGCTAATCTATAGTAGTATCTAGTCTTAAATTTTAAGTATTATCTATATAAATTATACGACTTTTACCTCGCTAATCTAGCCTACGCTAGTTTGCTAGAGGCTTTATAAAGCTAGATATAAGCGTAGAAGAACGGTATAGACGATTACAACTATCTTACTAACGATTCGATTATAATATAAAGCTTATAAATAAGCTTTTTCAAAAGAGAGAGGTAATATTATAGTACTAGTCTATAATCTAGAAGAATATATATAATAAGTACGTAATCTCAGTAATTATCTTAGAATATATAGATCTATAATAAGAGTTATAATAAGAGTTATAGCGAGATCTTAGCTTTTTATAGCTATAACGAAAGCTATAGCGAGATCTTAGCTTCTTATAACTTCTACGAGATTCTAGCTCTTTATAGCTCGTATAAGATTTCAGCTTCTTATAGTTTATACTTACTAAGTAATCTCTTTTCTCTAAGTATATAACCCGGGTTATCTTCGTAGATAGAGCTATAGCTTTAAATTCTCGTATTTATATATATATACTCTTATATCTTTGTCTTTAGTTATAGATTATAATAAAAGTAAAGTAATTAGATTAATACCTAAGTTAAGTATAAAGCTCTTAACTAGATAGTAGACGTGCTAGTATATATAACGGTTTATACCTAAAAAGTACTCGGTCTACTAATCTTTATACGAAACAGGACTTTATATAACTTTATATAATCCTAGGAACTACCTCGGTAATCACCTTAGTAGATACGTAGATCTATAACGAAAGATATAACAAGAGCTATAGCGAGACTTTAGCTTCTTATAGCTTATACTTACTATAACGAAAGCTATAACAAAGAGCTATAGCGAGACTTTAGCTTAGAGACCTCGACGTAAGAGATTCTATATATAAAACCTCTTTTCTTATACGTAGAATAGACTTCTCTTCTTAGTTAATTCTTCTTATAATAAAGATAACCTTATCTATTAACCTCTTTATATTCAGTCTATAATATTAGAATTAACTTCTTCTCTCTTATATTTACTTATTAAGTACGTCGAACGAACTATATATAGTAAATCTAATAAAACCTTTCTTATATATATAGTATAAGTACGAAAATCCTTTATAGTTAAGATATATAGTCTTATATAAAAACTCTTTATAGTTGAAATATACGGTTTTATATAAATATAATAGTCTAAAGTATATAGTAGACAACTATAAATATAATAAAGGATATAAATTTAGTAGACGTATAAGGACTTATATAAGAACCTCCGTAGTAGTTAATAGATATATTTAACTAGTAGTAGCGAGAGATATATCTTCTTACTAAAAGTTAAAACTAATTAATAGCTAACCTTTCTAGCTATTAAGAAGAAGCTCTTATAAGACTTAAAAGAAGACTTCCTTCTTCTAATTCTCTATAACCTACGCCTACGTCTACCTCGATATTAGCCTTAGTTACGAATACTAATCGTAAGCTAAAACACTATCTTCTATATCTAGAAAGATACGACGGAAGTATATCTAACCTCTTTTCTTAATACGAAGGCCTTTTATAAGCGAAACTAGAAATTAATAGTCTATCGATTAAATAAGAGAAGGAAAGAGTCTAGTATATCTTTAGAAGACTCTTAGAAGACGTAGTTATAAGGATTTTTCCTTAGATAGAATATACTTGTTTAGAGAATAATATAACGAAACTTAAATAAACTAAACAAAGGTAACTAAGTCTCGAAGGTTAGTATATAGGTAAGAAGTATAGATACGCCGGTTTGTTTACTTAGAAGTGAACTCGTTACTTATATTAAAGATATTAAATAAGATAATAAGATTAATAACTAAAGTTAAGTATAAAGCTTCTATCTAATAGTAGACGTACTAGGCTTATATAGAACCTTCGTCCCTTCTAGGTAGATAGAATCGTCTGTCGTCCTAGTTAACCAGGTTACCTAGATCGCTAGTCGACCTAGGTAATCTTTTATATTATATAACCTTTAACGTACTTCTAATAGTAAGATTCTAAAATCTCTAAATATCTCTATATTATAGATTCTCTTCTATATTACCTTTTATTTTCTAGACGTTATACCTTGTCTTATTAGAGCGATATCTAGACTACTTACTATATAAAACGCGATTTATAATACTATCCTCTTCTTAGCCTAGCGTGTCTCTACGCTTAAGTATAGACTAAGAAAACATCGTTGAAAGACTAGTAGTCTTCTTCTGTTTCTATTATACCGCCTTCTAATAATAAGAAACGTATTAAACGTTAAGCTCTTAGAAATTATATTAAATAATATAGTAATAAGATATCTTCTTATACCTATTATAAAAAATCTCTTAACTTAGCTAGTAAGCCTTATTAATATATCGCTATTTATAACGCTTAATATTCTTATTATTCTGTCTATACTAGGTAGAGTAAATCCTACGACTATTATATACAAAACCGAATACCTTTACTCTTAGATTAGGCTTTTATTAAGAAGTAGAAGGCTTATCTTAACTACTAAGAGGAAGAGATAATAGCGAAAATTCTCTAGCTTTAATAATAAAAACGTTCTCTCTTAGAAAGAGAAAAGAAGATAATAGTAGCTAGTCTTAGTTCTTTTAATAAACTAGATACTACTAAGGATTTAGAAAAGAAAGAAAAGGAGGAATAGAAGAAAAAGAAGTATAGAGAAGAAGAGGCTGCTAGGCTAGCTACTCTTTCAACTTCTAACTCCGCTTTTAACCTAGGTCTTAACCTAGCTTTTCTTAAGTTCTTTTCTTTTAATTATAAGATATAAATAACGCTAGGTTTTAATAGTAGAACCTCTAAAATTCCTCTAAGTACTAGTTAATGTTTTTTCTAGGTTTTTAAGTATTTTCTAAATATAAGTAATCTAACTATTTAATTAAGTATTTAACCTATTCTTTAATAAGCCTATAGTTAAGAATCCTCTTAACTTTATACTTAGTATTTAGGTTTACTAGTTGAATTTCTATAAGTAGAGCTAGTAGTGCTTCTAGTAGTACTAGTTTAAGTAAGAATATATAGAATACTAGGTAGATGTTTATTATCTATAGTAGTACTAATTTATAATTTAAAGGTTCTTTAATTTATTTAATTTTAAATAATCGAAGTTTCTTATAGTCTAGTTTATCGCTTAGTCTTTTAGTATTAATATTCTTCTATAGTAAGTAGACTTTATTCTCCTCTTTTAATATTAGCTTCTAACTTCGTCGTTTGTTATAGTAGTATGTATTACGTTCTACTACGAACTATAAGTCGTTTATAAGTTCCTTATATAGTCTTTTGATTTTTAAGACCTGAATTCGAGTAAGTTAATTATTATTTATTAAAGATAATAGTTCTTAATATACTATTAATTTATATCTATAGTTAGTATAGAATAGTATAATAAGTATTATTTCTATTATTAAACTGTTATAAGTAAACTATACTAAAGGTAAGAGTTTAACCTAGTTATCTTACTAGTAGTTTATATAATATTAAAGATATACTTTAACTACTTAATTTATATATTCGTTTCTTCTATTTATCTAAGAGTGAAAAGCTATAGAGAGCTTTCTTTTTATATCTAATTACTTTATAAAGATAATCTAAAATTTTAAAGTAAAGAGTTTATCTCTAGCTAAGAGTATTTCCTCTAGTAGTCTATGTCTTAAAACTACTTCTTTAAGGAATATAAATACTAATTCCTTAGCTATACTTAACTCTATATATAGTACTAAAATTATATACTTTATAAATCGTTTTATAATAACTAGGATTAAGTTATACTTAACTCTTGTTATTAGGTCTTTAGATTTTAGTAGTTTAATAATAAAATCTTAAGATATTAATTTCTAAGGTATTTATAGTATTAGAGTAGTATCTATCTATTTATATAGTATATAATAGAAAGCCTTATTCTAGGTATAGGTATTATACTCTACTATTACTTTCTTCACCACCTTTAATACTTTATTAATATTATAATATTATTTAATTCTCTAAAGAGTTCTTCTAATTCTCTAGTATCTATAAGCTAGGATTAGTAGAAGTAGGAAAGGTAGCTAGCTAGATAGTCTTATTCTTTCTCTTTTCCTTTTCTTTCTCTCTCTCTCTCTCTAACTTATCTTTTGCTTTAGTAGCGTCTAGCTCTTTAAGAGACTTAAAGCTCTAAGCTAATATATTATTTTACTACTATTAAATAAATTTCTTTTATTTATAAAGACAGAGGATCTTCGCTATTACTTCTTTCTCCTTAGCCTCTAACTTTTCCTCTTAATAAGCTAGAGCTTCCTAGCTATTAATAAACTCAGGTTTTCTATTATAGTTTAGATAGCTAGTATATATATATTCTAAGTAGTAGAAAGTAGAGGTTGTTATAATATAGTAATAATCGTTCTTAGTATAAAAAGAGTAGTATATAGCTGTTTTATAGCTAAAATCTTTTATATATTAAGAAAGGGATATTTGTTATTTAACTTCTATAGAAGTTATAATAAAAGAAGGAGAAGGCTACTAGCTCTCTAATAAATATTTCTTAGGCTATGTTTTAAAGTATAGAGACACGCTAGGCTAAGAAGGGGATAGTGTTATAAATTACGTTCTATATAAGAAGTCGTCTAGATAGCGCTCTAATAGAATAAGGTATAATATCTAGGAAATAGAAGGTAATATAGAAGAGAATTAGTAATATAAAGATATTTAAGAATTCTAGGATCTTACTATTAGGAAGACTATTAGATATTATATAACTTATATATATTAGAGGTAATTAGTCTAATAACCTCTAAGGATTAGATAGAATTAGAGTAATAAGTACTAACTCTAATAATATAAAGATTCTATATAAGACTAGTACGTCTGCTATTAAATAGAAGCTTCGTACTTAACTTTAGTTATTAATCTTATTATCTTATTTAATATCTTTAATATAAGTAATAAGTTTACTTCTAAGTAAACACGCCGGCGTATCTATACTTCTTATCTATATACTAATTATCGAGACTTAGTTACCTTTGTTTAGTTTATTTAAGTTTCGTTATACTTAAGTACTTTATAGTTAGTATAAATATAGACTTTCTTATATATACTTTATAATTCTAGTCTTTATTCTATAAGCGAGGATAGAATTATAAGTATCTCTTTATTATAAATTTTATAATTATACTTAGCTAAGAATATAACCTTACTAAAGTAAGCTACTAGGTACTATTCGCTGTCTACTTACTATTATTATAGTATTCTAGTAATTATTATATCTAAGACGTCTATCTCGATTATCGTAGAAAGCTTTAGAGAGTAATAGCAAAGAACTAGTACTATTATAAGATATTCTTTTAGCTTTTTAAAAGCGTTTTAGTAGCTTTTATTAAAGTTAAAAAGTACGTTATTCTTTATAAGATATATAAGTAGTTTTATAATAATTCTATAATTATATATAAACCTCTAGTAGAAGTTATAAAAGCCTAGAAAGCTTTAAACGTCTTTTACTATATCTAGTACTTACTAATTCTAGACTACTATAACTTTTTCTAGATCTACTTTAATACTATTAGTTCTAATAATAAAGCTAAGATATTTTATCTTCTTAATATTAAATTTATATTTCTTAATATCTACTTATAAGCTAGTATCTTATAGTTACTAAAGGACTTTTTATATATATTCCTTATACTTTAATATATTTAAAGAATAGATAAGAATATTATCTATATAAGTAGAGTAGAAATTATCTAAATAGTTAAAAAGTACGTTATTTATATACTACTAGTATATAGATAGTCTATTTATAAGTCTAAAGAGTAGAACCTTATACTTATACGTTCTATAATATATATAGAAAGTAGTTAGTTCTTTAGAATTAGGATCTATTCGTATATAATAGAAAGCTTAATAGATATCGAGTTTTATAAAGATATAAGCTTAACTAATATAGGTTAGCGTTTTATTAATAAGAGGAAGTAGATAGTAGTTTTTTTAAGTAAGGTTATTAAGCTTCTAGAAGTTAATATAAAAGCGTAATCTTCTGTCTATCTTCTTAATAAATAGTACTAGAGTAGTAAAAGAGGACTAGCTATACTCTATAAATCTCTTATAAAGGTTATCTAAGATATATTCCTTTATAGTAAGTAGTTCTTTAGTTAACATCTTATATAGTAGAGAATATTTAAGAGTATCTATTCCTTCTAGCTATATTTTATAGTTATAATATTAGTAAGATAGTAGAGTATCTAAAGCTTCTTTTAAGAATATATCTATAAAATCTATATACTTCTCTAGAACCTCTAGTATTATCTAGTCTTCTTCTTAACTAGCTATAGTACTATTAATCTTATATAAGCTAGTAGTAAACATGTTACTATATTTCTAAAGTAAATAGTAGTATATTCCTATAGTAGATATAGTAGAGATATTAATTATTATAGAAGGTTCTTACTTTAGAAAGAGCTTTTGTTAATAGACTAGAGTAAGTACTTTCTTAGGTAATCTCTTAAGTTCCTGTTTTATAATCTAGTATTATACTTATATAAAAGACTAGTAGTTGCTTTTATAGATTATAGATATATATTCTAGATATTCTATTATACTAAGTTCTAGAATAGATTAGCTATTCTGTCTCTATAATTCGTCTACTTCTATTATAAGGTTACGAGCGTCTATCTGATTCTAATAAAAGAGTATAAAGTCCTTAGAAAGAATAGCTTTATAGAAGAGAGAGATAAGCTATTAAGTAGAGAAGTAAGGCTTAAGTTTCTCTAGCTAGAGTAACTTTTAATAAGTTATATTAATATTAATATAAAAGTATTTAAAGAACTTTTAGCTAAGGATAACGTTATATAATCCTAGGTCTAGTAGAATAAAAAGTATATTAAAGAATTTATAGCTATCTAATATATAATTAGAGAGAAGGTAGTAAGTAGCTTTTCTACTAATCTCTCTATTATATCTACGAATCTTTATAAGTATAGAAAGTCTTTTTATTTTAAGAATATAGAACTTCGCTAAGTCGTAGCTGAATTAGACGTCTATAAAAGAGAATATATTTACTCTAAGGTTACTAAGAGTAGTAGTTTATATACTATATCTATTAATTATTATTATACTAGGTAAAGTAAACGCTTTTCTACTAACTAATAACTATAGATTAATCTTAGAGAGATTAATCCTATATTTACCTAAGGTGAAGTCTTCTCTTAAGTATAGTCGTTTCCTAACTTAGATCTAGCTTCTTCTTTCTTCTCTAGCTCGCTTAAGTCTACTTTCTTATAGACTCTTAGCTATAGACAGAACTTGATATAATAGCTAACTTCTCTATAGTTATAATATATATTAGTAGAGAGGTAAATACTAGCTATATAAGTAGGAATTTCTAAAGAACGTGTAGCTATAGCCGTAGTCGTAACTATAGCTATAGTAGGTAGATACTTACTTATACGTTTTCTAGTCTTTTCTTCTATAATATCTTATAGGTCGTTGTCGACGCTACTAGTAAGAGTATAACAGAGGTCTATATCTCTCTTAGCTTAAAGTCTAATAATAGTAAGAGCTTGTCAAAGGTTAATAGTTAACTTATTAATATAATAGTACGAATTAGATACTACTATAAAAGAGGTATATAGAAGTACGTTCGATAGAATAATATATCCGAATACTAGGCTCTAATATAAAGAAACGGACTAAATTAGTCCTTTTCTTAAGAGAGAGTAAGAGTATCTATATATAAGAGAGCCGGATAATAACAAAAGTCTATACTAATTCGGTTCTAATAATCTCGAAACTAAACCTATACTATAATCCCGTTCTGTAACTATCTATACCGTACTATACTCGGTATATATTCTTAGCTATTCTAATAGCTAGGTAGTTCTATTAATAGCTAGCTATTATAATTAAAAAAGTCGTTAATTCTATCTTACTTTAGAGCTCTAGACTCGTCTACTTATAACGAAACTTAAATAAACTAAACAAAGATAACTAAGTCTCGAAGGTTAGTATATAGATAAGAAGTATAGATACGCCGAGTTGCTTACTTAGAAGTAAACTCGTTACTTTATATTAAAGATATTTATTAGTTTAACTTAGTAGTTAATAGCTTGATATAAAAAGAGTATATTATTATTATAACTATCGTTGATATATACCGAGTATAAGCTATACTCGGTTTTGCTTAAATACCTGCTCTCCTCGCTAAGCGAGACGGGCACGTGAAAGTGCTAACCACTTTTATATACCGACACTAGCACTTCTTCAAAGTCGGTGAAAGTAGTACTCTAAAAATCATTAAAAATCGGTCTTATTCTCTCTAACTAGATATAGTACTTAGTTCTATAACCTAGATTACTCCTCGTTTCATTCTACCTATTCTATAACTCTTATATCTAGCTTATTTATATCGATTAGCCTTTATAGAGCGTTATAACAGCTCCTTTTCGTTATAGTATCTATAGAGTTGCTTTTGCCGTCTATCTACTTAATTTCGTCGATCTCTCTTAGCTTATATACCTCTCTTAGATATATAACGTCGATTATTAGACGCTTCTCTTTAGGAGTTTCTAGTTTAGCTATATACTCGTAAATAGACTTCGAGTTAGTATATATAATAAGAGAGATTTTAAAGGAAAGGATACTTTCTAGGGTTAATTTAATAGAAGTAGCGACGTCGTAGCTAGAGCTTATAATATATAATTCCGAGCCTAAAACGCTGCGAGTTACACGCTTATACTTAGTAGAAGACTAATATAGAATGTTAGTATTATTATCCTTATCTATAAGTGTAATTATATATCTAATTTAGAATAAGAGGTCCTTGTTATTTATAAAAGATCTATCTATAAAAGCGTAGAGTTTAAGCGAGTCCTTATCTAATTTGACGTATATAAGGCCTCTTATAGCATTGTCGATTTGCTACTAAATACGTTTGTTAAGAAGGTTAATATCGTTCTTTTACGGATCGGTTATTTAGACAGCGTAGGCTAGATCAAATACAGCTTATAGTTATAATACAGTTACTAGATATACCTCTCGAGCTCTCTAAGCAACGTATTAATCTTTAGTAGATACTATACGAGATAATCCCTTTATATTAACAGTTTTAGCTAGCGACTTTTATACTAAGTTTAAGTTCTTAGTATAATCCTAGGAAAGCGATATTAAGCCGTCTTAATACTTAGTAATAAGGCCTCTATTAAACTTGATTAGGTAATCTATCGTAAGTTATTCCCTTTCCTTAGATAAGAAGCTAGCTTCCTTAATTACTTATTCTTCTTTAGTAAGAAAGGCGGCATTTACAAGTATAAAGATATCGTTAGTTTAAAGTCCTATTATATAAAAAAAGTTACTTTCTTTAGTATATAAAAGACAGAGGTCGAAAGTGGATTAGAGTATAGAAAGCTTATCTATATAGTACTTCTAGTATATTATAAACTAGTAGTTACTAGCTTCTAGAATACTATATAAGAGCTTAATTACTTCAAAGAATAAACCCTCCTACTATAGATATCTCTTTAGCAGACGTACGAAGAACTTCCGATTTAGTTCCGTTATAGATTAAGTATATACTTATATAATATCTCGACTCTATACTTAAAGTCTTAGAAAGATAGTTATTAGTACTAGTATTATCCTTTAACTAACTCTTTAGATAGTAGAGGCTTAAGTAAGTACTAGTAACTTCCTAGTATTATTATATACTTAGATAACTAGCCTTAACTTTATAAAAGCAAGTACTATGCTCTTAAGCTTAATATTATCAACGAATCGAGATCTAAAGATTCTAGTATCTAAAGACAGTTCTTTCTAAGTAATTATCTTAAATACGTTATAGTCTATAAGACCGTTGATTTCCTTTTAGTATAACTCGACGTAAATTATACTATCGTTGGCTATAAATACTTTAATATCGTAGTTGTCTTCTATAGAGAAGATAAAGGTCTCGATATCGGTTAAAGTAACGTATTCCTTAGTATTATTATCTAAGGCCTCGACGTCTATCTCTTATATTAGAGTATTAGAAGACTAGTATAGCCTTAGATACTTTCGTAGTCTTCCTCGTCTACGTTTTTGTTATAAACTTAATATCTAGTTCGAAAGTAGATCCTGATTCGATAGTAATTCTAGTAGATCTATATAAGTATTCTAACGTTCTAGAAGTTAGAGTTAATAACAGGTTCGAGGTCGAACTAGGAGTTCCTAGTTATAAGTTTATAGGTGTAGTTAAGCCTCCTCGTCGTTCGAGTATTAACAGACGTTTTTATAGTATATTATACTCTTATAGTATACTATACTTAGTTTAAGAGTTAAGGGTTCTTTTAAGTATAATCTTACTACTGTAGATCTAAACCTTATAGGTCTACTTAGTAGTATTATAATATAATCCTCGTTGTCTATTTCTTATAATAGAAAGAGTCCTATCTAGGACTTCTTATATTCTTACTAAACAAGGACTTCTATATTAGTAGCAAGTCCTTAATTCTATTAGGTAATAGACTATTCTAGATATAAAGTGTATTATTAACTTATCGTTTTATAAGTAGTCTACGAGCTTTCTTAGTAGCCTTCTTATATGTTTTAGACCTTTATAATATTAATTATAATAGAGCGTTACTCTTAGCTATATAGGGATAGGCGCCGTATACTAGTAAGATAGGAACTAATCTATTTAGTCCTACTATATCGTTGATAGCTTTAAATACTATTTATAGTACTAAAGTCTTTATAAGTTCTAGCTATTATTCCTAGATAATCGAGTATATACGCCTAATTAGTCTATAGTAATATTCTACTATACTAATCGAGTTATATACCTTAACTAGTACTGTCTTAACTTTAATTCCTATTAAGTTAGTATATTCTTTGAATTTCTTAGTAACGAAGTTCTTCTCTTCGTCTATAGTAATATAATCCGAGGGTTCTAAGTAGGTGTTTATCTAACACTTCTAGAGAATCTCCTAAGCGCTCTTTACACTTATATCTAGTAAAAACTCCCTAGCTTAGTATCGAGTTACTTAGTCTATAATATATAGAACTGCCTTTCCTTCTAGGAAGAAGATATCTATAATTATATTATAATTAAACTCGATATTATCGTAGAGTGTAAACTTAAACCAGCTAAGTAACTTTCTATGCTTTTAGTAGTATTTATAATATCTTATAAGATGTTATAGTATATCTTAATCGACATCGTAACTAGCCTTCTCTAGTATACGTTATAAACGTAGTATTAAGAGGTAGCCGAACCGTCTATATAGGCGGTAGATATCGACTTCTAATAAGTAATATAGTAATTCCTAGATAAGATTATATATAGCTTTATCCTAAAGAAGGAAAGAATATCTAAACCGTCTTATAATATTAAAGCGTTTAGTCTCTCTTCTCTTACTATCTTCTTATATAAGAACATTTTTAAGGTTATTTAGTAAGATATATAACTTATCTATATTATTAATATATAAGATTAGTAGTATATCTGATTATATAATATAGAATTCCGTATAACTAATAGGTATACTAATAGTAATTAAGCTAAGAGAAGAGGTAAAACTCTTATTAAACTAGATATTAAACTATCTCTTAATACTTTTATTAATTAGAATATTATTAACGTGTTTACTATAAGCGAGGTATTAATCGTATTTAACACTCGACTTCCGTACTACTCTAGTATTAATTATAACTCTAAAAAAGTAATCCTCTACGTACTTTTTAGCTATAGAGGTAAACACTTCTTTAGTAAATTAGCTGTCTCTTTTAGAAGTAGCGTCTAGGATCGATAGTAGAATATATCCGTAGGATAAGTGCTTTTGTACTAGACTTATTAAATTAGCTATAAGAGTTTAAGTACTTAAGTTATTAATTCGTTCTATAGAAGTAACTAAGTAGTAGATAACCTCGTCTTCTAAGTTACTATCGTTAGTAGACAAGGCAACTGTCTAAAGAGTTTCTACTATATCCTCTTCTTCTATACGTTCTATACTTATAATATACGTACGGTATACTTTCTTAATAAAGGTACCGTTCTTACTACGGAAGCTGGTTTTGTTACTCTTTTACTATTTAGTAAAGTAACGATCCTGTTCTTCCTAAGTATAGTTCTAGGATCGGTGGCCTTTCTTATCGTATACGTAATACTTATTACATTTAGGTCTACGGTTCTAGTTATCGTTGTTGTTGCTATACTTATAGAAGTAACGATCTGTTATTAAGGTCTCGGGGTTTAAGTTATAGTAGTAAGATATTAAAGTCTCGGTGCTTTTGTAGCTTACTTCGTAGTTACGAATAGAGCTTCTTAAGAGCGTAATAGTACTCTAGAGAGAGGAATTCTAGGGTAGGGTTAAGCACGCGTTCTAGTATTCTAGTACTTCCTTATATATTATAAGTAACTTGTTAGTTAATTAGCTATTACTTTATATATCCTCTAGAAGACTATATCGTAGTTCTTCTAGCTTAGAAAGCATAGCTTTAAAGTACTCGCTTAGCGTTTTGTCTAAGTATTCTAGCTTAGCTTTAGTCTATAGTAGTATAGTACGGTTCTATTTAGACGATTAGCTTCTAGTATATAGTTCGTCTTCGAAGTACGTCTAGATAGCAGTAGAAAGGAATTTATAAGATTAATTCTTTTCGTCTTTAAATATACTTATATAGAAGTGATTAGATACTTAACCTTTAAGTATAATCGGGAAAGCTAGGTTATATACTAAAGCCGGTATACTATAACGTTTGTATATATCCTTGAAGATAATCGATTTAAGTTTGAAGTTATCTCTCTTACTTCTATACTTCTATTCTTCTAAGTATAACTTTATAAGATTACCGAGTAACCGTAAGTAATCCTAGCTATATTTGCCTGGTAGTAGTATTATAGGAATAGGAATATTGTTTATTAAGAGAATATACTTTAGAGGAATACTATTTATAGAGAAGTTATTTAAAGGAATGTTTATCGAGGTAGAAGGTTTCTAGTATCCCGTTTATAGCTTAGGGAATCGGTTAGAGTGTTCTTTAGTATAGTCGTATCTTACTCTTATCTCTTATAATTAAATTTATTACTTTTATACTTAAGCTCTTAATTCTAAGATAGGCTATTTAGGCTTTTCGAGTTCTTAGGACGTGTTATAAAGTGCTTTCGCTATAGTCGCCTTATACCTACTTATTTCTACCTATACGTCTCTATTACGTAGTAGCTTACGTATTTAGATAAGAGTACTTCTTTCTATACTTATAAACTTGGATTTAGACTATTCGTTAAAGTATATAAGATATATCTCCTAGAGATAATCGTCGTCTATACCCTCGACGTTGTATTCTATAATCTTTTCTTTTATAAAAGCCGTAGCTCTCTTACTCTTAGCCTAAGACGATAGTAGTACTATAGTATAGTAGTATAAAAGCCGAACGTGTTATTAAAAGTATTAAGATAATCGAAAGTAGTAAAAGAAACGAAAGTAGTTATAAAATCGACGGTAGACGATACTACTAGTAGTATATAAGTAAGATATAGTAGACTAGTACTAGTAAGAGTAGATACTAGTAAGAGTAAGTACTAGTAAGGGTAAGTAGAAGTAAGAGTAAGTAGAAGTAAGAGTAAGTAGAATAGAATACTATTATTTATTAAACGTAGCTTATAGAAGTAGGCTAGATAATCTAGATTATCCGAGGTTATCTTATATAGCTTATTAGAGTCGAACGGCCTTCTACGAGTTGTTCTACTAGTGGTTGTAGTTGTCTATAATAGATTACTATTACTCTTAGAAGATCTCTTAAAATGTTATTATTTTATCTCTAATATATAACTAGTATATTATATAGTCTAAATAGTATAACTATATATTTATATAGATCTAATAGTAAAGCGAATACTATTTTCTATTTATTTCTAACTTTTATTTATATAAGTTTATAAGCGTTTTATTAATCTAGTTTTATAAATCGTACTACCTTTTCTAACTTATCTTATAAGTATTAGCTAGTTAGTAGTAGATAAGCGTTCTTAACTATAGCGTTATTAACTTCTCTATAATTAATATATACTCTTCTATCTAGGTTATTCTTTTTCTTAATAATAAGTATATTTAAGGTAATTAGTAACTTAGATTTTCTAATATATCTCTTTTTAATACCTTCTTTTATATAACTTTCTATTCTTTATAGACTTTTCTAGTTATATAACCGAAGCTTTTACTTTAAGAGGTAATAACCCTCTTTTAATTTAATCTTATAATTTTATAAGTAATGTTCTAGTAAAGCTTATAAGTCTTCTAGGTTTTTGAATAATACTTTAAATTCTCTATACTATATAGGTATTTTATTATTAGCTGTCTTACTAACTTATAAAGGACTCTAGACTAGGTATTCTAATATATTAGAAGAGGTAGCGCTAACCTTGTTCTAGCTTTATAGTTATAATTATAAACCTATATAATTATATTAACTAAAGGTTATTATTTAAGCCTTCTAATTAATTTCTAGATTATATTCTTAAATCTATAGTATACTGAGTATTACTTCTTTACTCTCTATTTTAATACTATTAAATTATATATTAGAGTAATATCCTTTAATATTAACTTTTATTAGAATAGTTTATTAATTAATAATTCTATTCTAGTATATAACATCTATTTTATTAACTACCCCTAGCTAGTATAGTCTTATACCTTTGATTAGAACGTTTAGCTTCTTTAGAGCTATTAAGAAAAGGAAATTACTTGTTATTCTAGAGTTAATTAAGACTTAGAGTTCCTTTCCTCTTATCTTTACTATTATTATAAGTTAATTTTCTTTTATAGTAGTATAAATTTCTAGTTTAATATAATAAACCTAAAATCTTTATTTACTAGTATCTCTTTTCTAAGATACTAGGAAGAATATTACCTTTTTATTATTAGAAAAGGCTATCTTATATATTAGACTATCTTCTATAGTTCTCTTAGGTTTTAGAAGAGTCTTAATAAAGTATTTCTTTATTAACTAGTCTAATATAGTATACGGTTTATAATAAACTTATTTAATAGTTACTTCTTATAAGATTTTAGTAACCTATTATTCGCCTTCTACTAGTTAGTAAAATTCTTAGATTAGAGTAGCTTATAGGTTTACTTAAACAACTTTAAACATCTACTAATTACTTAATCTCTTAAATAATATTACTAACGTAGTTTATTAGAACCTGGCGTATATCAGGACCTGGCGTACTTTTCCTTAGCATTCAACTTTGAATATTAATAAATTAACTATAATATATTAAATTAACTATAACTACTTAGAATCCGAAGAATTAGACATATCTACATCTATTTAACAAGTTTATATATTATAACTAGCTTTTCCGTAAGTGCTATAACGCTGTTTAGACGATTGCCCCTCCTTCTTATTACCCCTCTCTATATATAAGTCGCGTCGTACTTGCTTATTAACGTCCTTTTGAGTTAAAAGATCTTAGATATCCTCTACTATAAGTGCCTCCTCTTGACATATACGAGTCTTTTTAGCTCTATAGCGTTTGCTTAAGGCTTTATTCGCTGCTTGAAGAGTACGTACTTCAGTAGATAACAAGGTTATCTCATAGGCTATTCGCTTTATACCTTTTGCTAATGTAGCAACTGTCTTAAATAGTAGAGTCGGCGAGCTCCTCTGGTGACAGGCAATCCGTTTCTAAATAAGAGTCGATTATAAGAGTACTTTAGTAGGGTTTAAGAGAGTCTAGGAGATCTAAGTATTAGAATTAGCAGTAGAGGGTCTTAAGAGAGTTAGAGTCTATAACCTTATATTAAGCTTTGAAAGTACTACTTACGGGTTAAAAGGCACTAGGCCAGCTCTACGGAATCTAGCTTAAGCGTTCTAGACCGTTATTAATTCTTTATATACTACTATAAAAGCTAAAAAGAACTCTACCTTTATAATATAGTTAATATAGGCTTTAATAAACGTCTTAATTTGCCGACTATACGCCTGCTTTAATATACTAAAGTACCTAATATCAAGTAGTTAGGTTATATAGGATAAGTAAGGAGGTAGTCTAAGAGTTATAATATTATATACTTTATAATACTCTTGAAATTCGGCCGATTTATAACTCTTATACCTATCTAACACTAGTATTCGATATAGACTCTTTATATAACTAGTAGTATGTTTATTAAAGTGTTTTAGCTATTCTAGACCTGTCTTATTATTTGTTTATCTATTACTTATTAGTTTAATAACCTAGTTATATAGGAGGCCGCCGTCTATATACTAATTTGTAAGATGATTCTTCCCTTAGACGACTAAAAATAGAGGAATATCCTAACCCTTGCTATTAATATAAGCAATTACTATAGCCTATTCCCGATTGCCTAGCTAAACTACCTTACCTCTGCTACGTCGATCTACACGTGTAATAACTATTATAGAGTAAATCATACCTATTATAAAGCCCGTTTCGTCGAAGTTATAGAAATCGTAATCTAAAACGCTATATTTCGCTCTTATATTTTATATAAGTTAGAACTACGTGCTAATTAGGTTAGGATCTTCGTATAAGGCTCTTTAGAAGTTATAAACGTAATTAAAACGTGTCTTTAACTCTAGTTATCGTTATATAAATCGATATACTTAAAGCTTACTAACGTGTTTCCTTTCTTACGATTTAAGGATATAATTTGCTATATCTTCTATACTAGCTAGCTAGGGTGTAAACCCTTTAGAATCTAAGTTAAGTATATTTTAAAGAATTACTTTCTTCTCGAGTTAAGTTAATTTAATATTTGCTAGCCGTCGTTCTAGGAGGGGAAGTTAGCTGTTTATTCTACGGCGAAGGCTAGTTTTAGAGACTTTGTAGATTTTTATAGCAGCCTGACAACTAAGCTTTTTAGATGATCAGATAGCCTCGATAGCTAAGATAATTCGAGCTTCTTAAGTTTGAATTTCTATTAGTAGTTGTTAAGATAACGCGTATTAAAATAATAAAGTAGAGAAGATAGGAAAAGTGCGCCAGGTTCTGATATACGCCAGGTCCTGATAAACCACGTTATTCCTTTTTCTACTCTTAGTACTTAATACTTCTTATTAATTTCTAACTTATAATCTTAACTAGATAGATAAGTAGTAATATCTAACTTTAGATATCTATTATATTTATTAAAACCTTTTAGATAATATTACTCCTATTTAGTAGTATTTTCTTTTAGGTTAGTAACTATTTATAAATCTCCTTCCTCTAAGTAGTTATTTAGTACTACTTATTCTAGTCTAAGTTCTTTAAATTTAATAGTTTCTCTTCTAGTAATAAAGCTAACGATTATTACTTCGTTCTACTTATTCTATACTATTATATAAGTAGTTAAGACTATATAGTTAATTTCTTAAGTAGAATATAAGCTCTAAAAATTAGGTTTCTAGCTTTCTATATATACTTATCTATTCTCTCTCTTAAAAGTTCTAATAAATACTTATATTTTACTCTATTTAGGCTTAAGTATTTATAAATCTATCTCTAATAAGTTAGATATTAATTCTAATAATTCTAATAAACTTATTAATAGTAGAGTTTTATATTCTATCTAAAGAGATAATTTATAATCTATTTCTAACTATATATTATAATATTCTTTAAGTAGTAGATCTCTATTATTATTAGTATTCTAAACCTTACTAACTTATAACTTAATTCCTTTATTTAGCTATAGGTATATAATACCTGCTATTATATCTAAAGCATCTGTTTTAATCTATATACTATAACCTCTAGCTTCGAGCTTAGTATTTATAAGTTTAATTTTATTAAGTAAAGCTACTCCCTTTTAAATAGTAGTATTAACCTATTCTTTCTCTTTAGAGTCTTTCTTCTTACTATACTTATTTACTCTATAGCTAGAGAGGCTATAGTTATAATATAAGTTCTACTTACGTCGACGATTTTACTCTTTCTAGGAAAGTCTTTCTTTCTTTAAAAAGGTCTTTTTCTATATAGTATTTACCTTCTTACTATATTTAGTATAAGAGTGTTTCTACTTTTCTAACCTTTTACTCTTATCTCTATATCTAGAGTTACTCTTTCTAAATTTATATAGTCGGTTATCTAACTAGATAACTTTCTTAATTATACTTATAATAGTTTAAAACTATAAGTTTTATTTAGCTATTTCTTTATAAATATATATCTTTAATCCTCTATAAAAGAATTTTATAAGAGTAATAGTATTCTATTCTAATTTTATTCTATAATATTAGAATTTATTAGTATAATCTATTACTAATCTAGTTTAGTATAAATCTAAAAGCTTATATATAGCGGTTTAGATAGTATTAAAGTCTCTAAAAACTTTTCTAATAGTTATCTTAAATCCTCTTTAAGATTTAAATATAATCTTAGTTAATTTTATCTTTCTATTCTTATTCTTATTCTTAAAGAAATCCTCTAAATATAGCTAAGCCTATTCTAATACTAATCCTCTTAGATAAGAGATAATAAAGATAGTTTATAAGTTATAATTACCTTCGAATTTATTAGAGTTAAAGTTAAAGTAGATATCTATTTAAAGAAGGAACGAGTTAAGTTTCTTTCGCTTCTTTTAATATAACGTAGTATACTAGAACCTTGTAATTATTAGGACCTCGTGAATTTTTTCCTACTCTACTACTTTAAAATATAATAAAACTACTATAATATATTAAATTAATTAAAACTACTCAGAATCTAATAAACTAGATATATCTACAACTTCTTAACACGTCTACGTATTATAACTAGTTTTTCTATAAGTACTATAACGTCGCTAAGTCGTTTATCCTTTATCTTCTCTACTCTCTCTAGAGCGCTTATTACGTCGAACCTGCTTCTCTGTATTCTTCTAAGCTAATCCGTTCTATATATCCTCTATAGTAAGTATACCTCCTTCTTAGACATAGGTATTTTTAGCTCTTCAGCGTTTACTAAGAGCTTTATTTACTATTCGAAGTATATAGACCTTAGCTAATAAGAGGGTTACCTCATAGGCTAATCGCTCTATACCTTTTGCTAATAAAGCGACTGTCTAGAAAATAGGTATTAGCGAGCTTCCTTAGTAATAAGTAATACGATCCTTAATAAGAGTTGATTACGAAAGAGCTTTAGAAGGGTTACGAGGAGTCTAGGAGACCTAAGAGGTAGCGTCAGTAGAGAGGGGTCTAGTAGGTATAGGAGTCTATAACTTAATATTAAGCTTTAAGATTATAGTCTAGGGTTCTAGAGATACTAGACCAGCTCTATAGAACCTAGCTTTAGCGTTTTAGGTTATTATTAACTAGTTATAAGCTATGTAAAACATAAGAAAGAACTTAACCTTAGTAATATAGTTTATATAAGCCTTAATAAAGGTCTTAATTTAATGTCTATATATACGTTTAAGAATACTAAAACATCTAACGTCGAGTAGCTAGGTTAGATAAGACGAATAAGAAGGTAAACAAAGAGTAATAATATTATATAACTTATAATACTCTTAGAATACTATCGATTTATAACTCTTATACCTATCTAGAACTAACATTTAATATAGCTCTTTTATATAACTACGAGTATACTTATCGAAGTGTTCTAGCTATTCTAAGTCTATCTTATTATTAGTCTATCTATTACTAGTTAGTTTAATAACCTAGTTATTAGGAAGACCGCTCTTAGTATACTAACTAGTAAGGTGATTTTTCCCTTAAACTACTAAGAATAGAGAGATGCTTAAACCCTCTCTATTAATATAGATAATTGCTATAGCTTATTCCCGATTACCTAGCTAGATAGCCTTACCTCTGCTACGTCGATTAGCGCGTATAATAACTATTCTAGCGTAGATAACATCTATTATAAAACCAGTCTTATTAAAGTTATAGAAATCGTAGTCTTAGATCCTATATTTCGCCTATATATTCTCTACTAGTCGAAACCACGCGCTAATTAGCTTAGGATCTTCGTATAAGGCTCTTTAGAAATCGTAAACGCGATTAAAACACGTCTTTAGTTCTAGACGTCGTTATATAAATCGTTGTATCTAGTTCTTTCTAACACGTTATTCTCTATACAACTCGAGTATATAATTTGTTATATCTTCTACACTACCTAGCTAGGGCGCAAATCCTCTCGTATCTAGATCAAGTATATTTTAAATAATTACCTCCTCTTCTATTATAGTTATTTTATGATTTACTAGCCGGCGTTTGCTAAGAGTAGTTCGACCAGCTATTCTATTAGTAAGTATAGAATAAGAGACTCTATATAGCTTCGTAGCTTTACTACGGTTTATTCGTTTAGATAATTAAATAGCTTTAATAGCTAGGATAATTTAAGCTTCTTAGGTTTGAGATTCTATTAGGTAGTTATTAAGAAAACGCGTGTTAAAGTTAGAGGTAGTAGAGTAGAGAAAAAATTTACAAGGTTCTAATAATCACGAGGTTCTAGTATACTACGTTATATCTAGTATTTTAACTTTAATAGACTTAAGTACTTTAATCTTATAGAGCTTAGAGACGTCTAGTATACTAATATTATCGTCGTTCTTAACTAACTACGTACTAGTAGATGTTCTTCTAGTAGCGCTTTTAGATATTTCTATAATATTAACTTAACTAGTATTTAAGCTAGCTACGGCGACGGGGGTTACTAAGGCTATAGCGACTAAACTTCTAAGTAGGTGCTTAAAGTATAATAAAACTTAAATAAACTAAACAAAGATAACTAAGTCTCGAAGGTTAGTATATAGATAAGAAGTATAGATACGCCGGGTTGTTTACTTAGAAGTGAACTCGTTACTTATATCAAAGATATTAAATAAGATAATAAGATTAATAACTAAAGTTAAGTACAAAGCTTCTATCTAATAGTAGACGTACTAGTCTTATATAGAACCTTCGTTTATATTAGAGTCCTTCTTAGCAGGAGTCCCGAAGATAGAGTCTAACTCTATTTCTAGGGCTCCTTAAAACTGGACTCTATTACCTAACTGCTCCTAACCGAGTCACGTGATATAACTGTAATAAGATCCTAGGATTATATATTCTACTATATCTAATCCTTTCTTCCTTCTAGAGTTATAATAGTGCTTGTCTTATTAGAGCGTCGTCTAAACTTCACTCTGTCACGTGCTAACACGTGATTCGTAACACTATCCCCTTCTTAGTCTAGCGTGTCTCTACGCTAGAATATAAACCTAAAATATATTCGTTTAGAAAGATATCGACCTTTCTTTATATATAAATATATTCTCTTTATATACTAAACGAAAAGAGCGTTTAGCTCTTACTATACGAATCGAAACTATATAACGTCTAGCTAAGACTTGTTCTTTTTGTCGTAAACAGTCCCGTCGATATCTCTTAGAGCTCTTTAAATCCTCTCGCTATTCTAAATATATTCAGTTAAAAAGGTTCTACGATAGCTCTAGCTATCTTATTATTCCTATCTCTAGGTCTTAAAAACCTATATATCGATTTTTCTTTAGCCCTATACGTAAACGATTCTCTATTACTCCTCCGAGTCCTCCTCCTAAGTCTTCTTCTGCCTAGTTTCCCGTCTTCGAGATAGCTTCTTTTGTTAAACAGGTACTTTCTAATAATATGTCTCTGTCTAACCCCGGTCCCGAGTTCTAGGCAGCTCTAGGTTTTGTTAGTAGAACTTCTGAAGTTCTCTTAGGTAATAGTTAAGGTTGCTTTTTAGTTTCTATATGTTTTCTAAGTATAGGTAATCTAACTATTTAATCAAGTACTTAACCTATCTCTTAACTAGTTTATAGTTAAGAATCCTCTTAACTTTATACTCGGCGTTTAGGTTTACTAGTTGAATTTCTATAATTAGAGCTAGTAGTACTCTCAGTAGTACTAGTTCGAGTAAGAATATATAGAATACTAGATAGATGTTTATTATTCTTAGTAGTACTAATTTATAATTTAAAGGTCTCTTAACTTGTTTAATTTTAAATAGTCTAAGTTTTTTATAATCTAGTTTATTACTTAGTCTTTTTATATTAATGTTTTTTTATACTAAGTAGACTTTATCTCTCTCTTTTAACGTTAGCTCCTAACTACGTCGTTTATTATAGTAGTACGCGTTTCTTTTAGCTACGAACTATAAATCTTTTATAAGTTCCTTATATAGACTTTTAATTTTTAAGACTTAAATACGAGTAAGTTAGTTATTAATAGTCGTAGATAGTAGTTCTTAATATACTAATAATTTATATCTAAAGTTAGCGTAGAATAGTATAATAAGTGTTGTTTCTATTACTAAACTATTATAAGTAAACTATACTAAAAGCAGTAGTTCTACCTAGTTATCTTACTAGTAGTTTATATAATAATAAAGATATGTTTTAACTACTTAATTTATCCTTTTATTTCTTTTATTTATTTAAGAGTGAAAAGCTATAGAAAGCTTTCTTTTTATACTTAATCGTTTTATAAGAGCGATCTAAAATTTTAAGATAAAGAGTTTATCTCTATTTAAGAGTATTTCTTCTAGTAGTTTATATCTTAAGACTACTTCTTTAAGGAATACGAATACTAATTCCTTAGCTATACTTAACTCTATATATACTATTAGAATTATATACTTTATAAGTCGTTCTATAATAACTAGGATTATATTATACTTAACTCCTATTATTAGATCTTTAGATTTTAGTAACTTAATAATAAAATCTATAGATATTGATTTCTAAGGTATTTATAGTATTAGAGTAGTGTTTATCTATTTATAAGGAGTATAGTAAGAAGCCTTATTTCTAGTATAGGTATTATATTCTACTAATATCTTCTTAACTATCGTAGATAACTAATTAATATAGTAGTATTATCTTATTCTCTAGAGGGTTCTACGAATTCCTTAGTAACTATAAGCGGGCATAGTATAGTATTTCTATACGAATTCCTTTATATACAAGCTAGGAACCTATAATTTCCCTTTTATATACTAGTTATAACCTTTATATATATTCTAAATCTTATCTATCTAGATGTTGTTTATTACTACTATCTTATATATAGTAGGTACTAAGTCTCTATTCTTAAGAGTTTTTAAGATTATAATTTTCTTATACTCTTTGTTTCTCTTATATCTAGGTTTCTAGCTAAGAGTATTAGCTCGAGTATTTAACGTTTCTTTTATATAGTAAATAACGATGTTAAATCCTTCTAAAATCTCTAACTATCTAGCTAATTATCTTATTATAAGTTCCTTAGTTGTTATAAATGTCTTAAGATTCTTATAGTTAGATAAAACTATAACTAAGTATTTTACTAGTTATAAATAAATCCTCTAATATTTTAAGACTAATACTATAGTAAGTAATTCTTTATCAAAGATACTATAATTTTATTATATTAGATTAAATATTTTAGAATAATATATAATAAGTATAAGTTTTCTCTTATTATTTAGCTATAAGTGAATCACACCTCCTACTATATCTAAGGTGTTTATTTTAATTATACTAGGTTTATCTACGTCGAAATCGTATAGAATAGGTTTTTCTATAAACTTTGCTTTAATTTTCTAAAAAGTATTCTCTACTTATTTATTCTATATAAACTTAATAGCCTTCTTAACTAGTACTGACATTAGTTTAGTAATCTTTATATAGTCTTATATAAACAGATAGTAGAAGTTTATAAATCTAAGAAAGGACTGTATATCTTTTATATTCTCTAGTAACTTCTAGTTTAAGATGTCTTAGATCTTTACTAGATCTATTTCTATTTTCTCTAAACTAAATACCTATTCTAGGAAAAGTGTTCGAGTTACTCTAAACTTATATTTTAAGAGTTTTAACTAAGAGTTTACTTTTATAAGTTGTTATTAAAACTTCTCTAATATATCTTTTATATTCTTCTTCTTTTTCTAAGAAGATTAGAATATTATCTAGGTAATAAATTACTATTACTCTTAGAAGATCTCCTAAAATATTATTATTTTATCTCTAATATATAGCTAGTATATTATAGAGTCTAAATAGTATAACTATATATTTATAAAGGCTTAATAGTAAGGTAAATACTATCTTCTATTTATCTTCGACTTTTATTTATATAAGTTTATAGGTATTTTATTAATCTAGTTTTATAAATCGTACTACCTTACCTAACTTATTCTATAAGTATTAGCTAGGTAGTAGCGGATAAGCGTCCTTAACTATAGTATAATTTACTTCTTAGTAATTAATATATACTCTTCTATCTAGGTCGTCTTTCTTCTTAATAATAAGTATGTTTAAGGTAATTAGTAACTTAGATCTTCTAATATATCCCTTCTTAATACCTTCTTTTATATAACTTTCTATTCTCTATAAGCTTTTCTAGTTATATAACCGAAGCTTCTACTTTAAGAGGTAATAACCTTCTTTTAATTTAATCTTATAATCTTATAAGCGATGTTCTAGCAAGGCTCGTAAGTCTTCTAGGTTTTTAAACAAAGTCCTAAATTCTCTATACTATATAGGTATTTCGTTATCAGCTTTCTTACTAACCTGTAAAGGACCCTGGGTAGGGTGTTCTAGTGCTTTAGAAGAGGTAGTACTAATCTTATTCTAGCCTTAAAGTTATAAACGCGAACCTATATATTTATATCGACTAAAGGTTATTATTCTAGCCTTCTAGTTAATTTCTAGATTATGTTCCTAAATCTATAGTATACTAAGTATTACTTCTTTACTTCTTATTTTAATAATATTAAATTATATATTTAAATAGTATTCTTTAATATTAACTTTTATTAGAATAGTTTACTAATTAATAATCCTATTTTAATATATAATATCTATTCTATCGACTACTTCTAATTAGTATAGTCTTATTCCTTTAATTAGAACGTTTAGCTTCTCTCGAGCTATTAGAGAGATAAAGTTACCTATTACTCTTAAGTCTATTATAACTTATAACTTTTTCCCTCTTATTTCTATAGTTATTACTAACTATCTTTCTCTTAAAGTAGCGTTTAACTTTGCTTTAATATATTAGACTTCGAAAGATCGATTTTCTTAATTAAAATTCTTTCTCTTCTTATTCTTATACTATAGAAAGAATCTTACTCTTTCCTTATTAGCGTATACTACCTTATATACTAATCTATATTCTACGATTCCTATAGTTTTAGGAATTCCTCTTATAAATTACTTTAGTATTTGTTTATAGTTATATTAGATCTATTTATAACTAGTTTCTAAAATAGCTTCTATAGACTATAGTTCTCTTATATATAGATAATCTAAAGTAGCCTCTAGTATACTTATCTCTAGTTTTATATAATAAACCTTAAATATATAGTCTCTTAAATTCTTTTCCTTAACAGCTTAAATCTAGAACTAAAGAAAGAATACTACTCCTTTCTTATCTAATAATACTACTTTATATATCTAATAATATTCTACTATTCTAATAGGTTCTAGTAATATTCCTTTAAACTGTTTCTATAATAACTAGTCTAAGGTTAGACTTAGTTTATATTATATCTATTATACTATTATTTCTTAAACTGTTTTTATAAACTATAGTTCTCTTATTAATAGATAGTACAATTCTTCTAGTTCTATTTTAGCCTATCTAGTTATATTAAGCTCCCTTTACTCTTAGAATAGTATACTAAACAGTTATTATAAGTTATATTTTCTAAATACTAGCCTATTATTTCTAATTAATATAACTACGATATAATACTTAAATTCCTTTAGTATAATATCTTTAGATAGTGTCTTAAGAAAAGAGGTTTTAATTCGTCTCTTAAATCCCGTTAGAACTTACTATGTCTATATACTGTTTTTATTTAAAATATTATATATTCTCTATATATTCCCTACTTTAAGGTAGCTAGGTTTTTCTATTAGTTATCGTTCCTATTCTAGTTCTTTCTCTTTAATAATTTTCTATCTAGTAATTAAGCTAACTAGAGTTATTATTTCAAGGTTATTACTTATAACTATATATATTATTAAAATAGTTAGATTAACTTCTTATATTATATAAGGACTCTAGAAATCTAGTTTCTGATTATTAATATATATCTATCGATTTCCTTGTTTAAAGGTTCTAATAAAAGCCTAAGTTTCTCTAACTTCAGGGTTTATATTTCTAACTTCCTCTTCTAAACTAGAAGATAAGTCTAACGTCTCCGAAGAACTAGTTAATAGTAGTAATTCGTATTCTTCTTAAAGAGGTTGCTTAGGTTCTATTACTAATTATATATTATAATATTCTTTAAAGAGTAGATCTCTATTATTATTAGTATCTTATATACTACTAATTCCTTTATTATTTTTAATCTAGGTTCTATATTCTCGTACTTTAAGCTCCTTATCTATAAGTTTAATATAATTAGTTAAGGCTACCTATTATTAAATAGTAGTATTAATTTATTTCCTTCTCTTAGAGTCTTTCTTCTTACTATACTTATTTACTCTATAACCTAGTAGACTATAATTATAACACAAGTTCTACTTACGTCGACGATTTCGCTTCTTCTAGGAAAGTCCTTCTTTCTTTAGAAAGGTTTTCTTCTATATAGCGTTTACCTCCTTACTATGTTTATTAGTATAAGAGTGCTTCTACTTCCTTAACTCTTTACTCTTTTCCCTGTGTCTAGAGTTACTCTTTCTGAATTTATATAAGCAGTTATCTAGCTAAACGACCTTCTTAATTATACCTATAATAGTTAAGAATTATATATTCTACTTAGCTATTTCCTTATAGATATATACCTTTAATCCTCTATAAAAGAGTTCTATAAGAGTAATAGTATCCTATTCTAACTTCGTCCTATAACGTTGAAATTCATTAGTATAATCTATTACTAATCTAGTCTAATATAATTCTAAAAGCTTATATATAACTGTTTAGATTATATCGAAGTCTCTAAAAACTTTTCTAATAGTTGCTTTAAATCTTCTCTAAGATTTAAATATAATCTTAGTTAATTCTATCTTTCTATCTTTATTCTTATTCTTAAAGAAGTCCTTTAAGTATAGCTAGGCCTATTCTAATACTACTCCTCTAAGGTAGAAGATAGTAAAGATAGTTCGTAAGTTATAATTACTTTTAAACTTATTAGAGTTAAAGTTAAAGTAGATGTCTATCTAAAGAAGGAACGAGTCGAGTTCCTTTCGCTTCCTATAATATATATCTAGTATCTTAACTTTAATAGACTTAAGTGCTTCGACCTTATAGAGCTCGGGGGTGTCCGGTATACTAACATTGTCGTCGTTCCTAGTTAACTGTATACTAGCAGGTGTTCTTCCGGTTACACTTCTAGATATTCCTATAACGTTAACTCGACTAGTATTTAAGCTAGCTACTACGGCAGGGGTTGCTAGGTCTATAGCAACTAAACTTCTAAGCAGGTGCTTAAAGTATAATAAAACTTAAATAAACTAAACAAAGATAACTAAGTCTTAAAGGTTAGTATATAGGTAAGAAGTATAGATATACCAGGTTATTTACTTAGAAGTGAACTTGTTACTTATATCAAAGATGTTAAACAAGATAATAAGATTAATAACTAAAGTTAAGTACGAAGCTCTTATCTAATAGCAGATGTGCCAGTCTTTATATAGAACTATAGTCCCCTGTTCTAGTCGCTCTAGTCGCTCGCCTTGATCGCTTTAGTCGACAGGCGACTCAGGCGACTTAGGCGACTAGGTCACGTGATGCTTCTTACTAAAGGAAATCCATAGATCGCTTAGCTAGTCTAAGGATCTCTCTTTTTGTTTATAAGAGTTTCCGATAGTACTTAACCTATTAGAGCGCTGCCTAGTCTTCACTTATTATATACTTACACGTGATTCGTAATATAAAGATATTAAAACACTTTAAGCTTTACGATTATAAGCTAAGAACGACGAAGACTCTTCCTACGTTTTAGAGGAAGACTTACTACTTTATCGAGGCTACTTAATAATACTAGATATTAATACTTTATAAACAGACCTAATCTATAAAGTATACGACTAAGTACTACTAGCCTACTCTAGACGAGATAAGACCTACTAGATCCTTCGCTTAAGGTATATCTAGCGAAATATAAAGTCTAATATTATATAATACGTACGTAACTATTACGAATATTAAAGAGCGGATATACTAAGAGATAAGACCTCTAGTTATCTATACCTACTTCTAGTTCTATTATATATATAGTAATATATAGTAGTAGACTTTGAATCCTTCCTAGTTAATAAGTATAGCTTTAATAACGTGTTTGTAGTTATCGACTAATTATCTAAATAATCTATCTCTATCTTATACTAAAAGAAAGTAATAGCTAAGTAAGTAGCTAGGCTATACTTATAACACGTATTATAATACTACGGAATCCTAGAGAGTATTATCTCTAATAGAGGCCCTTAGTTTATCTCTACCTTCTAGCGAGAATTTACACGAATCCTTAGCGTCCGGCTTCGACTTTCGACTATAAGTCACGCCTAGATAGATAGATAAACTAAAATTATAAACTAGTATCTAGATTAGCACTTACGGCTATATATAAATTACTACTAGAATAATTAGTTAGAGCTACTTCTAATAATAGACCACGCTTAGTATAACAGACGTGAATAAATAGCTTTTACTAGTACGCTAGCCGGCTAAAAGACATAAGAATTAATCGGTAGACTAATTCGCTATTCTACTACTTAATAGAAATCCCGGTATAGTATCGCCTACGTAACCTCCAGCTACGTAACAGCTGTTACACTATCCCCGCTTCTAAGACAGCTAGCCTCTAGCTGTTCGTAAGCGTAAGTAGTTAACTATAAGACTAAACAAGCCCCGTAGAGTGATCGCCTATATCCTCGAGAGTGCTTATACGAGAAGGCCGAAGCTAATAGTATGATTTTACTAGATATACTATATACGTAATACGCTAGCTACTCTACTTAGAACTATAGTATCTTTAAGTAACCAAGTCCTCGCTTAGCGGGCCGACCCCGGGCCGACTAACTAGTCCTTAGACCCTCGGTTATAGGTTAGATTAATTCTTCTATAATAGACGTAAATGAATAGCTTTTACTAGTACGCTAGCCGGCTAAAAGGTATAAGAATTAATCGGTAGACTAATTCGCTATTCTACTACTTAATAGGAATCCCGGTGTAGCACCGCCCACGTGACCTCCAGCTACGTAACAGCTGTCACACTTAGCTTATACTACTTTATAGTACTATTAGAATATCTCTGTTTAAACTATAAAAGAGCTACTTACTAAGAACGTCTTTTAACTAGTATACGCCTAGACCCTCGACTATATAAGAGAGGCTATTATAAGAAGAAGCTATAACAGTTATAAAGACTCTTTAAGAAGTACTAGACGTTAGCTAAGCGAATATAGTAAAAGCTTAAGAAAAGAAAGAATAGAACGTAAATAGACATAGACGAGAAGTAGACTTTAGAGTCGGCGATATAGTTTTTATTACTATAAAAGACTAGAATATATAAAGACCTAGCTAGAAGTTAGACTACTAGATAGCTAGACCTTTTAAGATTCTTAAGAAAGTTAGCTCTGCTTTTAGACTCTAGTTACTATCCTCTATTAGAGTCTATTCTATCTTCGTACTAGAGAAGTTATAAAAAGCTTTAGACGATTCTCTGCCTAGATAAGTAAGTACGCTACCTCTACCGATTATTATCGACAAAGAAGAATAGAAGGTTAAGGAAGTACTTATAAGTAAGACGCGATAGAAGTCTCTTTACTACCGACTAAAGTAGAAGAGCTACGACGAGGACCTTAACTAGTACCTAGCTCGCTACGTAGTCTACTTACTACATATGTTAAAAGAATTCTATTTAGCGAATCTAACAGCTGACAGGCCTCTAAACGCTCTTCCTTTGTAGCTAGAGGCGTACGAGGTAGAAAGAGACAATTATAGCGAATTAGAGAGTAACAACTCTATATCTACGGAAGACAAAGCAGCTTAGTTAAAAGAGGCCCGGTTAAAGGAAGAGGTAGTATAACAGTCCTAGTCATATACGACTGAATCACGTGCCGAAGTTCTACCGAAGTCTCGCTTAGTATATATAAATATAGACAGAGTGTATTAACTCTTCTCTTCTCTCTTTAGTTTAGTTTTCTTCGAATACAGGTACTATTCTATAAGTATCTCTTTTGATATATTTATAGAGAGCTATTATAACTCTTAAAGAATATAAGAAATAAGTTAAATATATTTTAAAAGAACTTAAAGATATAAAGCTCTTTCTCGATATTAATAAATATAAATTCTTAGTTATATAGACGAAGTATCTAAGGTTTATTCTTAATATTAACTTAGAAGTAGAAATAGATTTAGAAAAGATAAAGGCGATTATAGACTAGAAAGTATCTATAATAGTTAAGGCTATATAAAGCTTTCTTAGCTTTATAAACTTCTACTAAAACTTTATTAAAAACTATTCTAATATTATAAGACCTCTTATAGAACTTATTTATAAAGAATATATATTTATATAAACGAACGAATATTAAAACGTCTTTAAATAACTTAAGTATATATTTACTATAGCTCTAGCTCTTATATAATTCAAGTACGAAAGATAAATAATTATAGAAATAGACTTATCTAGCTAGTATATTAGTAGTACACTTATATAATATAATAACGAAGGACTTTTACAACTTTATATCTTCTTTTTAAAGAAGAACTTATCTACTAAATATAACTATAAAATCTACGATAAGAAGATACTAGCTATTATATAGTATCTAGAGACTTAGAATCCTAAGTTATAAAGCGTAAATAGCTTTAAAATTTAAATAGATTATAAGAATCTTAAGTACTTTATAATAGTTTAAAAACTTATAAAATAATAAATATAATAGTCTCTAGCTCTTTTAAAGTATAACTTTATAATTATATATATTAAAGAGAAGAATAATATTTAAGTAGACGCTCTTTTATAATAAGAATAAGATATACTAGATAACGCTATAAACGAACGAATCGATTATTATACGAAGTAACTTCTTAAGTTTATAAACGAAAAAGAACAGACTCTAGAGATTATAAAAGCGAACCTAGTATAGACGTAAGAGACAGTTCTAAATAATAAAAGAACTCTTTAAAAACTTTAGATAATAGCCGTAGAAGTAGACGCTAATCTTCGAGTAATAAAGAATACTATATAATAAGATAAAAGAACGTTCTCTACTAGCTTAAAGCTTAAGATATCGATATCTAAATATATAATTATAAACAAAGGAAAGCTAAGGTTCTAGAACCGGTTATAGGTTCTAAATAATAAAGAACTACGTATAAAAATAATCTAATCTATATATAATTTTAAGCTCTATAGTTACTCTAGATAAGAAAGCACGGCCTAGATTCTCTTACGATAATACTTCTAGCCTTAGATATTATAAGAGGTTCGAAGGTTTATATAAAATTATAATACTTATAAAAGAAATAAAGCTTAGAGAGACGTATAATAAAGATTCCTAAAGCTACTACTAGTCTTAAACTAAATCTAGAGTAAGATTTTAATAAACTTTATAGTCGAGCTTCTAGAAAGTAATAAATATATAAATATAGTTATAATTATAAATAGATTAGAAAAAGAAACGATTTATAATAGTCTAAAAGATATTACTACTAAAACAGTTACTAGATAGTTCGTTTAAACCTTCTACTAAAAGCACTATCTACTAAAAGTAATAGTATCTAATTAAGAAACGTAGTATAATAGACGTGCTTTAGATAAGACTTAGAATAAATAATACTCTATTCTTAGAATAAAAGATAAGAAGAGTAGAAGAGCTCGAGAGAACCGGGAACTAAATACAAGTTATCCGCGCTAGTGTGTACGCTAGTACTAGCGTATATCTAAGCGAATATATAATATCTAGCAGCCTTTATAACTATAACTGTTATACGTAGTTCGTAGGTTATCTCTAGATAAGAATATACTCTCTTTTAAGAATTATATAAAAGCTTTCTATAGCTTTTTACCTAGAAATAGATAGATCTATAGAACGAATAAACTAGATAGTAGAAACCTATCTACGAATATTCGTAGATTATACTTAAGACGACTAGGAAGAGCTACTATTATTCGCTAAATTAGCGATTAATAATCGAATAGTATTAGCTATAAAAGTAAGCCTCTTCTTTCTCGAATATAAATATTATACTAAATCTCTAGATATCTAGTATAAACTCTTAGATAAAGCTATATTACGATCGCTAATTTAAAAAGCTAATATAATTATATAAAAGCTTAAAAAAGTATAAGAATAGGTAAAGTCGGTAATAGCTACTATATAGTAAATAATAGAAGACGTTATAAATAGAAGAAGATAATAAGCGCTAAGTTTTAAGATTAGAGACAAAGTCTAGCTAAACCTATAAAACGTTCGTATAATAAGAAAGTTAAAGAAGCTTAATACGAAACAAGCTAAGTATATAGTACTAAAAGTGATTAGAATATATAGTTATCGCTTAGATATACCTTCTAGAATCTATAACGTATTCTACTCTTAGCTTTTATAGCTAGCCTTAAACGATCTACTACTAAGTTAAGTTTAAGACAACGATTAACCTAGACCTAAGATTCTTAAAGATAACTAAGAATACGTAGTAGAAGCGATTCTTAACGAAAAGAGATAAGGATATACTATAAAGCTACTTATAAAATAAAAAGAGTATACTAGGCTAATCTAAGAGCTGTTATAAACTATAACTAAAGATAAAGATATAAGAGTATATATATATAAATATAAGAATTTAAAACTATAGTTCTATCTACGAAGGTAACACAGGTTATATACCTAGAGATAAGAGGTTACTAAGTAAGTATAAGCTATAAAGAGCTAGAAGTACGTATAGCTAAGATCTTACTATAGCTTTCGTTATAGCTATAAAGAAGCTAAGATCTCGCTATAGCTCTCGTTATAGATCTATATATCCCGAGGTGATTACCGAGGTCACGTGCTGTCACGTGATATCACGTGTATTCTTCTAGGTTACGGACTAGCGCTGTAATAGAAGCTTTAAGACGCTCTTAAGAATATAAAAGCTTATAATCTCTAAAGAGCTAGAAAGAGAGAGTAATATAATAGTTTATATTTAAATAGTACTTAGTTTACTAACTTTTATATAAAATATAACTTTATATAACTTTACGTAATCCTAGGAACTACCTTAGTAATTATCTTAGTAGATACGTAGATCTATAATAAAAGATATAATAAGAGCTATAACGAGACTTTAGCTTCTTATAACTTATACTTACTATAACGAAAGCTATAATAAAGAGCTATAACGAGACTTTAGCTTAGAAGCTTCGACGTAAGAGGTTCTACGTATAAAACCTCTTTCCTCGTACGTAGAATAGACTTCTCTTCTTAGTTAATTCTTCTTATAATCAAGATAATCTTATCTATTAACCTCTTTATATTCAGTCTATAATCCTTAGTTTAATAAGTTATTATAACTTTTATAAGTACTTTATCTACTTTTTAATCTATATCTAGAATAATAATAGATAATATAATATATATATATATAACTATATAGATTTATAACTAAGTTATACTAATAGTTCTATACTAATTATAAAATAGTCTAATATAGTTTATTAGTAAGTCGATTATATTACTAAGTCGATTACTAAAAATATATATAAAAAACGTTTATATAACTCTAGTAAAAATCTATAATTCTTAATAAAAATTAATAAAATTAAAAAATCTACTTTATTACTATATAAATAAGTAATATTAAAATTTTTAAACACTTACTAGCTATAACTAACGATTCGCTTAAAATTACTCTTATATTTATAGATTTTTTTAATTTCTTTAATAACTTAACTATTATAATTAGTTAGTATCTAAGATTTCTAATATTATTTATATATATAGTAATAAAGTAAGGTTTTTAATTTTATTAATTTTTATTAAGAATTATAGAATTTTACTAGAGCTATATAGACGTTTTTTATATATATTTTTAGTAATCGACTCGGTGATATAATCGACTCGCTAATAAACCACGTTATACTAAATATTAATAGAGTTATTCTAAAGTATAAAGATAATATCTTTCTATTACTACGAGCATAATAAGCACCTAAGAGAATTTTCAATTATAATTTGAATTACGCGGCCAAATCCCTGACCCTCTGTGTGATCTACAAGAACCTTGAGCTCCTTCCCTGTCTCCCCGCAAAACCAACACCAACTTCCTCGAATAAAAAAATTCTTCATCGAGCAACAAATATCGAAGTTCTCTGTTCGCTGTCGAGGATCAATGGACTCGGCCTGATGTGGTGAGAGAATACGAGATGATGAGCATGGAAATTAAAGACAGTACGTGAAAGGGTCTCAACCTGCGACTGATATTCATATGAATGACCTGATGGCTCACCTGTACAAGTCTCTCATTCATCAGTTAGTGTCGAGATTTGGGCTGAGATGACTGTTTACGCGCGCGATTTACTCGAGTCTTCTCACCGATTCACTTTATAAATTCATGGCATTGGAATCTTTTCTCATCTCTGCACAGCCTCAAGATCACGTTTTCTCGGTTACGGTAAGCTCTGTCAGATTCGGAGTAGCTGTGCGTTCTGAAACCTCCACCACTCCTTCTAGCTGAAAAGGATTTTCCACAAACAAAATCCATCATCTCATCTCCTATCCTCCTATCACCTTTGGTGCACGCAGTCAGCCATCTCAGCATCAAGACTCGGTAAACAGCCTTCCCCACAAATTCCAAGAAGCGCTTCTAAATGAATGGATATCTCCCACCCCCGGGGCGAGCGTTAATTTCCACCGTAGATCTGAGCTTGAGTATCCGTACCACGACACTCAACAAACGGCTTGTGATACGAATGCTGCCAAATGCAGCCACTGGGTCCTTCTGAGTCCTGTCGAAAGCCGTTGATGCATCGATTTGCCAAAATTGGACTCCAAGAGCTGTATTGCCGCGATGATGCACTCCAACCACAACACTGCTGCAGAATCTGGCTGCCCCCCAAAGAAAGAAAGCATCGTGTATCACACTGGAACCGATTAAATGACATCTCCCGTACTCTCGTTTGCTCTCAGCTCACTTGCTTTGTTCCACGGTCAGCTTTCCAAATTCCCGATCCTCATTCAAGAAAAGTGTAAGGTAGGAGCGATCCTGATTCCTCCTCCGACTCTTCTTGCCGCTCTGCTTACTTCAAGGTTACGCATAGCCATTCCTAGCTGCCTCTGTAACTGCTTATTGCTCGCATTGCTGTGCTGATCGGTCCCCTCTACGTGGGATTAAAGATGTGGGTTAAACAAACAAAATGCAACTGCAACCGCCCCGACCCAGATACCAAAATATCCACGGCAGGCGCAGGGCAGATCATTCTGGGGCCTGACCAGGCCGTTGGTCGTACTTTCTTTCATTCAACCTTTTCAAGCTTCTCATTCGCCGAATCATCTCCTTCGTGGCTGCCCCCCTTCAATCTCTCCTCGTATTTTTCTCTTACTCTTGCATGGTGGGTGGCAGAAGGTTCAAATAAGCTCCGGTCCCCACCTCCATCGTCACTTGGTCCGTTTCCTGTAACCATCAAGCTCTTAGAGTAACACTCGTTCTCGTCGTGGCAGTGTACCTAACCTTTCATTCTCTTTTTTCTCCCGCAGTCTCTTCCGAATATTGAGCTATCTGCTCCACGATCACAAACAAAACAACTACACTCGCTAGAAATTACCTCGGTTTTCCTCACTTTCCTTTTTGATACAAGATACAAAGCACGAGTCTCTTTTTGCGTTCCCTAAATTACTCGACACTCTTTCGATATTCTGCCAGTATGCGTTTCTTTACGCAGACTCGATCGGCCGTGCTCACAGTCGTCGGTGGTCTCTTAATACAATCTGCCGTTTCAATACCAACGCCAGAAATACCTCACAAACGTTACGATTATGGGGTGGAAAGGTCTACCTTCATGAAGCGACAAGCTCCTGGCTTTTTGGCAACGACCGGCATACATACAGGCACAGGACCAGGAGGGTCAGCTCCATTGCGGCTGGAGATTAGAGAATTGGAGAAGGATACAACAATGTGGACATTGTATATACTTGGCATGGATATGCTGCAATATGCAGACCAGAAAGACTTGCAGTCATGGTATCAGATAATGGGTACGTCGACCGGTTCTTCTGGTATAATTTCTTTCTAACATCAACAGGTATTCATGGAAGACCATTCTTGCCATTCGATAATGTTCAGTCTACTCCAGGAAATGGAAATCATGGTTATTGTACACACGTCTCGATATTGTTTCCAACCTGGCATAGACCTTATATTGCTCTTTACGAGGTACGATCTTTTGCCTTTACTTCTAATGTATCCTCGTCGTCGAGACATTCAACTGACTTTAAAATAGCAAGTATTGTACGGCTTGATTCAACAAATCGCACAAATGTACCCCGCTGGAGCTGTCAGAGAGAAATATGTTGCTTCTGCTAAAAATTTCCGAATCCCATACTGGGATTGGGCAGCTGTCCCAGAACCGGGAAAGAGTGTTTTGCCTGCTAGTGTTGGGGGTTCTCCAGGAGTTGATATTGATGGACCAGCTGGCGTTCAAACAATAGCCAATCCTCTTTACAGCTACCAATTCCAACCTCTCGATCCTTCACAGCTTCCTGACGCACCTGTAAGCAGATCCCGCACCCCAAATTACACAATCACTAACAATTTTCAAGTTCAATACATATCCTCAAACCATGAGATATCCAAGTTCTTCTGATGCCAGTGCTGTTTCTCAAAACAACCTCGTTGCGCAACAACTTGATAACAGCGCAGCGTCCTTCCGTAGCAGACTTTACAACCTCTTCACCAACTACCATGATTATGCCACATTCAGCAACGAGGCTTGGATCCCAAGTAACAATCCAAATGGGTACGACTCAATCGAGTCCATCCATGATCAAGTTCACGGGCTTTCAGGAAGTGGTGGACACATGAGCTACGTTGATTACTCTGCATTCGATCCTCTATTCATGCTTCACCACTCCATGGTCGACCGATCCTTCGCCATCTGGCAACAAATCAACCCAAACAGCTATGTCACCCCGGAACCCGCTACTTTCAGCACCTTCACCATCTCAGCCGGTCAAACAGAAGATGTCGCCACGCCTCTCTCTCCCTTCCACAACCCATCAGGGGCAATGTGGGATTCCAACTCCGTCCGCAGTACCCAGACCTTCGGCTACGCATACCCAGAAACTGCCAACGGAACTGGAGTAAACATGGCCGCCCAAGCCATCAGCGCAGTCAACAAACTCTATGGACCTAACTCGCAAGGAACTGCATCTGCTTTACTTGGAAGAGATACTAATAACGGAATCCAATACCGAGAATGGATCGCCAACATCCGAGTCCGAAAGCATGCTCTCGACGGCCCATTCTTCATCCACATCTTCCTCGGCACCTTTTCTCCTGATCCATTCAAGTGGTCTTTCGAACCCAACCTCGTGGGCACCCACTGTATCTTTGATAAGACCGCTAGTGCCATCACCGCGACTTCATTCTGCAACTGCACTGCTGATTTGGTTACTGGCACCCTCCCATTGACTGCTTCACTTAGCAAATTCGTTGAGAGCGGGGCCTTGAAGAGTCTTGATTCGGCGGATGTGGAACCGTATCTGCAGAAGAATTTGAGGTATAAGTTGAGTTTCTTGAATGATACAGAGGTTGCTGCTGCGAGTGTGGAGAGTTTGAGGATTGATGTTGTTAGTGCGGCTGTTAAGAAGGCGGCTAAGGTTACGGATTTACCTAGTTGGGGGGAGTTCAGTGGGAACTTGACTGTGCTTGCTGGATAGGTGATTATCCTTGAAGCTATTCATGGGTGGAGAGACGGAAGTGAATTCTGATCACTCTTTTTTGGACAACTTTTGGGGCACACTCAGGTGGCTTTTGGAAAACTTTTAGAGTTTTTTATTCTTGCTGTTTGAATTTCACCAGAACGGGCTTTGCATTGCTTGGAGCTATTTTCACTTTTTGGATTCTGGATGGAAAAACCTTGGGAGTTCTTGTTTTTTCTCTTATGTCTTACCAAATTGTTAGATGGGATGCATGGATATGGGGTATAATTGGCATTTGGTTGGTGCGTTTGAGCTTTTCAACCTTTGGGTGGGATTAGCTAGCTCTTCCGGTTTTTATGCTAGTTTATGGAGTTTTCTTCTTTTTCGGGTTATATTTTATAATTAGCTTGGTGTTGGGAGGTTATGAAATTCTCTGAGTTCAATTCAATCATGGTCCGAGGTCTTGTATAAGTTGGTTTATGTATAAGATATCGAGAATCGAGATGGTCCTTAAATCTCATCGCAAATGGATACCATGACTTCTTCTTGTTGAGAGTATCATTTCCAGCCTCTGTGCCTGAAATTAAAATTGAGATTATTGGGTGACCCATCGACATGGAGTTGGATGATGTGACGAAAGTCTCGATCAGAAAATACAATAGGAAACCAACTATGAATGAGTCTATTGCGTTACCTCACACTTGTGATTTGATCATCTTGAATACCCTGGGGGAATTTCCAAAAAACTGGAAAAGGAGGATTCGCTATGGGTTGTAAAATTTGTCATTTCCATTCAAATTTCGTCAACTGAGTCTTTTACATAAGATAATTAAAATTATTTCCTGGGTCTTGGTTGAAGAAGCGAGATCCTAGTCTACTTTATAACGAGTACAAGGTGTAGTTGATAGTGTGACTGAACTGAGAATGCTAGATGTGAGGTTCGTAGACCTATGGCAATTGGTAGGTCACCTACTAATAGTAAGATTTTTCTGGTGTTATTTCTGGGTTATTTAGAATTAGCTTTAGACGGGTAAACAGTAATAGTAGAACAGTCTACTCTAGACTAGTCAGTATTTGAACGGAGAGGACTCCACGTCAGGTTCGTCGACCCATTGAATGGGTCGTGACTATTTGTAGGTGTCGTTATATGGGTGAATGAGCCTCTGACTCATATCCATCCACGTGACTAGCACGCTAGTACCACGCTAGCACAAGCATAAATAGTCGTACTTCGTGTACCTAGAAAAGCCACAGAGAATACAATACGCATATGCAACCAACAGATTTATGACCAAGTCATACCAACAGTAGGTGACCTACTAATATTAGGATTTTTCTAGTGCTATTACTGGATCACCTGGAGATAGCACTGGGAAAGGGTTACAGCAATTTCTGGGTTACCAAGTTACCTATGAATTGCTAGACTTTTGAATTTCGAAGTGTCATTAGGTTACCTGGGGATAATTTGAAAATTGGAGTCTCTTGAGAAGTGTTGCAAAGAAGATTAAGCTTTCAATCGCTTCTTTCCTTTGTTTGGAAGATCTTGGTAGTCTACTCCTCTATTATTTTGTTCGTTTATTCAAGGTAAGTACTTCTTCGTATGAACCTATTTTCTTGAGGAATTTTCGCTTAAAATACGGGACCTATGAATTAGGGGGGTGTCTGGGGAAAGTAAGTATTGTGTTGGAATTTAATGTTCCGTGTAGAGCCAGCATTGTGATAGATTGTTACATGTTTGGTTATAAGAATGTAGAGGTGATGTAAGCTCAAGTGAGGTGAAAGTTTAGGCCATTTTACCACGAGGTAGTCAGCTCAATCACAAATGTTTGATAGGATTTGGAGCTTGACTTGCTGATTATTGTATCTCTCCAAAGCAATCTGAGGAGTAATAAGCAAAGGCGAGGTTACCAAGAATTAACCTGGTCTCTTTACCTTCACTTGTCAATATCGACACACCCAACAAGACAGAGATTGTGGGAAGAAGTATTTTAATAAAGATCCGACTTTGAATTTGGGTATAATTTGCGGATACACAAGAACATATTTATACACTCACACCAAGCAATTAAGCTTCAACCAAGGCTTAACCCTTCATCCTAAATCCATCCCAATCGTCTTCATCCTCCTCGTCATCGTCGTCTTCATCTTCCTCCACCACTGAAGTAGGTACTGGCTCCACAGGAGTTGGCAAGCTAGCAACACTTTCCTTCTTCCTCAATGCTTCTCTTCTTTCTCTCAGCTTCCTAACCCTCTCTTCTAACCTCTCCATTTCTTCTAACTCAACCTCCATTTTTCTGGCAGCATCTTCCTTCTCCTCTTCTAAATCCCGCTCCGCTTTTTCCTTTCTCTCCTCCCTAGTTTCCTTTTCCAAATCCGCCGCGCTCAAGGGTTTTGCTTCTATTACTCCAGCGCTAGGATCGATTTCTTCCGTTGCAGCAATATCCGCCTCAAAAGCCGCCCATTCATTCTCGTCAACCGTAGGGGGAATACCCGTGGGCAGAGAGGGAGATTGTTTAAGTGGTGTGGCAGGCCTCGAAGGGATCCGTATTTCGTTTATAGGATTCGTATTCGACAATTCAAGAGGATGACCACCCTGATCGAAGAAATTCTCCGGTAACCCATTGGCAGCTCTACTCTTCTTTCGTATCGTATCCGTGCCTTCTTCTTCACTTGCTTTCCTCTTCTTTTTGTTGTTTTCAGGAGCTGGGGTGGGAGTTTCGGTTTGGGGTTCTGGGGTAGAATCGAGGGCGGCGTCGGCGGCTTTTTGAACTTTCATTATGTGACCGGCTGATCGTAGGTGGCCGTCCCAGAGGGATTCGGATTTTAATTGGAGGTGACATGCTATGCAGAGGAGGGTTCCGGTTGGGGTGTAGGATGCGAATTTGTGTTGGATTCTACGAGATGCGCGCTCGTTTTTGAGAAGGGAACGAATGTCTGCCATGGTGACTGTGGAATTGGAGTGTTCGACAGTAGATTTGAAATGAGAGCTGTGAGTTGCTGGGAAATTGAATGCGAAGTTTGGAATGGAGGTGAGCTTTTTGAAGGACCAGCTTGGTTTGGGGGAAAGAGCTGGAGAAGGCGGAGAAGGCTGAATGTTGAGGTTGCTGAAGTTCGAGGTGTCGAGGTTCTCGCTAGTTCGAAAAAGCTGACTAATGTAGCGTCGCCGCGCCTTGTTTGGACGATTAAAGCGGCATTCAATCTAGCTGTTAAAAATGCTGCTGCCCTAACTCCCTCGGCATCCCCCGCACCAAGTTCCGGAGTTGAAATGATACCTCGACCTCGTCGCCTTTCAACTTCAAACTCCATTGACGAAATTCCCATCGCCGTCCGATAGCAACAATCACGACCTGATTCACAATCCAACTCTCGCGCTGCATTCGCAGCTCTATTGCGACCAACACGCACTCCCAACAATCACCGCCCCTTACTACGTCCTGCTTCACCTCACACGCGATCCAGATCCTTGGAGGGGACGGAAAATCAACAGAGGCGCGCCTGGGAAGAGGATACCAAAGAGGGCTCACCACCAACCTCGCTGCTTTCGTTGCAATCGAGATAGCTACTGCTGCTGCCTACTTCTTCTTCTCTATCTTGTGCTACACTACATCTTCATAGTTTGTTTCGTAGAGCCGTTCCTTCAGTGATCGCATCGCGTGAAGAAAGGCGCTGCGCGTACTCATTTGAAATCAACTCTACGCCATCAACATCAAGTCTTTGCTCCCCCCTCTGTAAACCGCACAATTCACCTGCGAGCTGTGAAGAATTGTATCCTTTGAGAACAGTTTAAATCCATCAATCATGGCTGGTAAGCAGTTACATTTCCCCACCATCGCATATCCACTTTGGAAAGATGATGCGCCTGGCCCATTTCTCAATTCCAACAGCGTGCTAACCAATCTCTATACAGATGAACCCAGACGATCGGTCCGCGCGACTAAAGGGCAGCACACAAAGAGCTTAGACCTACTTGATCAACCCGTAGAACCAAAGAAGAAAGCTACCAAGAAAGCGAAGAAACCAGAGAAGGTGGAGAGTGAGGAAGAACCTGCGGAGGTTATCAGATGTGTCTGTGGCGCAACAGAGACAAATGATGATGAGGGAGATCCATGGATTGCATGCGATAATTGCGATGCATGGCAGCATAATATATGTGTTGGTATCAGTCGCTTTGAAGAGGACAGCCCAGACAATTACAAATGCGAGCTATGTGACCCCACATTCCCTCTTCATAAAGAGTTGCTTGATGGCCTGAAGAAGGGCAGGAAACTTTGGGAGGAGAGAAGGAAGAAGGCCGACCAGCTTTTAGCTCAAGAGAAGCAGGCAAAGAAAAAGGGAAGCAAGAAGGCCAAGGCCAGTAAAAGAGCCAGTGAAGCATCAGAACTCAGTCATGCTATCAATGGCAAGGCCAAATCTCCTTCAGTTCCTGTTCCAGCGACCCCAGTTGAGAAGAAGGAAACTGTCTCCCGTGCAGGAAGCACCAAGAGAAAGGCAAGAGAGACATCGCCTGAATCAAGCCAGGTAAGACAATTGAATTCTCACCAACAACTCCACTCCATGCTAATTTCAATATAGGAACACCAATCCAAGGTCCGAAAGGTCTCTGCTGCTCATACCACCCCACAACAAAAGTCGCCGCCTTCTGATCTGCCTACAAAGATTTCAGAACTTGAATCAACTAGACAGCCCGTCACAAAGTTGTTGAAGGAAAGAATGATGCAGCATGTCACAAACGCTGTCCAACAAACCATTTATACTTTGGCTGAACGTGATACTGTTGCAAGCAAGGCAGAGCGACTCGCAATTCAGATTGAGAATGCTGTCCTTGCTACTCACCCAGACAAAAATGCGTACCAAGCCCAATGCCGTGCCATTGCAAACAATTTGAAGTTAAACCAAGAGCTTTGCAATGGCCTCCTCACACGAACCTTGTCTCCAAACACTCTTGCGACCATGTCCTCAGATGATATGGCTAGTAAGGAACTCAAGCACAAGACGGCAGAACTCAAGGCACAAGCCAACATTCAATCTGTTATGGTTCAAGATGATGGGCCGAGGGTACGAAGAACACACAAGGGAGAAGAGGTTGTTGAGGATGGAAGCTATGCTGTTCCCATCGAAAACCCCATGCCTTCTTCTACGCGTCGTCGAAGTATGCTGGATCCAAATGCAGATATGGCTGGCAGGTCGCGAGAGAATTCTCCTGGCAATGAAGTCGAGCTCCCGGCGGATATTGACACCACTTATCGATCCCGCGATGATATCCGAAGTCAAGTCCCAAAAAAGCCTCTGGTGGTGGATACCAAACCAAATCAAGCTCCTACAAGAAAATCGTCTACTCAAGCCGACTTTGACATCAATAAAGTCTTCTCCAGTGTTCAATCGCCAGTCAATTCACAACACGTTCGGAGGCAATCTACTAACATTGCTCCGCCAGCAAATGGTCCAGGCGTAGACCCAGAGATTGATAAATTGCTTCAGGACGATGAAAACGACTCGCCCCCCTATTCGCCAGCTGAGTATAGTTCGGATCCGGATGTTGTCTGGCGTGGCACGGTCACTATGGACTCCATTGCCAAATTCTCTGCAGCCGCAAAACATGTGGGTGGTGCAAACCTGAAGATTCCATGGACCGATATTCTTCAAAAGGAGCTCAAGGTGGCTGGAAGGATTGACAAGGACAAAGCCAACGAGTATCTCTGCAGTCTCCGATACAGCCCTCCTACAGACGTAGTCATTGTTTCCATCACACCAACTGGTGATCCATCGCCGCCCGATTTCCGAGACTTGTATGATTATTTCTATACCAAGCTCAGGTATGGTGTTCTCACAAACAAAGGAGTTGGAAATGTACGGGATACCTATTTAGTTCCAGTTGCACCCAGTGGCCCAATTCCAGATTTTGTCATCAACCTAGATGGTCATCAAGTTCCTGAAAATCGAACCCAACCCATGCTCTTGGTTGCTCTCGTCGTCCGTTCAGACTGGATACCTGATCCTGAGCCAGTCCGGAACTTTGAAAACGCCCCAGAAGTCCAAAGCCCATCCCTCGTGACACACCCTCAACGACAAATGTCCATGAGCGGCGCTCCTCCCTCCATGTCGCCCATCAATCCCCAGAATAGCGCGTTTGCCGCCCCACAAACACCACAGCAACACCAGCAGCCACAAAATCAACAGAACCCACAAATGACTCCTCAGCTTAAGCTACAACGCGAGGGCGAAACCACAGCAGCCAGGATATTAGGACCACATCTCCATGCCCCGACTGTCAAATTTTTGATGCCCCAGGCGTTCCAAATGCGGCCACTTGAATGGGAAATCATTCGTGATATTTTGGAGAAGGATGCGAGAGCTCAACAAGACCTTAACCACCTGAGTCAAGTACTGGATATTAGAATGAAGGCAGAAGGCACACAGGAAGCTCCCAAAGCTTGATTTTTCTCTGCACCTAAAGTCACGTAACGGATGGGAAACGAAAACATCAAAAGTTCTTGGGCCGTTCGTTTTTATGCTGGGTCTTGTCGTCAAAGCGTATCGATGCAATTCTCATGGTTGGATTTGGGGGTTGGGGTAGTTGTGGTTGGGATCTTGTTCTTCTCGGAAATATTACCTTTTTGCTGCAACACGATACCATTATGAGATCATGACATCTTCCAGGATAGATCTGGTCTCATTCATTCTTTTTTTGTGTTGGTGTTTCTTTTGTTGTTAATCTTCGGGATGCTGTTCACTTGTTCGTGTACATACATAGGAGAAATTCGTGGTCAGACCTCACATTGGAAGGGGTAATCTTCATGAATTGAGTTCATTTTTAATTTTAGATGCTTTAAAATTGCGATTACATGTCACATTGCTAAAGTATACATGATTGAATGCTTGATTTTACGCTGGTTCTACGACTGATTTTGCTCTGTCCGTGGACGAGTCTGTTGGATATCCTAAACGCCTGAATGTTGAATGCTTCACTATGACCAATGCTTGTTTGCTTTTGTTGTTTTACTGTGCAACTTCCCAAGACTTTTGTTCCGGCACCTCTACTGGCGTTGCCATTTCATCAGCCCATGCTCCCGCGGGTTGGTCTATAGTTGGAGATTTGATCGTCTCCTCGACTTTTGCGCTGGAAGTCGATACCGGCAACGAGGGGAAATCCTCAGAAGTAGGCACACTTTGTGAATTTCCTTTTCCGCCTCTACCTCCCATTCCCCCTCTTCCTCGGCCTCTAATCTCAAATCCACCTCTTCCTCCCGAATTACCACCCTCGTCGATGAGTTCTTCACCCTCCCGACTCCCACCCATTCCCCCTCTTCCTCGAATCACACCCCCAAATCCGCCCCTCACAAACTCACTACTTCTCCCCTTCCGATCCACAATATCATCTTCAACCTTTTCAATATCCCATTCTCTTCCTCCTTGAGCATTAATTTTCCGCTGTCTGTTTTTTGCTCGTTCCATTTCCATCTGTCTACTATTCTTCTGCTCCATACGACTTTTCTCTTGCCGTTCTTTTGCCAATTCCTTTTCTCGGTGTTGGAACGCTGCTTGATCCGCTTCTTGGAGCCGGTGTCGTTCGGCTTTTTGCGCGTTGATGATGGCCATTTTCTCGAGTTTGGCGGTCAGTTCTTCTTCGGTGAGTTTTTTGTGGAGGGGACCGCCTGTTGCGGAGCGGTCGCCGCGTACGGCTGGAGTACGCATTTGGAGGGGTTGTTGAGGTATTTGCTGAGGGGGTTGTGGGTGTGTGGGTTGGGTGGGTGAAATTGGGGAGGCGGCGATTTCTGCTTGAGGGGGTGGTTGAGTGGCCTGGCCGGAGGTTGCTGCCCATTCTGCGGTGCTTGAGGGAGCTTGTGAGGGTTTTCCAGAGGCAGACGCCCAGTCTGAGGTGTTCGCAGGGGCTTGTATAGATGGTGCTGATGAGTTGTCCCAGTCTGAAGTATTTGGTGGTGGTTGAGAAGCTTGTGCTGCCACAGGTGGAATCGCATTGCCAGCGCCGGACGACCAATCCGATGTCTGAGGAGCCGATGGGTATTCTGGAGCTATTGCTGGTGCATTATTTTGGGGCGCAAATCGAGATTGACCTAGTCCATTATGTCCTTGTCCTCCCTGTCCTCCTCGTCCTCCCCGTTGTCGTCGTACATCCTGTGTGCCTTGCTCACGTCTGTTGTTCCTATATCCTCCTCCTGATGGCCCGGTCGGAGGGACTTGGTTATTCCTGATCGCGGGTACTTGCTCTACGTGGCTTTGCTGTGGGAGAGGAGGAGCATGTTTTGGCTCGTCGATTGTGGTTGTAGGTTCTGTGAGGGGTTCGAATTCATCCGCGAAGAGATCATCGTCCTCTCTTGATTGCGCGAATTCGTCCATTGCGTGGCAGTTGTATGAATATCGTAGAGAAACCGCCAAGGGATATTACTGCTGCCCAAAAGAAGAATGTAGAGGAATGAACAAGGTGTTGTTGATGTGGTGAAGTGGGGTTGAGGCTTTGGTGGGGAAGAAGTATTGATCGCGGGCGAACATCGGGTGACTGGGGATAAAAGAGTCTCCGGCTCCGATGCGGCCCGTACCGAGTAAACTAAGAGAGCAAGCTCAGCTTCAATCGCACGGCGACAACTGCTACCATGGTTCATACAACAAGAGGTATCTAGGTTGATTACACGAAATACTAGTTTCTTCCTCGTTATTGGGAGTCCAGTATATATCGGATGAAAACCAAGAGTCAGGTCATCACTCCACCGCAGGAATTCGTAGCTGACCTAGAATCACCTATAGCCAGCGCCCTAATTGTTCAAGCAATACTCGGAAAATCGATTTGATTATTCCAGAAGTCTGGAACTGACAAGTTTGCTTTAAGGTGTCACAACCATCATATAAAGTGTAGGGCATTTGGACAACAGTCACGAATTCCCGGTGCTCCTTGAGGTACTCGGCAGTTCCGAGGGGTAACGAGCTCGCTTACTCTGTCCCTTTCTTTCGACTGAAGTACGATGGGGTCCTAGAACTGTTATTCAGGGCGAGCAACGTTTCTATCACGGATCTAGGGATTGGCCATCATGCCAACAATTCAATATAGCGGGGAACTATTCTCCTTTCAGCCCATCACCAAGAAAGATGGCATTCGTCTCGCTATTCTGCACCCAGCTTCATCGGATAAGGAAGCAATACATTGCAGTCTGATTAACACCACTCTTACTGAATGCGACAAAGATATTATCGATCATTACACAGCATTATCTTATGTCTGGGGATCAGGAATTGATGAAAATGAAGAAACAACGTTTCGAACGATATTCCTGGACGACAAGCCATATAATATCACCACAAATTTCCACGCTGCCCTCATAAATTTGAGAGATCCAAAGAAACCCTTTCGACTTTGGGCGGATTCTTTGTGTATCAATCAAGGGCCAGGGGGCGAGGAGGAAAAGGCGCGACAGGTTGCGATGATGGGACGAATCTACGAAATTGCCGACCATACAGTAATCTACCTAGGAGCACCAGATCCCAGCATCGATATTGAAGACAAATTTTACCCCATTTTGAGGGCAGGCGATATTTTAGGAAAGCCGTGGTTTAGGCGTATCTGGGTTTTTCAAGAGCTGGTTTTTTCCCGGGACCCTTGGGTTCAAATCGGGAAACAACGTGAGAGATGGGATCTTTTTGTGGGTGAGATAATGGACCACCGGGGTCTAATATTCGCCGAGCTGGTGAAATATCTCAATTTGGAAGACAACAATACCAAAAAGTCAAGCACAGGCCATATCAAGAGTGATTTAGCTGGGAAAATTACCCAAGGATACAATCTCATATCGGAAATGCAACAGGCTCGGAAAAAGCATCAAGCGAAGTCAGGGAACAAATCCACACTAGTCAACTTGGTGATATCAAGACGCGGATTGGGAGCGACGGACAAACGAGATATAGTCTGGGCACATGTGGGGTTTGCTTCTGATGGCAATGATGCTTCTTTTCAAGCAGACTACAAAAACAAATCTCTCGCGGAGGTTTATAACTCCTTCGCTGGTCGCCAGATTGAGTTGAAGGGTGACTACCATTTATTGCGCCATGTTAACTACATCGATCCTATCTTGCGGCTTCCAGGACTTGCTTCCTGGGCACCTGATCTGAGAGAGCCAACTCCCACGGCAACGTATAAACCAATGGTTCGCTGTAAAGATGCTGGTCAAGTTCACGCCCAAGGAGAGTCATATTCTGGCGCTATTTCTCTCATCCAAATCAGCAAACCTCCAATGTTGGCACATATTGGGCACGGAAAAGAGTACATTGTGACTCGAAGTGCAAATATCAATCTACAAAGTCCTGGAATTGCGAAGATTCTCCGGCTCGCCTCCAGACTTGAAACACTCTCGGAAGATATTACCGCTCGCCCTCTTTTTGTCGAGATAAATACAACGGACCTACATTGGCAGAGGAGAGGAATGGATTTTACAAAGCTTTATCGCGATATTTACAACGCGTGGCGAGAGCTGACCCAGGACGATCGGATACTTCCACCAAGAGACCATGAAGAAGAGCATAGGATAAGATATGTGTTTGAATGTATTATGTACAAACACTACCAGACACCAAACCCAAAGCACACCATTGATATCTGGCTCATTCTTTGCGCCAGCGAGAGTTTTGCCCAAATAGCTTTCTTCGAGAACAGAGCTCTTGCTCGAATGAGTAGTGGTGAGCTCGCACTTGTTCCAGGCTGTTCCAAGGTTGGGGACTTTCTCATTGGCATATTGAACACGGAAGTTGGCCCAATGAGGTCGGGTGCAACGTTTTGGTCACCTTTACTATTCCGAGAGAAAGAAAGTACTCTTGATCAGAAAATGGAACACATGATCAGAGAAAAAATTGCGTTAAGTGGTCGTGATTTCAAGGGATCGCAAAGTGAGACCCAAGCATCACTTGCAAAGCTCCAGGGTCTTCCTATTCGATATTGTGAATACGTTGGACCCTTCTTTGTCACGGGGAATGAATTTTATAATGATTCGGAAGTCTTGATTTTAAAGATAGCGTGGGATGGGTTTGCGACTACTATCTTTGCGATTAGTTAAATATGTTTTGCTTTTCTTCTCAAACACTATCACGGTCTTATAAAATGTAACTATCACTGTAAGAAACTTTAACTCTCACAAATCTCTGAACTCTTTTTTGAAGAATTAAAAAACGCCAGGTAACAATACGGGTTGTGAAAGGATCTGTGAAAGATGTAATGTTAAGTTTAGTAGAGTGAGTTACGATGATATTATTTAGAAAATTGTCTCAAAATTACTTATTTATCTTTAATATCTGCATTTAAAGTGAACATTCAAGAAATACAACAAAGATTACAGTGATGAAGTCTTGTATAATGTTCTTTTGTTTATTTCTATTATTTGGTCTAGACAATATCTAAGCGAGAACCCGGGGAAGTAAATATCCAACAGAAAGAGAAGAAAGAAGAAAAAATTGACAATGATCAAATCAAAGAAGCCCACACAATGCATTTGTTATCCACGACTCCCAGCTATCTAAGAATAATTCTAACTACTCGTACATAAGAACCACATCCAAGACCCAACTAAAGAACCCATCTAATACTCATTTCCTATTTAATCAACCAGACAAGATGATTGAAGCACAAAAACGTTACGTCGAGTACCCTAAAGTTGAAGATGACATCATTGTACCCTCTACCAAGGATCGGGAAATGGCGTTTGCATTCTCGAACCTGGAGGTAGAGGAGACAGATTGCGCGGAGTTCTTTGACTTTGATGCTTACTACGGAGAACCAAGTGCTGATGAAGAGAAAGAAGCCGTAGCTGGGTAAGTAAGGGTTAACGAGGCGCTTTGGTTCGGAAGCAATTTGAGTACTACAAGCCTAGGTAAGAAAAACCCCTGTCCGCTACTATCTCGTGCGGTTATCATGCAACCATCTTAAGATAATTAACCTGATTTTCCCCCTATCAACTACCTTAAAGCCCGTTTACCCCCGATAGTGAAACTTGAACATCCTTATTTGACTGTGTTTGGTAATAGCCACTTCTGATACGAGAAGAATACTCTCTAGTGTTTTCAGTTGATTTCCTGTGACACCGACCAAACTTTCTAAACATATTCAAACCCCTGCAAGGTGATTTAGAATAATTGAAATGTTTTCTTTCACCATGGACAATTAAGCATTGGCAAAATCAAGTACTTTCACTTCACCCACAACACCATTCTTTTTTCACAAATATCCCACCTCCAATCAAACAACCACCTCTTTCAGGAGCTGTCTCCGGAATTTCAAGGTGAGAATGTTGGATATCGTGAAAGAAATGCGGAACGATGCGGGTAGCGATTGAGGGAAGGTAGGTATGTTGGAAATCTGACGACCAACCAAGTTCGATATTGTCAACCAAGTATTAGTGGCTAGAAATCGAAAACTGAGACTACGAATAATAATAGAAGATCAAAGTTATAACGAATTACAAGGTCCTCGGACAGATCTCGACCAATACCTCATGGGAAATTTCAACCCTCTCTACCCCGAATTTATACTGACTAAAGGCGATTTGCAGAGGTGGAAGACCGTCTACAAGATGAAACCCGCCTTTTTTGAACGTCGTTACAAGAAAGTTGTCATATAAGCATCGCCGGTTCTAAACTGATGACCGACTGGGACTGGATGCTCCTGCCCAACTATTGTACCCATTGTCCGAATCAATTCAACACACCAACTCCAAAATTGTGCATTCCCGCGGGGAGTGAGCTTGAAACTACTTGTGCAGCCACCAAGAGGGAAGATGCAACTTTCGAGGAACGCGCAAGACGATATGGGAAAGGTAGCGAGAGACTAAGAAAAATTATATAAAGACGAAAATTGGCTTACAAAGATGATCGAATTAGCCTATAAGGCTGTGGACGAACATGCGAGATTGTTGAAAGAGGAGTAGAGGAAGAAGGGCAAGACATAAGAAATTGGTCGCAACTTGACTCGGCATAAGCTGTCGAACTTATGGGCACTCTCTTTACCCTCAACCGCATTCTTCATTCTTTTATTGATACACTTGTATCATCGCACATTCTCCTAAAACTTCATTGTTCAAGGAACTCTTTATCAATAAAACACTTACCTTTGGGGGCGCACTTGATTCGATGTTTCTTTCCCGCTTCACAAATGGATACACGCTCGTTACAAAATATGGCATCCGAATAAAAGTTTTACCGGTACCTAATTTCCCAACATAAATAGTAACAAAATTGGAAATCACCATGTCACTTGAGAGTGCGATGAAGAATTAATTCGTTTCGGTTTTTCTTTATACTGTGTTAGCAAAAAGTAAACACAACTCGAGCTAGCACCAAAACATACCAATCAAGAATAATTACTACCGCTCAATCAAAGCCCTCCCATAATCCCCCCTATTAGGTAACCTATTAACAGTATGAATATGACACCTCGCCGGACTGGTATTGGTCAAAAAGACTAGAAGAAGTCACATCAGCATTTTTCCTCTCGATTTTCTCTTTCACTTGAACTTACTTCCACAATGGAAATCTAATTCCATAAACGCAACCGGACTATGAATTCGATAATAATAAGGATCTTCATCTCCAAACTCTCCAATCCAAGAGAAATACGTTTCGTCGAGATGAGATTTGAAGAGTTCGAGACGGTGTTTGAGAACTGAGGCGGGATAGTATTCGTTGAATGCTAGAAAGAGGTTGATGATGCTTTCTTGGCTCTTGGGTGGGAAGAGAGAAACCGGGCAGCCCTCTGCAACCCTATTAGCAAAGTACTCAGATTCAAAACGGGGATATTTACCATAAGGAACAACCCTATTATCCTGCCTCGCACCCCCCAAATGCCTCTCATCAAAAGGATTCCACCGATCCGCCGCCAAACTCTTCCCATCCATCCCCTTACTCAACGTAGCCTTCTCCTGCAACTCCCTCGGTAGTCCTTGCATCAATTTCAAACTCTCCATTTCCTCAGTCCGGAATAATCGTAATCCAGCATGGGGTCCTTCGTCAATTCTATCTGGTTCTGCTCCCATGAATGTTGGTCCTATGACCATTCGTTTTCCGAGGAAGACGACGGAGAGACAGAGATGGTGGCCGAAGAATGTGTATCCCCATGGTGAGGTGAGAGAGCGGGTTCCGAAGAGACGGAAGTTGTAGGAGTGTTCGTTTAGGATCTTTTTACCGTTTACGAGGTGTCCTAGGAAATCGTTTGTGAGACAGCAGCCGAGGACTTTTTCGTAACCTTCTTTTGAGAAGGAGGATTTTAGGATGGTGTGGATTGCGGTTTGGATTTCGGAGGTGTGTTCGTCTAGTCGAAGACCGCCTGGAAATTTTGTTAATTGAGTGCCTTTGAGGGTGACCTTATGGTAGTACCTGGATTCATATATAACTCCGGATTTGACCATAACCTGAACTTGTCATCTGTAACTTTCCCACACCAGACCTCCTTTTTCTGTTCTTCACTCAATACCTTTAACAAGCTCTCTACATTCTCAGCAACCAACTCGGTGGGAGCACCTTCATCCTCGGCGTATTTATACAACCCCTCTCTCACAATTCCATCTGATGTGAACCCCTTATAAGGTTTCTCCAAATTCTTCTCATCAAGTCGATTGATCAACCAAGCAGGAGCTTCAATCTGTCTCCTCGACTCACACCAACTCAGCGCATCATGGTCTGCAATTCCCGCGATCCGAGGGTGATTCGGGGCTGGTATGATATCGCGAAAGGGAACCGCAGCATCAGAACGTGGTTTGGTGGGGTCGGAAGATTGGAGATATCCAGAATTAACAGGTGCTGTTGACATCGTGAAAAGCTGTCGTTCCTTATTTTCAAAATCCCAACATCAGGAATGGAATTGATGAAATCGAGCCTCCATTAAATAGCCTGAAATAGTAGATCTAGGTACATGGAACATGTCCATCTCGCATTGCGCGTCCCCATCCTCGAACGGAATTGAACTCGGGATGTCGTCCAGCAAGAAAAATACCCCGCAATGTGGGGTTGGAATCACGTGGAAAGGCGTCTCTCCACCAAGTCCACTTCAAGATTCTTTAATTCGGCTTTTGTTTGCTTTCCGGGGATTTTGGTGGGGCTGGATGTCAATGTTTGACTTGCCGTTGTCAAGTACCACTTTCTATTGCAGAGAAGTGGACTTGTGGACCTGCAGGAAGTAATCATAAAGTTCATTCCGGAATCGGGGGACGGTACTTGTAACTCTCATCTTCATTCCATCTTTTTAAACTCCTGGTTTCTTTGAGGATATTCATATTTAAAAGCTTCAAAATGTCCATCCCATCTTTCAGTCGTGAGTACCACATGTCCCACATCTAGAAATCCTCAACTCACAATTCCCAGGTCTCGTCCGTTTCATTCCCAAATCCTCGAGCGATATCCTTATCGGCGAGCCATCAAGTCCAGATGTAGATGTAGGAGCAGAAACCCGAGCATCAAAAGATGTAGAAGTCAAAGTCTACAGCGGGACCTCAATCCTCTCACCAGGCTCACCAACCGGGAAAACCGAGATAATTGGAAAGCTTCTCTCTCCCCTCGCGGAATCTGAAGTTGGAACAATCCGTTGTATCGGTCTAAACGTACGGAATCCCTCCTCTCCTCCCACAAATTTGAACTGCAATTTATAAGAGTAAACAGTATGTCCAACACGCAAAAGAAGCCAAAATGGCCATCCCCACCGTCCCAACCGTCTTCATGAAACCCTCCACCTCCCTCGCAGACCCCTTTCCCTCCCCAACCATAATCCCAAAATCGACCCTCGCGGACGACTGCTGCGACTTCGAATCCGAACTCGTAATAATAATCGGGAAGAAATGCAAAGACGTCAGCGAAGCCGAAGCACTAGATTACGTCTTAGGCTACACAGCCAGTAACGACGTCTCAAGTCGCGCAAGTCAATTCGCGCAATCGCAATGGAGTTATAGTAAAGGCTTCGATGGCGCCTGTCCGATTGGACCGGTGGTTGTGAGTCAGAAGCTCATTGGGGATGCGGGGAAATTTAGGGTGAGAGGGTTGAAGAATGGGAAGGTTATGCAGGATTGTGGGATTGAGTATGTTTCTATTTATCGGTTGAGCAATTATTGCAGAGAAGCTAATAGTGTGACAGTGATTTGATTTTCCCAATTCAAAAGATTGTTTCCTTCTTATCGCAAGGGACGACACTTCCAGCTGGAACTATCATCTTGACAGGAACGCCGGCTGGTGTTGGCTTTTCGTTCGATCCAAAGGAGTATCTCAGAGATGGGGATGAATTTTCTGTGGAGATTTTACCACATATTGGAACGTTGACTACGAAGTTTGAAGCCGAGAAATGAGTAGAGTATCAATGAAAGCCACTTGGCACGAAAAGAAAGCTTCTTCCTGGTTTTGTCCAGTAGTGACCAACATTGAAACTTGCAACGGAAGCTAGTCAGGCAGGTACGAACCTGAAGTTTTACTACCACTCTTAGAGTTGTACCTTCCCTTCCCTGTTCTCGTCATGGTGGCACGTGGTCAAATGAATTAATAGTAAGAGGGAAGGAGCAACCTCGAGGTCGAGGTCAAGTCAAGGAAGGAACGACCTTGAAAGCAGGCGACCTCGGGACACTATAGGTAGAACACGCCGTCTTCACCAGACCTTCTCGATGGCTGTGCAAGAATTGATCAGTCTTTCGACCCAGGTAAGTTAAGGTCGAGGTCGAGGGTCGCTCCTTCACTAACTTCATCCTTCAGCTCAACAACCTCGAAAATGGACTGAAGGCAAAAATAAAGGAGCCGCAAGATCCCAACTAAAATAAAACAAGAACAACACAATGAAAACACTCAAAGTACTAATGAGTCACAGTGATCAACTCAGGTTTGAAAGATTCTGGTACACTCTCAAATTTATACAGAAAAGTAGTGGCCGCCATTATATAGCCAAAAGTCATCAAATACGCCATGCATCTATGCAACAATCATCAAACATTCATACCCTATCTCAACCTCTCAAGTGGTCTTCCCTCTCTTCTCCGACCCTTCAAGAACCACGCACAACTTGCCCAACACATGCCAATTCCAATCCACGCGAAATTAGGCATCTTGAACCCCGCCATAATCGGCAGCAAGAAAGCTGCTCGCGGTATGAACAAGAATGTCGTCGTAAGTGGACTCGTGGCTCGGGTTAAAGCGATGGTACTGAAGAATACAGCCCAACTACCTAGTCCACCGCATAGAACCATCAACCAATGGAAGAACACATCTAGGAAATAACAGTTTCGGGAGATGTTTGTTACTTCGCCTGAGAGGAAGACGATGGGGATGAAGATGACGATAGAGAGTCCTGATGTATAATGTAGCAATCTCCAATATGCTCGTGCTTCCTCGCGAGATCCGGAATAATCGGCTGGGGCGTTGGAAGATGGAAATGTTCCAATAAGCTCCCCTTGGGGAACCAGAGAGGCAACAAGAGACTTGTATGTTCGTTGGATTTGCACCGGGTAGAGTGCAACGAACATGGAAGAAAACACACCCGCTACAATACTCTCCCAAGTTACTCGAACGTTGGCACGACAAAGCGCAACCAAAAGGGTAAGTGTGGCCGTGAGCGTGGAAGATAGTGTCGTGACACTATGAGAAGCTCCATTGAGGACTGACGTGAAGATGAGAGAAAAGGGTACTATGCCGATACGTGCCAGAGTATAAATCTGGAGCTGCGCATAGGCGAATGAGAGGTTGCTCAGGCACAGTTTCACAACAAAGATAACTGCCAAAGGCAAGACCTGCTTCGCAACGGCCCAATCGAACTCAAACAATCCCCCGCCCGCAATACCTCCAGAGAAGCCCGATGTCCATCGTCTAATGGAGGCCAAAACGCCCCCACCACCATTCTTTTGCAAGCCTCGGAACCCCTGGGACGATTGTTGAAGTCGTTTCGAGGGCGCAATCATGGACGACACTCCGGCACTCACTAACCACGGACTCACCCAACGAGTGATATATGCCGAGAGGATGATCCAGAAGTGGGTGTTGAGCATCTCGAAAAGGGTGGTTGTAAGGGGATATGGAAACTTGTAAACTCCCGCTATTAAAACCATCAGCTTCGTGTGGGATGTGTAGTTTTCTTGGAGGTACCCACTCCACAGAATGATTCGGTTCATGACAGTCAAGCCAATTTGACATCCCCCAAGCCATATTACCAACACACCAATGTATACGGCCCATCCAAGAGGGGTCGTGAAGAGCCATTGTCCCAAACCCCCTCCATAAATCAGGGCCTTCCATCCTGTCAACTTGTACCCATCTGCAGGTAGCAATTGCCTCGAGGGGGTTCCGTCGCCCCAGTCATCGTCGTCGGTTTCTGAGGTGGGATTTGAGTCTGAATGGCGTCTTTGAAATGGAGATGGTGATCGAGAAATACTGATCAGAGGGATGGATGTGGCTCGGAATTCCGACGAGGATTTGGGTTGATATGAGGACATTCTGGATCGCGGGCGCTCGTCTGCATCAATGCTTCCCGAGGAACTGCTTTTCCGGTGGTTCTCTTGTGGTTTGCCTTTTCCAGCGGAAGAAAGAAGATATTGAACTGCAGGGCGGAAGGGATTAGGGGCTTCGGTATTTCGAGGTGAAAACATGGGGCATTGGTTGGGTGAATTATTGTTGGGTAGTCAAGAGCATTGAAGCTTGGGATTTGGTGTTCAACGTATGAACATTTGGTGTCTTCGTGGATGCGCTGATCCGCCTCAGGTCGCAAGAAGTCGAGAGACGAGAGTGAGGTGAGTTGTCGAGATGAGCGAAGTGTTGACGATCTACGGGGCTATGCGCGTCTTGGTGGATTTTAGATTTGGACCCCCTCCCCTGGAGACCATTGAGCCTTGCGCCACATCAAACGTCAGCCTCACCGGCGATTTTGAGTGCCAAGGCCGTGATTTTTAGCTGACCTTTGATGACAGAATCCCAGCATCTTGGTTGGTCCAATATCATCGGCCAATTGCGGGAGCTAAATCGAGTTGGAATATCAAAATCATCCCACTTGGAACCTTCAACCCTTTTCTCACTCGAATTTCTTCCCATCGTCAATTGCATGAGGGCAAATTCTTCAGCAATGTCTTCACTTCTCCCAGGCCTTCGAAGGGCAGCGCCCCGGCTGTCCCGCGACTTCTTTATATGCCATCAATGCACCAAACAAGCAAGTCCTCTGGGGCGATTGAAGCTGCCCATCAAGTCGAACCTCTCGAGGACAATTCGATTCAATAGCAGCTCTGCAGCTTTCCCAGAGGGAGGAGGTGTCCGAAATCCTACGCCATTGAACACTTTAAGTCAAGCAATATCAAGCAATGCCAAATCAGAGGCCAAAAAGAAGTTCTTTCCAAATGTTACCGCCAAACCTGTGGCATACTGGCTATTAGGGAGTGCAGTTAGTGTTTTTGGAATTGTAGTTTTTGGGGGACTCACTCGATTGACAGAGTCGGGGTATGTTGGATGCTCGCAGAGGTAATGCAATGGCTAACAACGAAATAGCCTCAGTATCACCGAATGGAAGCCAGTAACCGGCTCTCTACCACCACTTTCTCTCGCTGATTGGGAATCCGAATTCGATAAATACCGCGCATCCCCCGAATTCAAGCTCCTAAATCCACACATGACTCTCGAAGAGTTCAAAAAGATATATTTCATGGAGTGGGGCCATCGACTCTGGGGGCGATTTGTAGGACTCTCATTTGTCCTGCCAGCAATCTACTTTGTTGCTCGACGAAAGGTTTCCGCCAATATGTCACTTCGTCTCCTTGGAATCTCATGTTTAATTGGTTTCCAAGGTATGTTGGGATGGTGGATGGTGAAATCAGGATTGAAGGACGACCTATTCGCCCCTGGTTCGCATCCTCGAGTTAGTCAATACAGACTTACGGCACATCTCGGAGCAGCATTCGTCTGCTACACCGCAATGCTCTGGAACGGCCTAGCAATTCTGCGAACCAGATCTCTCCTTGCAAATCCAGAACGAGCTCACGCTCAATTACAAACCCTCTCATCGGGTACCCTTTCCGTATTTCGGAAATCCGTTGCCGGCCTTGCGCTTCTCATTTTCGTCACTGCCATGTCGGGTGGTTTAGTGGCTGGGCTTGATGCGGGAATGATATATAACGAATTCCCAAGCATGGGTGTAGGTCTCACACCTCCAAAGGCAGAGCTCTGGGACAAATTTTACTCGAGAAGGGAGGATGGCAGTGATCTATGGTGGCGAAATATGTTGGAGAACCCATCTCTCGTCCAACTCGATCACCGAATTCTAGCTACAACGACCTTCACAGCGATTTTAGCTGTGTGGGCGTATTCACGATTCAACCCACGGGTTCGGGCTGTTCTACCAAATAATTGCCGAAAAGGAATGTTGGGTGTTGTCCATCTGGTGTTCATGCAAGCAGCACTTGGAATCAGCACCTTGATCTATCTTGTTCCTACACATCTAGCAGCAACCCATCAAGCAGGTAGCTTGGCGCTGTTGACTGGTGCACTGGTATTGGGCAGCAGGACATGGATTCCTACGCGGACATGGCGTTTGGTCCAAAGCAGACTCAAGCAGATTCCATCTGCCTCGGGTGCACAGGTTCGCCGGAGTATGGTAATGGGCCCTAAAGGCGCAGAGGCTGTGGGGTTGAGGTCAGAACTCAATGCCATGAAGAATCGAGGACCTGCACGAAAAGCATGAACAAAAATGTAGGTATGTTGTATATACGGTGTTTGATTAGCGACTTTTGCATGGGCGGTGTCTTATTAGATCACCCCCAATATTTAGAGGGGGCACAAGTCATGATAGGACGATTCTCTACTCTGTACATTATCTGAAGAAAAATCAATTTTATTTGTTTTTTGAAAGGTCATCATCTAGCGCGAAAAATGGCATCACTCACTTGTGAGCTAAAACCAACTCGTTAGCCAAGTTCTCCACTGACTTAACCAATGCCTCCAGGAAAAGAAGAAGTACTTACGAATCCCTTCTTCAGTTTGTGGCTGAATTCCCACCTCCTCCGCGGCCAACTTCTCAATCTTCTTACTCGTATCCTCCTTCATGAATGGGAAGGCCAAGACCTCCTTGATGCTGTAGTTGTCGGTCAAGAACATGACCAAGCGATCAATTCCCATTCCCCATCCTCCGGTTGGTGGTAATCCAAACTCCAAGCTCTGACAGAAATTCTCATCAATCATCTGGGCCTCATCATCACCTTGTTCCTTTTGGTTGGCTTGCTCCTCGAAGCGGAGACGTTGGTCGAAGGGATCGTTCAACTCAGTATATGCGTTGACGATTTCCTTCTTGCAGACGAAAGCCTCAAATCGCTCACAGAGACCTGGGTTGCTGCGGTGGTATTTGGCAAGTGGAGACATCATTTGCGGGTGGCCTGTGATGAAGGTTGGGTTTATGCAAGTCTCCTCGAGGTATTCGCCTACCAATTTATCCAGCATACGTGCGTTGGTGAGTGGTGGTGAGCATTCAAGCTTCATCTTCTTAAGAACACGCTTGAAGAACTCGTTAGTCTCCATGGTGTGAAGTTGGTCTCCTGGTGGGAACTTCTCGCCAGTTGCTTCCTCGAGAGCGGGGATCATCTCGATTCGCTTCCAAGGGGCGGCCCAGTTAACCTCATACTCTTCTCCGTGCTGGGTGTGGAACTTGGTGGTGGTGCCGCCAGTGATGTGCTTAACCAGGCCAGAAACGAGCGCTTCGGTCATATCCATGATATCGTAAACGTCGGCGTAGGCCATGTAAAACTCACAGGTTGTGAATTCAGGGTTGTGAGTGAGATCGATACCTTCATTTCGGAATTGACGTCCCATCTCGTAGACTCTGTTTAAACCACCAACAACAAGCATCTTCAAGTATAATTCGGGTGCTACACGCATGAACATGTCCATGTTGAGGTCGTTGTGGTGGGTAACAAATGGCTTGGCGGTTGCTCCTCCAGCAATTGGGTTCATCATTGGTGTCTCAACCTCGACAAAGTCTTGCTCGTCAAAGTACTTGCGGATATAGGTAATCATCTTGGATCTGGTCAAGAAGACATTTCGTGTAGGGTCGTTCATGATCAAATCCAAATATCTCTTGCGATGTCTCTGCTCCTGGTCCTTGAATCCATAGTACTCGTCTGGAAGTTGGTGTAAACATGGGGTCAAGAGAACAATTTCCGTGGCGAAAATTGAAAGCTCTCCAGCCTCTCCCTTCTCAATCTTGTTCTTTGGTGCCGTTCGTCCTGGGTAGCCCACTATGCCGATAATGTCACCTCGTCGCAGATGCTCGTGTTGATCAGCAAATGGAACACCGCCCTCCTTGGCCTCTTGTAACTGGCACATAACCTGTACCTTGACACCTTCTGTGCGAACATCATAGAATACAAGCTTGTTTCCTGACGCACGCTTGTTGAAGATTCTAGCTCCAAGTCTGATCTCGACATCCTTCTTATGCTCTCCCGATTTCAAAGAATCGTACTCGCTGACAAACTTGCGCAGATCGTAGTTCACGTGGAACTTGTGTGGATATGGGTTTGGGTTCTTGGTCTGGCGGAGTTTGTTGATGGTGCGCGATCGGATCTCGAAATATTGCTATACCCCGCAATCAGCATCAATTCGCCCGCAAGGCCTCCATTTGAAGGGCCGCATTCTTACATTTGGGTTCAACTCCTTCTCGTCCGCCTCGGCATTCGACTTCTTAACCATAACAGGCTTGGGAGGGGCGGCAGCTTCCTTCTTGCGCTTCTCCTCCTCCTTTTGACGGTTCTTTTGGCGCTTCTTCAATTCCGACTTGGAGATCATTTCACCAGTAACTTCATCGAGTTGGAGGTTCACTGCTGGCTCCTTGGCAGGAGCAGAGGCACTTGGTGCTGCGTCCGCCATGATTGCGGTGGTGTTTGGGATGTGGTGAGGGTGGATTGTTGTGTTGGTGGATGGAGGGGTCTTTTTGGGATTTTATTTTGGTGGGGTCGAGTCAGAGAGTGGTTTGACTCACAAGCGGAAGCGAAATTTTGGGGACCTCGCGGACGCGACTTCTCTCTCAACCTCCTCTCCTCAAATATATTACCTAGCAGACTAAGAATGACCCGCGAAAGCTCTCTCAGCTCAACTTTCTCGTCAATTCAACAAAGTTTCCTCCTTACGCACTCTATGAGTACCGATCGATCCGCGGAGTTCAGTCCATGACATAGGTCGCAAAACTCAATAAAACCATAACCACAAGGTAAAGACTCGTAAGCTTCGAAACTGTAATTAACTAGCACCTAATAGATCTTCAGAAAATTTTAATTGATTTTTGCGAATTTCTTTTGGAAGTCCAAGAGATGTTCAATGTAAGAGTCCCGACCAAAGTTCTGTACACCTATAATCCAAAGACATTATTCTAGAAGGCCTAAAACAATCAAGTTAATCCAATAGAGGAGTGTAGGATCCTCAGAACTGATAAAAGTTTATTTTCTAAAGTCTTCCTTGCAAGTTTATTTATTTTATTTCGTTATTCTAAGCTTTTAGTACAATATTATTTCTTAGGGTAGGAGGAGCGATGACAGGGTCTCTTACTGAAAGCCTCCAATCTCTACGGCCTATTTGGATACTTGGGTGTATATCGAATTCAAATTTTGATTTCAATTTGCACTATCCCTTCCTACGCTTTAGCGACGCATTTATTGTCTTTCCTTCTTTCAAAATCCCGAGCATTGTTACGATTTGGAAAGATTATTACCAGGAAAATATGACTGTTCGGATTCTTCAGCCTTCTATCCCGCTCAGATGCCATCAGGAACGCTCTTAGTGCCTCAGGCACCCATGCATATGAGATAGAACATCAAAACATTAGGAATGTAAATATACTCTATTTATTACTCTATTCTTTAATAAAGTGACTACTAACATGCCTGAAGATACGCGATTTGATACCACCGATAAAGGGACACTTAGGCCTAGTACCAAGCATAAGTTGGTAAGAATAAGTAAAAAAGGGCTTTGCGTTGCTTATAAGGCATCAAGACCGACCCCAAAAGAGAATAGCCCTGGGCGAGGTTAAGGAATGCAATAGAAAAAGTGAGAGGAGTGTTTCCCACATTGGTTGTAACATGTGTAACGTTACATTTTGTAGAATAAGGCCTTCTTTTGATATATATCACAATAAATAGATGAAAAGTGCTCCCTTTCCCACGAAACTAAGTGATCTTATTGGCTCGCTTAATTGTGCATTGACCTCTCCATGCTTTGGGTTCCTGATGGCATCTGAGGGGATATTGGGATGTGGTTGCAGAAAATATGTAACCTCAGTCATATGCAGGTCGAAGCGCCAGGCAATCCGCATTCCAGCCCCCTTTTTTACCATCATTGCCCACTGTACCAATCTCTTGTTTGGCTGGAGTTGCAACTATCTTCTCCAATTCCGCTCACAGGCTTCTGGTCCTTTGTACGCAGTTAGTTCAAGCACCGAGCGGTCTGGCGTCGGAAATACCAACAAAGTGGGATACACCAGGCACTCGTCTGCTCCTGGAAGTCTATGAATTATGGATGGCCTTAGCGCAGCAGCGAGTGTCTTTGCTGTGCTTGATATCTCAGCAAAGATCATCGGCGCTTGTCGAAAGTATTTTCTAGAAGTGAAGAGTGGAAAAGAGGATATCATTCGATTGCGGAACGAGGTGATGTCTCTCCAAGATGTCTTGAACAAGATTGGAGATATGTCAGAAGCAGACGAAGGCACGACGAACAAGGCACCGATCTTCAACACTCTCACAAAAAAGATGGTCCTTTACAGCATTGTCTCAACGACTTGGAAAATCTTGCCTCGAAGCTGGACCTTCAAGGAGAAAAAAGGGAGATGAATAAATTCGGACCCAGAGCTCTGATGTGGCCTTTCAGTAGTAGAAATATTGATAAAATTCTCACTATCATCGGAGGGCACAAAGTGACGTTGGGACTCGTCCTCACTAGCGATCTTATGCGAGTCTTGTAGAGCATCCAGGAGCCAAGCATTTAGTTATCAATTATTAAGATTTCTACCTAACAACGGCGTAAATTCTTTAACTAATACTGACGTTGAACCTAGTGGACTTACACGAGCGATTCATAACGATGTTGTGGACATACGTATTGGGCAGAAGAGCTTGCTTGCAGATTCAAAATACCAAAATCTCCGTAGCTGGCTGAACCCACCCGATCCATCTTCGAACCATAATGCTGCTTGGCAAGAATCGCCAACCGACAACGGGAACTTGGTTCTTAGCGGGGGAGGAGTTCAAAGACTGGAAATCTGCTCCGAACTCATTCATCTGGAATACGTGAGCATATTATTGCTGCTCCTCAAATAGATCTCCAGCTGACTAGGTGGGCTCTTTAGCTGGATGCGGCGAAATCAGTTCTCTGGCAAGTGCTCCTAATTTAATAAACATGGGTTGACAACTAATATTTGATTCCTAGTTCTACAGTTATAGCGGAGATCTTGCATGCTTACGAATCAAATACCACAGCAGCAGTGGCTTACTTCTATTTCGATTTCAATGACACCGAAAAGCAAAATCATGAAAAGTTTCTACGCTCGCTCGCCCTTCAACTGTCCACACACCCAACTGAGTCTTTCAATTTTCTCGCCACTCTTTCCGCGGACAACCATGATGGAGAAAAAACAGCCCACGGTCGACTCTCTAATGGCAACATTTCAGCATATGCTGCAATGTTTCAAACATATCTTCATTCTTCTTGACGCCTTGGACGAATGTAAAGAGAGAGAAGATCTTTTAGAATTGCTAGAAATAATTTCCAGCTGGCATGTGGAGGAGCTTCATATATTGGCTACGAGTCGGAAGGGAAAAGAAGACATCGAGGAGTCTCTCGAATCTTTGATCACATTTCAAGTTGGAGTTGATGGCGATCTTGTCGACGCCGATATTCATACCTATATCTGTGAACGGCTTCGAAATAACGCGCAATTACGGAAATGGCCTGAGAGACTAAGGATGGAAATTGAAGCGGCATTGGTGGAAGGAGCACATGGAATGTGAGTAGTCTATGCTGCTTCATTTGCTAGTTTTAATCGTCTTTTCCTAACGGTGCTTCAAGGTTCCGATGGGTAGTTTGCCAATTAGATGCACTGAGAAAATGTTTGAAGCTAGAAGCTCTCTGAAAAGCTTTGAAATCTTTACTAAAAACCTTAGACGACACTTATGCTCAGATACAATGCAGCATCGATGAAGAGTACAGCGAAGCCGTACCCAGTATTCTTCAATGGCTGACTTACTCTGCTCGTCCGCTTTCTATCTAAGAACTCGCTGAAATCCTAGCTGTTGAGATTGGTAACGAACCACGCTTTAACCCCGAGAAACGGCTTCTTGAGTATATTTACTATATGCTCTAGTCTCATCACGGAGACTATTTCCATGGATCCCTACTCTAAGGAATTTTGCGTGGTTAGTTTTGCCCTTTTCTGTTAAGGAGTACTTGGTTTCCAACTGTGTCAGCGCTGGACCGGCTTCGAAATATGCCGTCGGTCAATCTGCTAGTGAGCATGAGCTCGCCCAATCTTGTCTTACATATATCCTCCACTTCAAGTCACCCATAGGGATAAGAGAAACCTCAGACCACAAAATAAATTTTCCGTTCACAGAGTATGCAGCGAAATTCTGGTTTCAACATGCTCAAGACATTGTTAATAGTAACGAACTGATAGAGCGACTGGTATTTGAGGTTTTCCACCCCCCATATGGTCTGATTTTCTCACCTAGATATTAAAGAAATACTTCATGACGATTGCTTGGACATTTCTGCTTCAACACTTTGTTATTCCGTACGAATAGGTCTCACTCGACGTGCAACACTATTGCTCAAGGAAGGGGTTGATGTCAACGCAAAAGGAGGCTCTTTGACTCCCCTTACGTTAGCTCTACAATGTCGAAACGAAGCCATCGTTCGATTATTACTTAATAATGGAACAAAAATTGGTCCATATGATATACACGAGGTGAAATACCTGGATTCGAAACTCTTCCTCGAGTTACTACTCGAAAATGGTGTTGATATGGAAGAGTATTGGAAGTAGCGCCGACTCCAGCGTCGTCCCCACAAACCCAACTTCTTTTACCTATGATTGTTATTTTGTTTGAGTTGATTTAAAGTAGAGAAGTTCCTTGATGTTGATTTAGATTAAATACTATGCCGTAGTACTTGAACTACATAAAGATTTAGAGCTGGTGTTATTCATGGAAAACGAAGCGAGAAGTAAATAAAACAAGTGCCAAATTAATCACTGCAAAATGTGGACTCAATCCAACGTCTGTAGCAGATCCTCACTAACTGTTCCACACTAGGCTTCCCCGTCAAATTTTTTGAAACATGAGCCTTTTTCAATTCTCTTTGGATTTTGAATCTTCGTCTAAATTTACAGTTCATCTTCGCTAAAAACTTCACCGTTAATAGAAACGAGGTTATATAAATATTCAAACTCACTAAAGACTTAGCGCACACAAACAAGTCAGGGAACATTGCTAGCATTGTCTACAGAATACAATTTCCCGAGACACAAATCTTGTAAGCGAATATTAATTGATCGCGCATGTCGCAATGAATGGAAGGCTATCAGCGACCGTGAAGTTGATCACAATGGCAGACGATATTTCGGTAATTATAAGTAAATAGCTTGATCTATGGAAATGAGTAATGAATCAATCCATCTTCGAGTCCCCTGCAAATCGTCTTTGAAAAATGGAAGTTTCCATTTGTTTACAGGCTAGCTCCCAGTCTATCGAGTATTTACGATAGAAAGGCTGATATCCAAGAAGGCCACCCAGCCATCTCCCAACCACAATCCCCATAATTTGTGACATCCTCTGGCCCAAAGGCATCCAATGTGGAAAGGAAATGTAAGTTCCCCCTGCATCAAAAGTCTATAAAGGTGATCAGTTTTAGACTTATATTGGCTGGTTCAGGGACCGGCAAGCGTTGTTGGAAGATCTTACACTCAAGACCTGAACCAGGTCAATCTTCCCATTGCCTTTCATAATATCATTCTGGTACTTATACCAGTTCTCAAAAAACAACGTATTTAGCTGGAAGGGATCCGAGGTCTTTTCACTAGACAACAAAAATCTAACAACATTGCAACCCGGAGCCTGTCGTGCTGTTTCGAGTGGGTATGAACGATGGTTTGCCCAAGCAGCAATGAGGTACTCTGGATGTTCTGGTTTGAGGACAATTTCCTCGCCTTCGACCTCAACACCAATGGCTCCTTCCACGGCTTGAATATACTCGTCCTGGTTGGCATGGAAGTGCAGAGGGGGTTTTTTCTCGAAGAAAGAAGTACCTTTCACCAGGTCCATTGTTCCTAGGAAGGCAAAGGAGCGTTCGGGGTGGTGGATCGCCCGCGAGCTGACTGCCCCGTCAAGGCTACAAGGCTGGTTAGCACGTATTGCAGTGCTAGGCAGAATAGAAGTGATAACTCACACGGTTACAATCTGATCCGAGTCATTGTATTCCATTTGCAAAAAGATTCGCGGGTATAAAATGTGTAGATATTTGTTGTACTTGGTGAGTGTGGAATTATTGCCTGCGAGGAGTTAGAAATCGTAGGCTTCGAAGGGTATATCGTAAAATGAAGAAGATGTAACGTGCTTCCTGGTAGTTGCGATACTGGTTGGGGAGAAAGTCTACGCCAAACCACCCTCCCTACTCCTACTAAGGCATCGTGTTATATGAGGGTAGATGGAGGTAACTGCATTGCTTACCGGCAGTTCAATAAATACATGCTGTATAGTGCAGTGACACGCTGGCTAACTTCGGGGGCCAGTTGTGACGTGCCCCGAGAACCTAGTAGTCCAATACTCAAAGCAGAAAAGATTCTGTGGAGCTTTTCCGGAGTTTTCTTGCAAGGTATCCTTGGGACAGGGATGCGATGCACATATCATTGATATAATATGCAAGTGCAATAAAAATGTTCGAATTTGTGTGCATGAGGCAAGGATCTAGCAACCGATAAGCCACCCCATTCATACTCAGCCTCCGTGTAGGTGGTGCTCAGGATAAAATGGGTTTCGCGCCTTTATGCGTAATCCTGTTGGTACGTAACTGATTCTGTTCCACTTTTGGTTAGATGATAATGGACGGAACTACAGATCTTTTCCTCAACTACTCTTCATGGCTTGCCAAGCCTCTAGCGAGCCCCTGAACTTTGAATACCGGCAAAAATCAATTGGGGAAGTAGATTTTTGCACAGAAATGTGCTGAATTGAGTGCCAAACCATTATTAAAAAAACAAAACCCTGCAACGTGGTCGAAGAGCACCTAAAAATCATTTCAAAAAGTCTACCCAGATTCACTATGACCATACTTGAAGCAAAACCACACAGCATGTAAACCCCTCGCAACCTGAGCCACTTTGCTCAAGTTCTTTGACCACGACTCCAGCTTCTTGATGATACTTCTACTTCATTGACAACATGAATTCCCCCATCCGTAGCATCATGCAACTGGCTTCTCTGTCACGCGTAGCAGTAGCCAAGGCGATTGATGTGGGATGTTGAAGTGTATTTTCCGTAAGTCGTGCAAGCTCAATGTTGGAGGACGTTCTAGTTTGTAATGGGGCTTTGAGGTTACTGTTTTTGAGTGACAGGTTGCTGTATTTCTGTGAACTGTATGCCTGTGAGCTGTATTCCTGTCGTGGTTTGCGAAAGAAGCGTTCCCAAAGCGGATAAAGCACTGGTATAGATCCACAAACAATGATAAGCATGGCTTCAGTACCAAACCAAACGAGCGTATAGAACAAGTTCCATGTAACATCGGTTTGGTCTACTGAAGAGGTGTATGCTGTTTTGATAGCTGCGGCAATGCCAGTGACAAGGGTGAGGCCGAGACAAATAGCAAGCTGGATCTTCCTGCTCATCGGCATGCGGAGGTTCCATACTATAGCCATTGGGAGGAGGGAAAAAAAGAAGTCGGCAAAAACCTGCCACGCATTGCAGAAGTCGTTGAATTTATAAACTCTTGCAGTATCCAAGCACTTAGAAGTGGCAAATCGTTCGAAAGTCCAGAGATTTTGCGGATCTGTGCTATGGTGTTCCGCAATACGAGGTATTGCGCAATTAGACTAATCTATTTGGGCAATAAATTCTGGATTGCGCAAACCAATAGATGGCCTAAATCGGGTGTCTAATACCGCGATTTTAATCAAATACACTTTTTTCAAAACTCTCTCCACGTCACTCCTAGCACTTATTTGAGGCTATTCCCACTTTACCTACCTAATAAAGAATAGTTAAAACTTTTTTAAAACTTAGATATAAGATTAATAGATACCTAGTAGTAATATTTAACTTTCTTTATATTTGCTAAGGTTTTAGAAGTATGTCGGTAGGTGAAAAGTAGGTAAAACAAGGTAGGTTAGTTAAAAAGGGGGAGGTTAGAGAGGCTAGGAGAACGGCACTTCTCTCTTATCTTACTACTAGGAGTTATTCTATATAGTTAACTAGATATCTCTTTCTTTTTCTTAAAGAACTAAAGTATTTTAACCTTATATTTCTATCCTATCTTTACCCCTCTTTTACCCTGCTATTATAGACGTTAACGACCCTTACTCTTTACCTTAAAGGGTCCGGTTCGCCCCTCTATTCCCCTCTAAGGGCTCTGAACCGCTAAATATCACCCCTTTTAGTGCTTTAGCTAAGTAGGAATTTCACGACTACCTTGAAGCCTCTCCTAATAAGAGATATCTCACTTCTTATAAGCGATTCGAGTATCGTGATTAGCTATAAAACCCAAAGCAAGTAGTCCCTTAAGGTCTCCCGATGGTAGAAAGAGTAAGGCAATCTATAGTAAAGTTTAAAGCTCTTAACACGTATATACTTAATAATAACCAAGTATATTATTAACCTAAATCGGTTTATAGAACGGATTACCTAAAGAGATACGTAGTTTATACCTATAACGCCTTTAATCTAATTACTAGAGTATATCGTAGACTAAAGCATGCTAGTAAGTGCCTAACTCTACTTATTCTTATTTAATTAACTAATAAACTTAGGTGTAAATAAGACTCATATATACTATATAGAGTTATATTATAAGATCTTATAGAAAGACGTAGAGTTTATCCTTAAGAGGTATATATGCTATGCTCTTACGAGGGCTTCTCGTAAACCGACTATTATCTAGCTAATTACCTTACGCCGTTGCCTTAATAGAGTCTATATAGATCTTACAGACTTTACTTCTTAACCTAATCCACCCTTCTTCCCTAGATATAACGAATTATAGAGCTTTAAGTGGATCCTTTAGATCAAAGATCACTTCTCAAGATACGTGTAGCTATACGCTCTAAAGAATAAGGAAAGTAAGACTATTACCGAGGCTATTAGTATGTTCTTACCTTACTTTGACTTAATAAAAACTAATCATTTTATAGCCTACTAGATCTCGAACAACGGTTCCCCTTATAAATTCTATCACGACAACGGTACTAAGTTCAAGGGAGAGCTTATAGTACTATACAAGTCACGAAATCCACCTATTACGTAGATTCGCAGTCGTGCCTATTACCCTCAAACCTAGGGGAGTATAGAGAAGGCAAATAGCACATTTAAAGCTCGTCTCTCTACGTTCTATATAGACCGAGCCGGCAGCCTCTAGGAGTGGGTTTCACTACTTCTAGAACTTTAAGAAGTTATTAACCTTACACCTACTGCTATACTCCTAGCTCACATTACTCCCTTTGAGGCCTGATTTAGTAGAAAGCCTCACTAGCTTTCTAGTGCTCAGCCTATGTACGTATATCTTACCCCTCTTTTTACCCCTCTTTTACTAACTTCTTAGTAGGCCCGAAGAAGAAGAAGTATTAGATGCTGATATAGCTCTAGAGACTAAAGCTCTAATACTTTCTAAGATAGAGAAACGAGTTTCTATAAAGAATAAACAAGTAAGAGAGAGAATACTAGCAAAAAATACTCTTAAAGTAGCTAAAGTTTTTATAAAAGGAGCTATAGTTACACTTCTTATCCCCTTACAACTTCGGCTAAAGACTGAACTAACACGTATATTCTGCCGAGTTAACGATCATTATCCTAGCAGCTACTAATTAACGTGCGAGTATAGACTTTTAAGTAGGAGATATCAGCACTACGAGCTTAATGGGGAAAATCTCCAACCCCCCTAGCGTATATCCCTCTTTACAAGATCTAATGCACAAAAGCAGCCTAAGGTTAAGCTAGGCGTGGCGTAGCAACTGACCAATGGGCGTGGAGCACTCTCTGGGGTGCAAAGAGCAGGGCGTAAGCGAAAGGGGGCGAGAATAAGTGATAATGAGCCTATTGAAGTGATTGTAAGTGATAGAGAGGCTAAAGAGGCGGAAGAAGTAGCTAGAGTAAAGAGAGTAAAGAAGACAGCACGTGCGCCTCCTCAAAAGAAGCTAGCTAAAAAGGGGGGTAGAGGGGGGGCAAGACCAGGGGCTGGTCGTAAGCCGAAAAAGTAAGCTGGGAATAGCTTCATTTTTGTATTTAGGAGTTTAAATTTACTACATTTTTCTTAGTCTAATTGGGCAATTAGACTAGTAAAAATAATCGCGGAATTACTTAGTCTATTATCCAAATAGATGGAAATTGCGCAAATAGACGTCTATTTGCGCAATACCTCGTATTGCGGAACACCATAGAACAGATCGCCACAACGAAAGGTAATTAGGAGGATATCGAAAACTGCTGTTGTAGCCGTTATAGTTATAGTGAGCCAAACCACCAACTTCTGCCACTTGGATGTGTCGCCAATGATGCGTAGAATGGTCAAACCGATGGCCATCTTGCCTAGCGTTGTGCAAGAAATTCCAATATCCAGCGTAATTATTACGAGTTTGAGTTGGAACTCCTGCTGCGTTTTCGTCAGAGAGACAAAGTGTCTCGTGCCGCCGTTCTGCGAGGATAGCTGAACTGTTCAGCACGGTCAGCCACTTCATTCCTTAAGTAGAAAGGAACATGGGAATTACTTACGAGCAACACCGTCGCCGAGAAAGCACAGCTAAATGAGAAACATAGATTAGCGACCGATCATGTGAAGCCGAAGAGTAGTATAAGAGCTAGTTTTACCCAAGCAGCGATCATGAGAGCATCGTCCAAGCCCAAAGCACGCTTATATTGACGGGCACAACAACGCAAAACGATGAAAATCGAGGCTATTGATATCTCGGTCCACCAGACGATCACTAGCTTTGGCCCACGGTCTTCGTCAAATGACGATAGCGAAGACATAACGAATTTTTTGACTTTGCAATTTTGCGTTGTTTCCTCTCACCAGTTAACTTTGCAGAGATTCTTACACACTCTTCAGTAAAAAGGCTTTGAATCAAATTGCTTGGCAGACAACAAACTTCCAAGGTATATAATTGGTTGTGAGAACTCGAGGACGGACGGATTATCAAATTAAGAGGTACATTTAAAAAAGCGTAGTGCTGATTGGGGTACATGACCTAGCTTCGTCGTAGGGCTGGGCTTCAATTTCCATTTCAAATTATGTGTGGGTCAGTTGGAACGGAGATAGGTGCATGAGTCGTGATAGGTGTTGGTTTTCTATGCGAGGATTTTGGGTAGGATTCTGCAGCCATTTCGTGTCTCTGCATATTCAAACGCCCAACAGTGCCGAAGACCCGGCTGTCTGACGCCTACCCTACATCGGAAGCGACCCTTGTCGCCCTGTAAATGCGGCTTTTAGCGAGCCGAGCTAGCCAACTTCAAGTAACAACAAGGGGCTCACCGAGTACAATTTAAATGTTGGTATATGGTGAAATCTGATTGGAAGTTGATGGAGCTCGTATTATCAACGGGGCTATTACCAGAGCTTTGCGGAGTAATTTGTAAGCTTCAAGGTTCTAGATCCTATCGATATCACTCACGCCTTCGAATTCTTCAGCTATTTTGCAAGCACTTAATCCTCGTTGCCGCCGGAAAATTTAACACTACCATTTTCTATGCCATGAAGAAGAACAAACAGTCACCAGATTCTACCTCGTCGTGTTACCCTTCCAAGTGGCTGATCATGGTCTCGATTGGCCTCCTATCATTCATGTTACATTTTTTATTTCCACTCATTGTAACACAGTATTCCAACAACAGAACGGAATCAGCACAATTTGCCGCTTCTATTTGCCAGCAGCTTCACAGGGATCTCGGCCCTGTCATCATCTTGCCGTCAAGTCTTCAGTACACCATTCTGAGCGATGAAAATTGGTCCGAAACTGCTTGGAAGCAACCTTCCTGCATTGCACAGCCCGACAGCCTCTAACACCTTCAAAAATTGGTCACAACTCTTGTTGCTAACTACGTTCCTTTTGCTATTCGCTCGGGTGGTCACTCACCAAACCCCTTCGATGCCAATATCAATACTGGAGTCCTAATATCTATGGCGCAATTTAATACCGTGACCTACGATGTCGATCACAAAAGTGCTTCATTCGGGCCTGGTACCAGGTGGAACGCTGTTTACACTACACTGGAACCATTCGATGTCACCGTCGTCGGCGGTCGGGTTTTAGATGTTGGAGTAGGTGGACTAACTCTTGGGAGTGGCTTGTCTTACTTGTCCGAGCTATACGGACTTGTATGTGACAATGTTGTGAGCTATGAGGTATGTGTCCTTAGCCTCCCATGGTAAAAGCATTGCTGATCGTTTGTCAAGGTTGTTTTAGCAGATGGGAGTATCACAGAGGCGAGCGCCATTTCCAACTCTGATTTGTTCTGGGCACTGAAAGGCAGGAGTAACAATTTCGGTATTGAACAATCTCACTTTCTCTAAAATTACAAACGAAACTAACATAATTGACTCAAGGGATCGTCACCAGAATAACCTCCCGGGTATATCCCATCAATAATGTGTGGGGTAGCGTGCGGGTATTCAAAATGGAGCAGATGTCAGATGTATTGCACGCCCTTTACGAATACAAAATAAAGCCACAGAAGGATTTGTACGCCAATCTGGTCCTCAATCTTGTGCCGAGCAATTCTACTATCATCCTTACACTTATTTACCTGAAACCGGTGGATAGCCCTGAGGCTTATGCTCCTTTTTATGAGTTGACTCCAATGGTCGAACAAGGTGGATTGATGACTTTGCGCCAGCTTCAAGGTCTTTTTCCTACCCATCCCCTCCCAAGGTGGGCATGGTATACAGTTACCTTCAAACCCAATAGCAAGTTGTATGAACAAATCAGTTTGCTTCTCTCCAGTTCTCCAGAAGTTGCTGCAATATCCGCACTGCAAGGAGGAACGATTGTAGGTACGGCCCAACCCATCAATTCAAATGTGGTGCGTGCTGGGCATTCAAGAGGAGGTAATGCACTTGGATTGCAACCCATTGATCAAACATGGTTTGCTCTTAACGCTGCGTGGTGGAAAGCGGAGGACGACCCCATTGCATACGAAGCTGTTGAAGCGTTGCACGCAAAGATCGAGGTTTTGGCAAAAAATTCAAACTTGGGGCTTCCATACATCTTCATGAATGATGCCAATATCAAACAGTCAGTCATAAGCTCATATGGCAGCGATAATCTGCGGCGTCTCCGTGCGACGCAGAAAGTTTATGACCCACAGCGAGTCTTTCAAAAACTTGTGACTGGTGGTCAAAAGATTCCAGCTCGGTAGTTTAGAACAGTCCAACATGTTGAAGAACGAAGGTTTGGTTGGCACCAGTAGCACTGCGGACTTCAAGGGCCTTCTCTCTCCAGAATCTATACACTTCCTGGGTGAGGTTTGTATCAATGCGTGAGCTGGCTCCTCTATAGTCATGCCTAAGGAGAGTTTTTCTGTTAGGAGACAAGCATATTGTGAGCTTTCCGGCGGCTGAAGAGACTTACCGCATAGGGCTAACTGGAAAAGCGGCCCCGGTGAACTGAATCAACGAGAGAAATGTCATGTCTGTCGCAGGAATTACGGTTGCCAGAGGGTTCAGTGTATAGAATGGACCGAAGACGTGAGGTGGGTCTTCTGCCGGCTGAGAATATATCAGAATGACCACGATAGAGTCCAAGCTGATGTTGAGGGCCACGCTGGATTTAATATCAGATGCACCGCTATTCTGCCATGTATCAAAGGCAGAGATTACATCAAAGGCTTTGTCTGTGGAGTATAGAAATATTTCAACCCAAATATTATTTGTTGGAACGGTATAAAGATCGTAGCGTGTGATGATACCGAAATTGGGCCCTCCACCCTTTAGCGCCCAAAAAAGGTCTTGGTTTTCAGTGGAATTTGCGTTGAGAAGAGTACCGTTCGCTAGAACAACCTGATATTTTGAAATCAGTAATTGAGAAGGATCAGTAGGTGATGTCTCGCCAATACCTCGAAATTCTTTACATTATCGGCAGCAAGGCCAAACTGCTCCGAAAAAAACGAATATCCTCCTGTAGAAAGTGAGCAACGAACGAGACTGGAGGATGATTAAGGTACAACTGACCACCCAAAAGGAGCCCACCCACCCCAACATCGGGCACCCGTGCACCAACAACAACTGCGTTATCTGAACCCAGAACTTCGTAAACTTGCATCCACCTCGCCCCAGGTCCAATGCTAGCAAAAGAAGAGTCGCGTGACAGAGAAATGGATCTCAGTCTTTCCATATCCAGAAGAACTCCCTCGTTTCCTATGCTAGACCATCCAGGATTAGGAGAATGTCCACCGCTCCGAATCGCGAATTTGATGTGGAAATAATTAATGATCTGGATTGCAACCTGGACGTCATTCAAATTATTCGGTAGAATGATGCAGTAAGGGTGTTCATTGCATGTTTGTGACCTATTGAAAGTAAATGTTAGGTACGTAGTGGAAGTCTAATTTAAATCCTCTCGCAAAGCTTTTCATACCAATTTTCTTCAATTGTGTTTTGATTGAGAGGGTACTTGTCTACCTGAGCTTCTCCAAGGCAACTTTGTGCTGTTTAGCAAGCCACTTCGAGAAGATCGGCCGATGTGTTCGCTTCTGTAAATTTGTCTGCCAGTGATTGCACAACAGGGCCCAGCATTGATCCCAGACTGTGAGCAAAAATTCGAAAATCGGCTGCATTGTTTCTTGCTACAAGTGTTGAACTTGTCACTTTAAGAAATAATCCCAAGATACCAAAGGAGAGCTTCATGACTAGCAAGTCCGTAGGGTTACTGAGCTGTGATGGCGAATGGACGTCTATAGCTTTTAAAAGAAAACGAAACCAGAGAAATACGTGTGTTTTTTTTTTGAAACTCAATAAACCAACCTTTCACGGGCCTAAAAGCCAACCGAAGCGCCACAGGCTTGAGTCCTCCGTAATTATACAATTCTTAAAATTGCCGACTGGGCCACTCAACCTCATCGCCTCATTTTTCGTCGGAGTAAAGAAAGGAGCTTTTCAATCTCCTTCACGAACCAACTCTATTTTCATACCATACCAAGTTTTTTGGAACTCTAAGACATGTGCGCCTTGCTGCAGCAATTATGCATCAATGGTAACCTACAGAGAGTGGAGTCGAGGCAAAATGGTCATGCACTGGGGTGTTATCTTCAAGTTGGTGAAAGTGCAATGTTGGTGATATTTACAGTAATGCAGCATGCCATCTCATGTGTAGGATGACGACTATCTCTTGGCGAGTCGGAAAAGTATAACTAATTTCTATTTGTTGGTGATTTGACGTGTAGGTTATGCAATAATTGAGGCTAAATTAATTTGTTGGTGACTTGACGTGCAGTCCTGCATCCAAGTGCCGGACTTTTCTTCTTCTGGTTCATCTTCAACCTCAAACCCACTTTAATTGCTATTCCAACAAAAAAAATGAAATATCTCTCCGTTTTATTGAAACAATTGAGCCTTCATTGTGACACTGCCCCCTTTCGATCAACAGCCGTCCCGAATAAGCGGTGTTGTGGCCAATCTAGGTTTATCACTATCTAAGAAGATAAAAAAGTACCACTCAACACAAATCACGCCCCAAACTGTGCAAATCTAAGTTACCTATCTCAAATTCCGAACTTCATTGCTGTCTTTAGTATGGGGGATCAATCCAGCGTTTCTCCAGGGGATCACAGGAGCATTCCTCGTTTCCTCTACCATCAAATTACTTTCAAGCCCACCGAAGTGAGTGGAAACAGCCTCGTCGACAAGACTGCTATCGTCACAGGCTCCAATACTGGCGTCGGATTCGAAACAAGTTCCCAGCTCTTAGATCTTGGGCTCAACAAGCTTATCCTCGCTGTTCGAGACGAGGACAAAGGAAATGCAGCAGTAGCAAAGTTATCGATTCGACGAAACCTTCAAAAAACCGCAATTGAGGTCTGGAAATTGGACCTTTCCGTGTACGAATCTATCGTGGCCTTTGCAGAAAAGACCAAGACTCTCGATCGGCTTGACATAGTGATATTGAATGTCGGTATCGCCCCAGCCAAGTTCAGTACCAACAGTCTCACAGGCCATAGTGAGTGTATCCAGGTCAATTATCTCTCAACAGCCCTTTTAGCAATTCTTCTACTCCCAGTTCTCAAAGCAAAACAGGCCAATCAAAAGGGAGCGAGCCGTATTACCTTCGTTTCGTCCGAGACAGCAGGCTGGACTTCATTCAAGCAGAAGGATGCTTCTCCCTTGCTAGCTGCATTGGATAAGCCAGGAAAAATTGATATGGTTGATCATATGTTTATTTCCAAACTACTGGGGCAATTTTTTATTTTGGAATTGGCAAAGGTTGTCTCCCCATCGGTTGTCTTGATCAACTCAACCTCGCCAGCGACTGTTCACGACTCTGAATTCAATCGGGAGCACGATAAGACTTTTTTGGGCGCAGTTGCAAAGTTTTTCATACGATTTTACGGCAATACAGCTTCAGTGGGTGCTCGCATGGTCACTGATGCAGCCGTCAACCACGGCGAGGAGACACATGGTCAATTCCTGTCCTTTCAAAAAGCAGTTAAGTAAGTTGAGTTCAATCGAGTCTGACGTATAAATTATGTTGCTAACACTCACATCGTAGAATGGCTCCAATCGTGTATACTGCTGAAGGAAGAGAAATATCGGAGAGGCTTTGGAAGGAGACAATGGCGGAACTCTCATTTGCCGGAGTTGAAAATATTCTCAAAGAAATTGTAAAGTAGCTAAGGGAAATCTCGGGAATTCTCATAGACAGACATGCATCAGTCACCATACGTTCATGCGTTTCCCACATTTTCAAACTCTTTCTTCAGTGTGAAATTTCAAATATCGAAGAACATAAGCTTGGCATCCTGCACTTAAAAGCACCCGTAGCAATTGTATTTTACTCGACAATCTCCCTTGCTACGAAGAACAACCTAGATAATAAAATTTATTAAGATGTGGGCGTAACAAGGGGCGTATTAGGTCTTGTCATTCGTTAACTCTCTGACGCACAGTTGAGTTATTTTCATAGAATACTTTAGTGCTCCGATTTGATATTGAACTGCATGAAGATATCTGTTAATGTTACCCTCTGCTCACTTGAAGTTTCCCGGTTTGTTGTCATATCACTTTGTTGGTTTTTATGGAGCGGTGATGCATATGTAGCAATAAAAACAGTTGGTAGGTAACCTGCACTCGCTCCCCATCGGACCTATTCAACCTGTTATGTTCTTTATGTGATAGTTTGATACGGGGTATTCCGGAAGGAACGCAGCGATAGTGTATCTACTTCATTCGGTCGGTGCTTGGTCGGTCCTTCCACTCAAATTAACCTGGCGAACCTCGAGTATGAGGCAAGCAATACTTTCAAGTTGCAACCCCCCACTGAAAAGCTCATTTCTCAGACTGCTGTTTTATTGTACATTTTATAGCTACTTCAGTTACACCTACAACATGAACAACACTCAGGAATCCAGCGAGAAGTCTTCTCTTTCCAAGCAATATGGCGGTACTCACACCAATTCATGGGTTGACATGCTCCCATCATCCTGGATCCCTTATGTACAGCTCGCCCGCGTCGATCCACCAGCTGCTCTTTTTCAGATCTATTTTCCACATTCTTTTGGCGTACTCCATGCTGCCAACAGCAACCACAAACAATCTCTAGAGGTTCTCCGTACTTTCGTTTATAAACAGCGTTGTCTGTTTTAGGATATTTATATACCTTCCTAGGCGAGAGTATAAGTTTAGTTTTAGTATAATAGCTTTCTATAAATATACTAAAAGAGATACTTATAGAATAGTATCTATATTCGAAGAAAACTAAACTAAAGAGAGAAGAGAAGAGTTAGTACGCTCTATCTCTATTTATATATACTAAACGAGACTTCGGTAGAACCTCGGCACGTGATCCAGTCGTATGTGACTAGGACTATTATAGAAACAGGATTATACTTATCTATAGAAAGTCTTATAAGTAATTACTATATATAAGCTTCTTATATAATATATAATAATATTAAATCCTAATAATATTTTAGACTATCTCGCTAGTTATCTAGTCGTAAGTTCCTTTATTTTTATAAACGTTTTTAAATTCTTATAGTTAGTTAGAACTATAACCTAATATTTTACTCTTTAAAAGTATATTCTCTAGTATTCTAAGATTAGTAAATTACTAAGAAGAAGAGATAGATAATTTAAGTAGTAGGTATATATTAAGATTAAGAAACAGCTGAAAATATATTAATTAGAAGTCCGGGAATGTTACGGCGCTGGTCCCTAACCTGAAAGGTCACGTGACAAGCACGTGACTTTGGGAACCACCTCGGTGATGAGGATGTGTAGATCTATGACGAGAGCTATGACGAGAGCTATGACGAGATTTCAGCTCCTTACAGCTCCTTACACTTACTAAGCAACCCCTTTTCTCTGGGTATATAAACCGCGTTGCCCTCGTAGATGGAACTGTAGCTTTAAATTCTCGAATATACACACATATACTCTTGTGCCTTTGCCTTTAGTTATGGATCGTGACAGGGAAATTCCAACTTTCATTTCCTGTGACATCTAATAAAAGCGAATCAAATGTAAAAAAAAACAAGAGAAATCCAATGAGTGTCGTACTACGGAGTCAACTGACGAGAAAGTGGTTAGAAATGGATGCTAAGGTAGGCATCAACCTCGTGGTTATCATTGACTTTCCGCCGCGACCTCCTTTAGGGAAAACTATCAACATTCAGAGGCCGTTGGAGACCAATGAGGGCTGCACTCTTGAACCAACCAACAAGTCAGGCCTGACAAACCCTCTCTGAACGCAGGGCAAGACCTCAGCGCGTAGCCATTGTTATAAATAATCGAAGGGCTATTTGTGGGCTTATCAAATTGAACTCGGCTGTGATCAATTATCTTCCTTTTCTCTAGAGCAATCCCCAACAATTAGTCTCCGTTAGGGGGAAGGCGACCTCACAGGGGAAAGCAGGGATTACGCGTACCTATGTCCGCAATCTGTGCATCTATAGAAGATCGTGGTTCCCTCGTCTGCACTTCGTAATTGTGCCTCTGACCAACTCATTTCCGCAGCCTTGCATTTTGGGCACTCGCGGGTGATTCGCCGAGTGTTCTCTCGGTCTTTGGACGTGATGACTTGCGTATGAGAGACGAGTTTATTCCTGAGAATCGAAGGGAAGTTGTTCGATTTCGTGGTTACCGTTTCTGAAATGGCCGTATCTACGCAAGGAATTAGCAAGTATACAAGGTAGAGTGACCACTGGGTCCTTACTTGAGTTGGCTTCGCCGCAGCAGTCGCACTTTATTGTTTTGCTTATCGAAACATCAAGGATGTTTCCGCACACCGAGCAGAAAATAGGCGCCATAATGCTGCGAGTGACTCAGAGAGCGTCGAGAGTAAAGGAAATATTAGTGTTAGGGCGGAGTCGTAGAAAACTTGATATAAAAATTTCGCTCATATAGAGGATGCTGTTGGTGCACCAACATCGATTTTTGTAGAGTAGAAGAAGCTTATATAAGCATCAACTTTGCCCTATCAGGGTGCAGGAATAAGTTACGCATCGCGCCCAACCACCGAGTCGGTCTAGAATCGATGTTATAATTATTAAATATTAAATAGGTTCTATAGATTAAGGCAACTGACTTAAAGTAGGGTATAGCTTCTAAGAGATCTCTAGGAAAGGAGGCCACTATTCCTTAAGTACCGGTTCCAGTTGCGGATTTCTTGAGATGCTTAAACTTGGTATTACTTGACTTCACTCGTGGCACAGCACGTTCGACGCTTCCGCGCAATCAAAGCTTTAGGTGAACGACTTTTTGAGCCGTTGCTAACGCCGATCTTGGATACAAGATAATCAAAGCGCAGCCCGCTCCGCGCAGCAAAGGCCGAGATGTCGATGGACAACCTACGCAAGTTCCAGCAAAGCACATCTTCATTGGGATTTGAGAGGTTATGCTGGGGCGAGAATAACACCAGACTCCTCCATGATAAGTTCGACGTGAGTGCTTCCTTTCTCTGCGGAAGCTATGAGACTGATAAAATAGCTTGGTGACGACGAATTCCTCAAGACCCTACTCCAGAAACCTTATAGCGACGCGAAGATCCTCGCCTGCTGGATGGACCTACAGAATCAGTGAAGCCAGAATCTAAACAAACATCTCTTCCGGATGAGCTCCCATTCATGGTCACTCTACCCATGCTCTGTTTTGTGAAGTCCAAAGCGAGTCCCTGATTTTCATCGTTGAAGTCGAAAGCGGGACCTTGACCCAAGCTGGATAATGTTGCAGGACCTTTACCTAAGCTAGATAATGTCGCCGGGTCGTCCATGAGTCGAAAGCAAGTCCCTCATTTATGACCTGTAAAGCGGCTGGGTCATCGCTGAAGTCGAAGGCCATCCCAGTGGCTGTTCCCAGTGGCTGTTCCCTCTGTCACCAACACGGCAGGATCATCAACACTGAAGATCATCTCATCGCGTATCGATGGTAAAGTCGTTCGATCACTTCCATAATTAAAGCTCACAACTTGGCCGAACTCCACTGTTGAGTTGCTCTCAACACTTTTTCTTGGTTCAACTCAAGTTATAGGATCAGTAGTGAAGTGAAAAGTATTTGTCCTGGCTTGACCTCAAGCCACGTTGCGAAGCCATTTCAGGATGTGATATAGTTGTGTCGTGAGTATTATCCCCATGTTGTCGGCTTTGATCTTAATGTCGGCTGGCTGGGATATTTCTGTTTCATCTGCCGGGTCATGTCTGCCTGGGAAGTCATGTGCTGTTGATGTAATGATTGTTCGTGATTGCATATTCTGTGCGTCTGGACAAAATCTCTTGGTGGAGAGGCGTTTGCCTTCTATGGCTTTCCGTTTTGAGAGGCTGCTCGTAGTGCAAATCCCTGGGAAGAGATGAAAGTATGCCAGAGGTCCACCTTGCCCTTTGATGGTCCCAGGGCAGTCTACAGCGCATGAGTCAAGCGTTGTACTCCGCAAAGCCAGCTAGAGAGCCAAATGCCACCACATCGGCCGCTTGAAAATTTGAAGTTTCATTATCCAACATCATATGTACATCAAGTCATCTCAATCATTCATCGCTTCGGCGCCTGTCCCGGTAAAACAAACCCAATCGTATCCCGTCTATCATCGACAATCCTCCCCCACTCCAAGAGCAACCGAAACATGTAAACCTCCATATCATTCTTCCTCAACACCCTCCCCGCCCAATTCCTCCCATCCAGCGCGATCTTCTCCGCCTCCGCTTCTCTGGCCCCAAGGCGTCCCGTTCCCACACCCCCGAAATATGCAAGGAGATCCCATACAGAATGTAGTCTGGGGTCTACGGGGACATAATGTTTCCAGGCGGTTAATCGTTCATCAAACCACTGTCTAAAACTCGCCGCTCGAAAGACAAGACTCCTCGATTCTAAGAAAGGTAAGAAACGACCAGAGAATCCCGCGCCATCGAGATCAAAGAGGTATTTATGCTGCCAGTGTTCTTGGAAATCAACAGGGGAGCCCCAATCGAACTCCAACTTCTGAATAACGCAATCATAGCCGTCACATCTAGTAGGTTCATTTACGAACGCAACATCGATTTTGGTTGCTGAGCGAATTTCGGAGATTGGCAGCGATTGATGGTAGTACCCACCTCCTTTGGCTTGAGTAAGAAGGAAGTCGGAGGTTGTAGTGTTGGGAGTGTAGTTCACTAAATGGACGAATCGTTGACGTTGCATTCCTTCCCAGGTTCCGTGTGTTGAAACGCCTTCTGAAGTTGCTCCGCGCCAGAAAACGGTGTTATGTTTTCGGGAAAATGAGGGGTCGCGGCTGGTTTCGTAACTAACTTTGTCCTGGTAGTTCCATGGTGAGGGGAATATGATATCGTTGAATGTAGGGATTTTTGATTGGGAGAAGATGGGGTAGAGTTTCGTGGTGGGCTTAAATGCCGCTGGCGAGAGATGGAGCCCATGTAGGTTTTGGAGATCGGGTTGATGGCATAAAGAGCCAGAGAGTGTCCAGTCACTAATAAAAGGACCAAGTGAGTGAGGTGCAACACAGGTGGGACAAAACGCTTTTTTATTCCAGTATGTCTGCTTTCGAGAAAGGGAGTTGGGTGGGCATCCAATTGTTCCGTATTGCGCAAACGAGTTGCGGAAAGAAGCACCATAGAAATAATCCGAAGCCGAATTAGAGGGGGGATCGGGAGAGAGAAAGGTACTATTCCACGCAATGTCTGTACTGAAAGATTGTAGGATCTTGCTCTCATTCAACTGCTTTCTCGCAACGATCGCATCGCGTTTGTGTTTTTCCATGTCTGCCCATGGGACTGTGACACGACTTTCGTCGTTGATATTAAACGCCAAATCCATGTCGGGAAGCCATTTAACAAACTCATTCATCATAAAACTCGCTTCTTCAATCATCCATTTGTGTGTAGGGGCCATGTGAGGTCCAATTTCAGCTGACCCATTTGAAATTCGTAAAGAGCCGATTTCTGTCCAAGGTCTCTCCATCATGTGGGCCGTCATCCTCCGGATCTCAGCAGGTTCTATACTCCAAAAGGGTAGAAGGTCTTCGTTTATTTGTCCAAAGTCGTCTATAACAATTGAACCTCGAGTAGTAGCAAACTCGTACCATATGTCGAAGTTTGGGGGTGGAGGTATTCCATATCGATTTTGATATTCCAAAACAGCTTCTTCCAGTGTCCCGCTGGTTTTCGCCTGGTTTTCCCACTGTGTAGAACTCTGCTGTGCAGCCAACATTAGACTGTTGATGGGATGTGGTTCCAATAGGGTCGATTTGGTGATACGTATGAGTTGAGATCCAAAAAAGAAAATACCCGAGCAGCCAAAAAGAACCGTCAAGAATTTCCAAGAGGTTTGGCCCAATGAGAAGCTTCGTTGAGACCAAGCTGCCTCTCGCTCCATGCGGAGAAGTCCTGCAAAGGACGTATATCCAATCAAGCTTAGTACCACGGGTAGCAAAGTTGGCTTGGAAGAGAAATCATCCTTTTGTGACGCTGGAAAATAGGAGACGTATATGGAGATAGATGTTGCAATAGTGAAAATCGATTTTGGACGAAGCTCACCCATCAGATACACGATCGAGGCGAGGCAGCTGGTCCATAACAAGCTATAAAACAATAGTTCAAAGACAATCCTTCCAGGCGGAATCAATGAACGAGCAATTCCCTCTGGATCTTTGAAAAGCGAAAAGAATGCAATAATAGTTATGCTCAAGGCCGAAGAGAGGGTCAGTCCACCGAGTACGGTCCACGGTTTGGCAGAGGTTTCGGAATCTTTCGATATCCTCGAGAAAGCGACCACTATACCAGCATCTAGGAGCAAGCCCAAACATTGGAAGAAGCGCACCGCTTTACCCCAATTATCAGCCAATGGGCAAATGTATGTAGAATTATGTGTAGAAAGAGCGATTGTGAGGAGCGAAGATAAGGTGAAAGCGCCGAGAAGGATAGAATATCGAGGAGAGTAGGATCCGGGATGCTCTTTGTCGATCCGTTCGAATAGCGCAAGGAGGAGAGGGAGGAATATCTGGATATTCATATGTTAGTCTCCATTCTCTGCCTACCGGCTAGCCAGCCCCATGACGTAAAAGGATCATGCCAACGTACCTCGACCCCGTTCCATGAGCATTGCACAGTCTGGATGATTTTTTGGAAGAGCACAACTCTGAGGATAATGCACAGGACCAGAACCACCCATGACCGCCTAGCTGTTCCAGCGCGTATGTGGTATCGAAGAATTTCCCATGTCTTCCTCCCAATTCTCACGATGCGCGTTCGAATTCTCGGGTTGCTTTGCAGATTCTCGTTCTCCTTGGAAAGCGCATCGTGGTCGCCATGTTGTTGCAAAGGAATGAGCTCGCAGATGTTGCTGTTGTCTGCCCGTCGTTTGAGGGAGTAGCACACCAGGCTACACAGTAGCAGCACGAATACTGATAGATGGATTGGCCGTTCTAGAGCAAAGAATTAGTCGCGAATTCGGCTCGGCAGATATGTTTTGAGAAATGTGCCTACCAAGGGCAGAGGTAGTATCGAATTTGAGGGATATCCATATTGTCGTCGCAATGAGGTTGCTGTTGAGGGTTACTCGTTAGCCAAGGTGCCCAGGACAGCCCTCCCATATTTCTTCTCCCGTGGTGTCGCACCAAGAAGCAAGAAGTACTACTCACCAAAGCGCCACAAGCTGCAACTTCTGGCCACGAGCCATCATCTGTCGAATCAAAAGAATGATATGGATACTCCTCGCCTTTCCATGACTGAAGCGTCCAACATTTGACTGACGGTAGGAAGGGGCACCACGATCTGGCGCGCGCGCAGCAAAAGGAACGGCACAGTACAGCTCGTACAGCGCAGCAGCGTAACAAGCAAGGCTGACGGCCAAATGAGGCCTAGTCGTCCGCCGTTTTCTTGACGGGAAGTCTGGCCTCTCAACTTTGGTGGGGGCGGGGGC